>NQII01000264.1:955248-1040169 GCA_002778355.1 Clitarchus hookeri
TTTACGAAAATGTCATCAGGCGATTCGCGGAATTCTATCGCGACATCGCCCGCCTCGGAGTCATTCTCCGCGCGAGGTGAACGTCTGACTTCCGGTTCACCTGCAGAATAAACGCCGCGAGAAAATAGCACATTGCGGCCCGGTCATCGCAGTGGTGCTAGGTGCGTGGGAGAGTCGAGAGATTCGGGCTGCCCTTGGGGCCGCGGTGCTGTAGTGGTTAGACTACTTGCCTCTGGCCTAGGCGAATCTTGCTTGATTCCCGGCAGGGTCGCAACCGTTTTTTCGCGTAAGGAATAGTGCCGGACGATGCAGCTGGTTGGCGTGTTTTCTCGGGGATCTCCCGTTTTTTCGCTGCCATTTCATTCCGGCGCTGCTCGATAGTCACCTCACTTCACCCTCATCGGCTCTCAAGACTTAGATGTTAGCAGCCGCCGAGATCTCTTCTCGCACTCACTCAGGTGGCTCTTTTACATTTGTTCTCGAGATGCTGATGGCAAAGATGGTCCATCACCAGAATGCAAGGGCGGGGGAAACTGCAGACCCCCGAGGAAACACACTGACCAGCGGCATCGTCCGGTACGATTCCCACGTGATAAAATCCTGCAGCGGGCTCCGCTTGGAATTGAATTCCGTTCGCCTTAGTGGCAGGTGAGCGCACTACATTCTGTACCACTGCGGCCCCTGCAGAATACTAAGTGTACCGCCAAAGATGCAGACCGTTGACGAAAGTTCTCCGTATTGGTGAGGCCGGTTTCTTGTGGCGACAAAATATAGCTCTGTAGTCACTAACGTACATTCGTCGTGCCACTGTGAGGGCAGGAAAGTGACCGTTGCAAAAGTTCTCTCCTTCGCGAGTTGAATGATTCAAGGGCCAACAGTCTGCAGTCCTATTTTCACTAGAGACACGGCTGTTGGTTCATTATCTGCCGTTTAAGTCAATGGCAATCTTATTCTTGACAAGATAGCAAGGTATTTGGCTCTTGCCTGCGTGCAGATCGTCGTGTCCAAGAGGCTATAAGTCAACTGCAAAAGTAACTCAAATACATTAAATATCGCTTGACTTCAGATCAATCCGCGAAGTTTTCCTGTTGCTAGCAATCATTACAAGTAATAAAGCTGTTCCATTGTGGTTGCTATTTGGAATACTTGTTCAGGTTTGTAATATTTTGTACTGGTCTCATTGTTTACAATTTTAAAATAAATGACAACACACATGAAAACTCTAAATTTTGAAAGCACCGTACTTTTGAAAATCTCAGTGTTGTGCAAATTATGAAATAATTACAAGTCATTTACGTATTTTTTAGTACGTACGTAATTATATTTTTTATCTTTTATAACCCACAACAAGTAGAACTCTTATGGACTTGTTATGAGAAAGTAACGCAATTCTCGGAAATGTTGCAAAAAAATGTACATATTATTTACCGAAACGAAAGCTTTGCTATAATTAGAGGGACCTGTTTGTCACGAAAATATTTGAGGACAAGTTGTGTTCCAACCCATTTTAGTTCAGACCCACTTTCGTGATTGGATCATTTCAGTTTTTACGCGTCTTATCTGTCTGCCCGCGAATCACGGACGATCAGTATCGGAGAAACTTACTTCTGATTGGCTCTCCTATGTAACAGACTGTCTTCACACAAAGACAAGAGGCCAATAGTTAAATGATGACTGATATTGTGCAAATAGGATATTGAAGTCTAGCCAAGGCGTAAATCTTTTCGCTATAAACAGGTGGTCCTAGCTGCAGTATAATATTTCAAGCAACGATACGGCATTTTGTATAGAGTTTCCATTTTGTACTTATACATAAATATATACTGCACATGTGTACGTTCGGGCGTTCCAGGTTTGAAAGAACTTGAGGACACCGACAAAAATCCGGCAAATCTATGTACCTCGATTAACCTGTCCAAAATTTAGATGTTTCGCCACTCATCACACAAAACGCTGAACGTTTGACATCCAGAAGAACAAAATTCCAAACACAGTTAGGCTAAGTATTGCAATTTCGTCTTAGGAGAAAGAACTCTTAACGCATTTCATTTTGGTCCTAAATAATTCTCTCGATTTACACTCTCGTAGGCTACCAGGCCATACGTTCCGCGCAAAGAGATTTTTATATTTTAATAACATTAACACCAGGAAAATCAAAAATTTCTAAAGACGGTAAAATACATCAGTTTAAAAAGTTTCATATCGTGATAAACTATGATATGTGAGTGTGTTGAATCTTATTATTTCCATTAATATTTAATCAAATTGAAAAATGTTTTTAAAATATTTTAAGGTCACAGTTTATACCTTTTACCATTATACCATCTCACTTTACCACTGTACTGAACATTTAGCATTTCTTACATCGGGTAATCGTGACTCAGTAATATTTCCACTAATATCTCTAGAACTTTTTAAGAACGATCGTGATCGATATTAAAAAATATAAAGAACTCACGTAGCACAAATATTCGCTCCAGATTATAATTCTTCTTTACAGATCGTACGTAATTTATTTCATAATTGTTTCCTAAATAACTCTTAAAATATTTTTAAAGTCTGGGCATTATGGCCATAGGAGTATAGCCTTGTGGATATCGCCTGACCTCAATAAAGGAGAATAAATGTATACATAAGAGGATTGTTCACCAAAAAAATGCATTACTTTTTATCTGTGGGAAATACTGTTCAACTAGTATACGTTACTTACGAGTACTATTTCCTCACATTAAAAATTTAGAGCACGCCATTTTTGCATAATGTCCTGTCAAAATCAAACTTGTAGCATTTCTGGCAAGTGCGAATAAGTAAACTAACTCACTTGCGGAAAACAGATGGTTCACGCAGAAATAAAATACCATGAGCTACTTCAAGAAATCATCAAAATCACGGTATGAAATATTTTCGCAATTTTTAAAAACTTCTAAAAATAAAGAACCTTTTGCAAATTTTTGAACTTGTAGTGATCTTCGCAATTGTAACAATTTTTGCTAATTAAATTTTTGCTAAGCACACCTAAAAATGTATGAAGACATTACATTTAAGTAAACCTTGTTAAATTTTCTGTAACTGTTATAGTTTTTTTTTATTTGTATAGATAGGAAAATTCCTCCAGTTCAATGACATGTAGGCTAGACTCGAAAGTCTTGTGTACACTCAAGCCTCAGATGTTTGTTGTTTGGTTGGCACCCTAGCGAGTAGCCAGTGTTACTCCACACCTGGCCTCATGACACTCGCTACTTGTTTCCCTGCTACTCTGCTATTGGCTCAGAATCTTCCAGGGCGTGTCTAATGTGCTGCGATCTAATTGCAAAAGTGACTTCAGTGTACACGTGTTAGACGTATATTAATGTTTGCAAGTGAACTGTATTTCTAATTAATATGCCGAGCGACGTGACGTAGCATATCGAGCGATTAGGTATAGTGGTTGTCGATGTTGGCTGCACACCGGCTTGTGGTGGGAGAGGTTCCGAGTTCGAGCACCCGGTAACGCATGGAAGTATTTAAGTACATTTGTACTGGTCAGCCTCTGTGGAATCACCTCAATAAACTCTGTCAAAATTGTTAAAACGGCTGTCAATAAAAGGTGGAACAAAAATGTGGTGAACCACTGGATTCGCATACGGGAGGATTCGGGTTCGATTCCTGGTCCGGCCATTCGGATTTTCCACGGTTTTCCCAAATCACTCCAGGCAAATGTGGGGTGGTGCCTTAATACAGGCCCTAACCTATTCCTCTTTTTAAAATATCTGTTGTTCTTCTACCGATGCCTTGTCGCTGTCTGGGGCACTCAAAAGATACAAAAATTCAAAAATAAATAATGTAAAACAGTTAAGTTTTGTTGATCACATAAGCTTTACGCCATACTGGCAAAGCTCTGGGAGCCGAATCGCCTTGAGTTGCTCAGAGCTACTGTTTCATGCATGACCATTTCCTTTTTCTCCGCATCGCTTCATCTACAAAGAACCATGGAAAAAATTTTCATCGGGATTGGAATCTAACGTCTTCATTTTGAATTTAACCGATTACAGTTACAGACAAACGGGCATGCCACCACACGCATGGTGGACAACGGCTTGAACGTTTTGGATTCCTTCTGTTCCACACATTTTTCGAGACGTGGCATCGAAGCAGACGTCACTACCACGTCAACCAATCAGGGAGCTTCACGCAATGGACATTCAAATTCTTACATTAATTAGGTATGAATATAATGATATCTGCAATAAATGTATTTGTAATACATGCAGATGGTTGTTCAGATATAGCAACTACCGAATCATTATTTGTATTTTATACTTTACACGAAATAAAAGTAATTTATACAACCCTAATGCAATAACAATTGGTGTACATATGTAAAATTACAGAGTGCACTTACCATTGCGTAACAAGATGGTTGTGTTACAGTAACTCCTCTCAAAAATGCTTCAGCTGATTTAAACCACATCAATTTTGGTTTGTAGATGTCGTCGGTTCCTGCACCACTCTTCTCAGATTTCAGAACTTTGGCCAGTTCTTGGCGTTATACAGTTGTTATGGTTTTGATTCTTTTACGCAAACTTTCAACTGTTTCATCTAAACCCACCTGTTTCACTTCACTTTCCAGTTTATTAAATGAAGTTTCTCTTAATAGTTTGTAAGAATACTCTCGGAGCCTGATATTCCAGAGTATATCATATTTTGGGTGAATTTCCAGAAACATGTGTGTGCGTCAATCCCACTCCACTTACTCATTTTGAACACAACGCACTACAACCAATTTAAATTGCTTGCGTGTTCGGCTGGCGAGGAAACGAAACGCAACTTGTCTCTGCCGTTCAGCTAGAAGGAAACTAGCCAAGTGAGCCGTTTAGACAGGGAGGGTGCCAAAGAAAAGTGAGTCACGTGACCTTCAAGCGGCCACTCAAGTAGACTCGCCACCAACTTACTGTCCACTTAGCGGGCAGTGGAAAGTTTCTTTAACCACATCGTTTACACAAGGACATTACCAGGAAAGTACCTTGTCTTCAAATACATAAGCACTAAACGCGACCCGTGTAAATTCACCTTTAAGAATTCACGGATTCATTTTGGGACAAGCTCGAATTCAAAAAAACTTATGCGTTTACATAACTTTGGTCATTGGTCCATACGGTGTTTGACACCTCCTGGAGAACGGTGTACAATAGTCGCCTTCCACTGTGATAGCAGACAACCAATGTGCAGATTATATCGACTTATTTGTACATAATACTGTACAGTCATCGAACTCGCTAATTTTTCAGTTCTCTAACTATGGAACATCCTTCAGTGTGTGAAAATGCTCGTACGTGATCGTACATGCTGGCTTATCCAGCATCAGGTTGGGAAAAGCACATTTTCAACCACTTTAAAAATGCAATTTTTCGGGGCATGCAGATTTCGTTGTGAAAATTATTGTTTTACGTTGTGGAGAAAAATTCTCCCTTACCTAAATTGTAGATTTATTGACTGTCCTACAAGGCCAGAGTCAACTGTGCTACTTTATCAGTTAGACCTTGGTTTATTTTAAACGCCCTGAATTACTGTAAGTCACCATAAAACAGCTAGCAATAGAGTAAGTGAATCGAACCAAACAACGCTCGAAGACAAACGGAAATCTCACTGTGGCAGTAGCCCATAAACGAACGCAGATCTCGCAGATATGTAGGAGATCATAAAGGCTAGCCTACTGCTGCGCAATTACAATACATTTTCGCGTTTCTTAAAGCGTACGATTCGAGACTGGAAATACTTGAGCGTGCAGTGACCTGTATGCTAGACATCACAGATACTTGTTTATTTGGTTGAAACTATAGTGTCCACTGCTCCAGCAAGCAACCGAATTTGCCCTCTGCAGGTATCAAGGGATTCGCTGCTTGTTTTTTTGGATGTTAGTTAGTCCCTCAAATCCTCCAGGGCGTGTTTCATAATGCGTTATCAAAACACAAAGGTACTGAAACTTATTGGGGTTTAATGTAATAGAATTACGATCTTGGTTCTCTCACATATATTTTAGATTATGAAATCACGACGCAATCTCGATGAAATTATGACAAGGGATTTCTGATTTCACTACAATTGTCCCACGCAGTTTAGGCTTCAATATTCACATTTTATACCTTGCAGTTTTCTTTTGGTTATTGGTCGTGTGGCGTTGTGAAAATAACTTTTGGTAATTGACTGGCCTATCAGGGTTAGGTAAGTTTGTTCTGAACGTCTGTGATTCTTGGGCAAGCACCAGCCAAATCCACCATATCACATAAATTTAGCTAGCCAATAAGTTATTTTGAAATGCTACTTGACAAGAATCATTTTCATGAAAATCGGGTGCCTATTGTTATTGTTTTGACGTGTAACTACTGAAAATATATTAACACAAAAATTATTTAAGTATTTGCAATAAGGAAATACAGTATATTATGAACTCTTCAAATTGAAGATTGTCTGGCATAAATTATAATAAGGTGAGATGGTTAATCTCTGAAAATTTTGACTGTTTGCTAGGATTCAACGTGCGCATGTCTGACAATTGTGTTACGTTACTGGTTTCGGAGCGTGAATGAAACTACTATCCCATTTGTTAAGGAAAATGATGATTTTTATACTCTTGAGTAAGACGTTTGTGATTGGTCAGAAAATAACTCAGCCGAGTCAGAAAATTAATCAGCCAATCACAAAAGAATATACTAGCTAGAGTGTTATCAAAACTGCGTTGACTCAAAAGATTTTCGCGGATTTCCAGCGTCTCTAGTTAGAACATTACTTTTTCAGATATTCATCGCCCACGCAGTGACCCTACCAGTTAGACTTAAAACCTTTGGCACCAACATAAACTTCACATACTTCATCCAACATGAGCGGAGGTTATTAATTAATTGACTGCATCTCGTCTTTGGAACCCACTCTCTCTAGTTCTGTTTGAGCTCTCAGGACTCGCCCACTCGAGTTATGAATGTTGACCATCTGTTGAGAGACCTGCACGGTACCTACGCATGGCAAACACAAACTTCGCCACCCACGCAGCCTTTTGCGCAGATACAGGGTGAAATGTTTCGCACCTTGCATGTACCCGGACATCGGAAATTTTACCGAGTCATTTCAGACCAAGTCAGATAAGTAGCCCTTTTGATAGAATAGAGAAATAATTTCTGTAAGTTATAGAGTTATCAATTACGCGGCCAATGTCACTTTTGCAACTTTATTATGCTCGTTTTATTATCAGAACGAAATGTAGAGCTCAGATGCTTTTGGGCAATATTGGAGGAACAATTAATAGGCCTAGGGGGCCGCAACAGTTTGATCATGATGTCGACCCCAGTAAGTGACATTTGGATACATGATAAGTTTTTAACTTATTTGACGATGGTTGCTATGTATCTAGGACAGATTATTTATTGACTTTCTAACACATACGCACATGTGTGCACCATTAGAGAATGTGCTATACTTCTGACACTTGCATGTTTGTATATATTTCCTGATAGTAGAGCAATCCGACACACTCTGCAGGTGCTAATCTCTTGCAAGTCCCCCAATAGGGGTAAATATATTCCACTGCGCCAACATAAAATTAACTATAGACGTCAGTTTGAGTATAAGAAACAACAATGGTGTTGAGCTGTAAGATCACTCACGACATTTTTTTATTTAGACGCATGAATAGGAAAACTTACCCCTTCCGAACACTTTTTTAGTTGGAAGTAAATGTTTATATCGTTTCTGTTCTAAAGCTGGCACAGTACTTTTTTCGTTGTCACAATGTATTATCTGTAGACCTTGTGTTCGGTAACAGTGATGTGAACCATCAGTATCCTAGTCCCAATACACGGTTGACCAATATTTTGCCCACAGGAAAGATCATTAGGAACTGAGCCCACTGTGAACACTTATAGAGGAAAACTTAGTTTCTGAGCAACACGCGCACTATTGTGGATACTGGGACAGAATGGTTTAATTTTCATGAACACATTTCATTAATAGTTATATGTAAAAACACTCCCTCTCATTTCTACTTTCATGATAGCATAATTTAAATTTTTATGTGACATATGTTTCTGCCCACAAATCACAGCCATTCCAACATGCCCCCAGTGATCAAAGGAAATGCGCAGACGTAAATGTAAAGTATTCAAGTCTAGCCTACGCTTTAATTTATTTTTTCCACTGGAAATCAGAACGTTCCAACCCGTGCCCCATAGAGGAACTGTGATCAAAAGTTAGAAATGCAAAATTGAGAAGAGAGATTGATCATATCAGCCCACGTTGAACTCGAGCAGCAAGAAAGATCTGCCGAAGTTGGAACGCAATCTCGTCGATTCTCGATAGGCGTAGGAACGTCTGGGCGAGGGGAGTCAGGGGGGACGAATGCTCGTAAATAATCCGCGGATGTTCATTTCGTCGCCTGACACCGCCTCCAACCGGCCCACGCTCCGGGCGACTTGGGGTAGTTAGAAGACCGGCGTAGAGGTTAACTCGTATCTCATCCCATCCGCCGCGATAAAAACGCTGGCCTTTGGCAGGGGCGAGAGCAAAAAGGACAAAGTTCACGGCGGCGGCAGCGGAGCGTCATATCGCGCTTGGTTAATAATCACCAGTGTGAGGCGAGAGCGCGGAGTAGGGGAGTCGTCGTAGTCCATGCCGACGCAGATACCGCCGACGACCCCGGGCCCCGACGACCGGCTGACCTTAATTGACCTCTTGCTAAGGTTGCCCCCGGGGGGTAGGACTTGGGCGACATCCTCGTTGTTCTGCTATCACCTGGCGCCGCGTCCCGCATGCCCCCGCGGGGCGACCCGTCGAGGGGTCAGAAGGTGAAGCGGGGACCGTGCACGCTTCGGCTGCACCGACCGCAAAGGAATTGCGCGTTTGCATCTCCAGCGGTGCCTCGTGAACACACTCTCTCGCTGTGCAAACCTGGAAGCCACACATCGTCATTCCCGTTCTCACGCACTTCAGAGTAACGCCTGGCAAACGTTTAGAATCCTGCCATGTGACCCTGCAATAGTGGAAACCCTGCACGTATCGCAGATATTCGCTGCAAAAGACTGTAGTCCATTCACCGGTTACTCCCAACTGTTATAAAGCCCTGCTCAAGTCCTACTTTCAGGATATTCGTCCACCTAATACAAACTAAGCTTAGCCAAGTCAAGGAAATTACACAAATGCGACAACGCACAGCAGCATTCGTGCGCACTCTGTTTAATGATATTTTGCATAAGAACTGTTCCTTACTAGTCACTGCCAACACACATATTTTCTCTCCGTTTTTATTCATATTAACTATGAATTAGAAATCATAGTTTGTAGATAAAATACAAGCAAAGATTCAATTTAATTGAAAATATTATAATTGTATATTTATAGACCTATAAAACGCTCGTGATATCCTATTAACATTATAAATGTGAAAGCCTGTGTGTGTGTGTGTGTGTGTGTATGTATGTATGTTTCTTACCACTCAGCTCCATAATGGCTGAACGGATTTTGATGAAATTTGGTATGTAGGTACTTTATATCCTGGAATAGAACATAGGATACTTTTTATCACGGTAAATTGTTTGGTTCCTGTGGAATAACAACAAAACATAATTCTGCAACGGCTGGGAACGTGACCGGAATATTTTTTTTCTTCTAGTGTCAGAGTTTATCAGGCCGCTCAGGAATTTCTGAAATGGCCTAACGACTGCTATAAATCGATAACAACCGGGACCGAATATTTAACGTGTCCACCGAAGCCGGGAAGCGCTCAGATGTTATGCCACTAAACGGTCGCCCATCCAAATGTGTGCTGCTGGGAACGTTGCTTAACTTTGGAGATCGATTAAGATCCCTCAGCAAAGCGCAAAAAATAGTACCAAGGTACGCCTATTCCTAAAGCTGCAACTTAATGAAACTCACTTTTTTATTTTCATACATCGAAAGCGGAAATGTGGTAACTACGCGATAGTTGCACAGATACACTCCAAAAACAATACCCTTCTTCTTGGCTATCGGGTAAAATAGATTTCCTTCCTTTTGGGTTGCGGTAATCAGTTAAAAACCTAGGCCAACATAGTTTAATTTTATAATTTTGTTTTCACATAAATAAAGTTTCTTTTACCAATTTATTTATTAGTGTATGACTGTAAAACTCAATTGTACCCGGGTGAAGCCGGGTCGGTTGCTAGTATGACATATTCAGGAAACCACCTAACACGTGATACGTCGGGCGAATTTTCTAAGATGTCATTCAATAAGTGTTAATACACCGCGAAAAGACTCTATACTTGGTTGTCTCTTAACAGCTGCTGCAACAATCACCAAGCGCAAACACGGTTTAATTACAATAATACAAACCATGTATGTTTCTATGTCAAATTGTATTTATTTGTCTATGAATGAAAGGTTTGAAATTATGTACAGCTATGCTCTATACGAAAGTGAAGGCAGATAATATTTGTGAGAATACATTTACGAACATGTTTGATTTTAATATCTTATTCGGCCACCTGCAGATCTCATTTTATTAATGGCTGCGGGTCAGTGCGATAAAATAATTTCCTACCCTTCTGAGTGCCCTATTAAAAAAATAACACATAATTGAAATATTATCTATAGTTTCTAGTAAAACGATAGTCTTCTAAACAATTGAATATATTATTTAAATATCTGATTAAGTTTTTTTATTTAAATCGATGTAATCAATGCTTTTTATAATACATTAACTCTTAATTTGAGTAATCAAATACTTATCTATTTTATTTTACATGAGTTCAGTGTGCACAGTATTGAATAAACAAATAACTTACATAAAGAAGTTTCTAAATATTAGTATAATGTTACATAAATCTTCTCTAATTAGATATTTAAAATTTAAAATTTTATATTTTTCTAATCTTTGCAATACTTAATGTTTAATGCTAGCGTCTCCTCACGGTATATAATCTTTTCCCTGCAAAACTTTCTACATGTGCATTATTTATGAGAATAAATAGTTTTAAATGCTGGCAGTGGGTGAAAGAAAAAAAACACGTGGAGCAATCATATGGGTATTTTTATTCCCGCTGGCTAAATTTCCTAATATACTGATTTTAAAATTTGGAGGAAATGTTTTTAACGATGAGCGTCTATGCCTGGGTTAGGGGGAATGCATGGGATCCTTCACTGTGCGTATCGCATACCGTGAGGGTAGCGAAGTGGTCTTAACTCGGGTTTTGGGTTTATCGAGCAATGATTACTTTATAGAAAGCAGCATAACGCATCAGTACAGGGACACGGAATTTTTCCGCAAATATTTAATTTTTTTTTAATAATTACTTTTGTAAACGTTATATATATATATACACCTTATGTTAGTGGCGGCTAGAGACTCCTTGAATATATTTTTCTTTAGATTATAACAAATGTTTAATACCAAATATTTTATTTTGTTTAAATTATAACAAAACTGGTGTACTAAATACGTTTTCTTTACCAACAGTGTTTTTTTTGAACTTACGCGAGCAGGACATCAGCGAGATCAAATCAAAATCTGGATATTGTTTTAAACGCATTTATTTATGCACAAAAATTACAATATTATTATTATTGTGCATAATTCAAGGAATGGGTTTTTTACACGTGTTTCTTCTCTGAGTTTTTCATAGGCTTTTTTTTAATGTACCACGTTTTATCATAACTCCACAATCTTAAGGCTTCGGCGTTGCACGGGGCACAGCAATATCTTTGATTTTTGTACTCGTGAAGTGTTGTGGCGTACGTCTCTACGAGCTGTTGAAACGGCGGGCAGCGGCAATGCTTGTGAAGGTCTACAAAGTTCGTTCCGATGGGGCACGCATTGCGAATCGCCGACTCTTGGCGTCTTCCAAACACGCACACAGGGTAATGGGGAATTATGGCACAGTCTAGTATTGCGGAATTTCCTCGTATGGAATATTCCCCTTGTCCCACCTTAGTCCGTGCGTTTCTTACGTCTGTAGGTGGTACGTCTGTTGCATGGTGCGATCGATGTGCTGTCATGGACATGGCGGTAAAAAAGTAAAAACTGAGGTTTTCTCGATTTCGTTACTGTACGAGATGGCAATCTGCCTGATGGTTTACTAGTCCAACGAGGAAAAACCTTCGATGCTGCAAAACATTTTTTTCCCACTAGATATTTTTATATTATATAAAAAATTTTAGGTTTCCATGCACACACCGAGTTTCAAAAGATTTTTACAATGCAATTTGAAACTTTATCGAGGTCCATACACATCGGGCACCTGTGTTCTGGGTTGTCGGGTAGTGCTTGCCAATAGATTTCTTTGGAGCATCTTCCACGGGAGTCTTCAACGGGGACGTCATCTTCAACGGGGACATCATCTTCCACGGTCGCAGACGTCGCGAGGGCTGCTCTGTGGACCTTGCACTAACCACTGCGATGCGGCGTGTCGGGATCCGAGGTGGTGCAGCCCTCGACACACTCCTTGCACGGATAGCAGTCCCGTATGTCTTCGTCCTGCTGCAGGTAGGCCGGCAAATACTTGCATACGGTCGAAATTTCGTAAGAAGCGTAGACCAGGAGAAATTCTTTCGGCAGGTACGTTGACTCGTCCCGCAGTAAGCGAGAGCACCCTTGTAAATGCCAGAATGGCCCAAAGGATTTTATGACCGCTCGTACAACACGCGTACATTTCTAACAGCTAGAAAAATTACTGATTTCCCGAGGGGGCTCGGGGTCCGTCCTATAAAGTGTTTTTAAGGGAAGAAAAATAGTCCACCCTCGCAATTAAAGTAGGCCCCCGATTGGTCGGAACAAAAGTTGCTAAAAACACCCGAGTAATTAGCCAATGAGAAACATTGGGGGAGCATTTAAATATATTAGAACGGGGTGGAGGGGAACCGACTAATTGAACGAACGAAGGTTTCCGAAAACACCCGAGTAATAAGACAATAAGAAACATTGGTGGAGCATTTAAATATATTGGAAGGGGGTGGGGCAATTTGTCAATTAAATATATTGGAAGGGGGAGGGGAGGTGGTCAGTCATCTGCTGGGAGCGGTGCTGGGGACAGCACCAGCAACATAAAACAAATGACAAACGAAAATACCAAGAGGCGGTCGAACGAAGATGAGAGGAAAACTCCAGTAATGTTTAAACAAATGACAAACGAAAAAGATCAAAATATCGGACGGTGGCTGTGACGCCTAACCAGATGGTGGACTGCACCTACTAAGACAGTGGAATGATTATAGGAGAGGGGTGTGGGGGACCTCCGGAAATGTAAAGTTTTTTAAGTAAATTTTTAAAATACATTTTTATATATTCGTTAATATTTTTAATATAATTTTTAATACATTTATAATTTTTTTATTTTTTAGGTTTCTAGGTCAAATGTCAAGGTCAAGATCAACTGTATCCATTATGGGCGCCGGTCGACCGGAATGACAGAGCACGAACAGCTCCGACGCTCCGGTCCCAGGTGCCGATGTGCCAAAGTCCCCATAATCCCTCTACTGTGGGAGGCGAGTGGTCTGACCACTACACCACTGCGGCCCCACCTTTGATCAGGTGCTTTTTGTTTAGCCGGGAGTGAAAGATAGGCGTGTGGCCGTCGCGCTCCAGTGTGTGTGTGTGTGCATTTTGAAACTTACGTTAGTTTCCCGATAAACTTCTAAGTTAAAAAATAGTGCTTAGTGTATGCTATTGTTGATTGTGCCCGGCAAGTTTATTCGACACGTAGTGTTATGATTTAGAATTGCTTCGTTTCCCGTCTATAGCGAATACAGCTACAATATCATAATCTGTTTTCATTCATGCACAAGCTCTTTAAACTTTTATTTGGGTCTTTAATTTCTTGTTTTTTTGAGGATTCATATCCAGACTTGAAGTTTTCATCTTCATATTTATTGGTGTACTCTCTCTCGTTAAAGCCTTCATGACAAATTTTCAAGTCCGTCACTTTTAAGTTTTGGCTTCGCAGTTAATAAAAATATTTTCGTTTGTCCAAGAGTTACTTCTGCCTGTTTCTGTAGACTGTAATACGACTTCTATGAATACTAGTATTTGTAAACTTAAAAAAACTTAATAAGTGTGTGTGCATCATTTTAATTTCTCATCATGGCTATAAACCCGTGAAATTCAAATGAAGTTCTGAAGTCTGAAATCCTTTTGAATTAAAAATAATTTAGATCTGTTAGTTTTCAAGGAAACATTCCAGGCTTATACATTGTTTAGAATCCTATTCATATTTTTGCATAATTTTTTATTTAACGTTAACGAAAGCTTATTTTATAAATTAAATTCTCCGATTGTCTAACTATATTATTTCTATACAAATATGTTTCGTTAGGTGACGTTTATTACTGTTATGAGGTAAAAATGTTTTTATTTGTGCACATGTACGACAGCCAAGCGTTCTCGTTAGTATCGGTTATCGCTTTCTGTTCGTTTTGTTTGCAGAGTCTTTTTAATATTTGGTAATGTCGTTCGTCACTTTATGGGTTTTATGTGACTGTATGGTATGGTGTTTATTACTATTGGCTTGCTACGTAATTGCAATGACACATACTTATTTTATTATCGTCTTTCGTCGTCCACGTGCACAACTCGGCAAATAATATTTAGGTTATTCCAAACAATGAACAATGACAGTTGTTCAATGGAGCAGGCATCCAACCCCAAAAGTTCACTTCAGCTAAAGTGTTTTGAAATAAAATCGGTGATGAATTTTTTTTTCAGAAATCAGTTGAGCCCTGGGTAGGAACTCTACAGTATTATGTGTAAGTATGTGCCAGGGAAATTTGTAATTACATACGAGGACACTTCCGTTTTCAGACGAGTGTCCTGGATGACTGTGATTATAAAAAAAACATTCAATAAAACAATCTGTACAGAGTACCATCCAGACTATTAATAGTCTATTTGTGGTTTCTTCACACTCTATAAACAAAATCTTAAAAAAAAAAAATAAAAAAAAACCACCCCATGTACGATGTGTTCGGTCGTTTCCTAAATATGCAATGTATCACAAGCCTTTTATTTTTGTGTTAACCTAAAAATACCTTTTTTTTTATTAAATCGAACATTAACTTGTATTTTGTTTATAAATTATATTGTTTCATTTATAATTTATGTGAATAAGAACAGGGAGAAAATAAGTGCGTTGGGAATGCCCAGTAAGAAAGAGTTCTTATGTAATGTATTATTACACCCAGTGTGCACGAATTCGGTGTGCTGTCCCGTTGGTGTAATTTCCTAGACTCGGTTAAGTTTTGTTTGCATGGAGAGGAGGAAACCTCTGGAAGTAGAACTTTAGCACGGCTTCTAGAAATTTGGAAGTAAGCATGAATGGAATCTATTCAATGGTAAAACTTGCCTTGGTAGGAGCGTATCAACCTACGGCAACCATTCCTGGCTAAGGTTACCGTGGGTTCAACTTCAGGTCACTGAACTCGTAAGTTTTTCTATTCTCTAATAATAAACAGTTAAAAATACCTACTTCATAGAGGGATACTGGCTTGCTAAGAACAGCCTGGCTAAATAAATGTGCTTTACTTAACATTAAATAAATACAACGATGTGACAAATTTTCGCTTCTGTTCCTTTGGTTTTTGTTACGTTTACCATTAGTAAATGCGCACGCTTGCGCATGGAACTGGTTAAGTCATAAATTTGCAGTAAATTAAAAAGCTTATCTGAATGCCATTCCCAGCGTTTTCAAGAAGTATCGTATTAAATCATTTAGTGATGAATTTTCAAGAGGTGGTCAATTTCAAATTAATTTAACGCTGATAGGACTTCAATCGCAAAACGAGTGTTATTAGTGCGAAATATCATGTTCGTATGAGGAGGCAGATTTCGAACGACACAGAATAAGAAGCAAATCTGATCCGCAGGTCTGGAATTAACTTCCCTCTGCTAAACTGTAATACTGTTCGTTTTATTATCTCTAAATCGTTATCTCTTCTCTTCCTTTTCTCTCGTGTCGAAGGCGCCTCTTCATCCCCATAGCAGACACATGAAGGTAAAAGAAGTAGAAAAGTAATGAAATGAAGGAGCAGACGAAATTGGTTTTGTACAGTCAATTCCCAAGAGAAGGGAGAACTCTTCGCCATTATTTAAAAAAAAAAACACGTCTCCCTTCGTTAACTAAAATTTATCTCAAGCTATGAGTAAGTTCATCCAAATTATATTCTTGCTCAATTACGGTGATAACATCTGTTTTTTTTCTTCCTTGCTATTTTAGTAGAAAGCAAGGAAATTTAATTGAAAGCAACAGCATAATTAATACACTTTTTTCCAAGACAGCAAGGTAAATAAACGTGATAAATGCACACCAGTTGCCTACCAATGCGCATTATGTAGGTTTCAGAATAATTCATATTTCTAAACATTTTACGATATTCTTTAAAAAAAACAGTGAAGTACATTTTCCATATTTATTTGCTATTTTATTTTTTTACGTTGATTTTATAGTTGATACAAAGTTTCACGCATTAAATGTTCTTAAAATATGTAAAACTCTGTACAATCCGTAAAGACAATATGTGTTTATTTATACACTTTTTTTTTTCACGTGTGCCACAGGAAACCCACTCTTGACCGGAACTGTACAGTATGAAGTACAAAGACCAAATGCAATCGATTTCTTCGTTCAGACCAATCTTATTTGCCTAAATTCAGCGCTTCTGATTTGCGAATGTTTGCTACTTATTACCGCCAAGTTACGAACAAGCAGATACCTGGTATTGAGAAACAAGAAAAAATTGTATAATTTCAAATATGATGCACATTCAAATATAACATGAATAAAAAATGTCAAATCATTGATACGTCAGCGAAAAAGGTTTTCAAGGATAGGTTAGTTACCAGAATGCCTGCCGTATGCAAACTTAATCCCTCATTTTCTTCCCATTCCACTCATTTGAGAGAGGCCGCAGTGGTTCAGCGGTTAGACTGATCGCCTTCCACCAAGGCGAACCGGGTTCAATCCCCGGCCTGGTCACTCCCGGATTTTCGTATGTGGGAAACCTTGCCGGAAGGAACAAATCTCTGCGTGCGCGTTTTATCAAGCATACTCTCAGGACAAATTAGGAGTCAGCCAAGACAACCCTTATCGACGGCCTCTGCGTTGGTAACTGAAGCGTTTACTTCGAAATGAGCCGTGCAGTAAATTCTTCTTGCCGTCTGGGTACCGAGTGGTGAAGGCTAACTACTTCAAGGCCATCGGGGTGATAAAAGTTTAATATGTACTTACTATATGTATTTTAAACATAATACGTGTTGAACTGTTATCACTATGTTAAATGCACAATATTACGTAATACATTAAGGATGTTATTCCAACTGTTTGGATAACTTGTAAATGAAGAAAGGTTAGAGTTTATTGCAAATAATTTTTCTGAAATCAAATTTCTGCATAGTTGGCTTTGTTACGTACAAATAATGATATTGCATATCAAGGTCAAATAAAAAAAACTTACTTTGTGTTTTTGTTCTAAGCCTCACTTACGTTGTTTGCCGAAGACTTAATTGCGAGCAATTGTTTTCGTTAAAATCAGATATACCTGTTCATAGGAATGCTGATTATTTGGCACGTTTTTTTTTTCTTAGAATCGTGACACAGTAACATACAACTGGAAGTAGAGAGACCGAGAGAGAAGAAATGTTTTTCCAATAGCGGAAACACTAATGAGCAGGCTAAATTTCAAACATCCTAAATGTACACCTGCATCATTCCTTTCGTTATTGATCGCGTTTTTGTGAAGGTATATATTCTTACTTGAATGTGAAATTAGAATATAGTTACCAATTAAGACAATCCAGTCACTAAAGTGGAGCCCAGCTATAGTATCTTGAAATAAAACTAGTCGTGAAATATTTTCGCCGATGTCGGGGGTTCATATGCATAGACCACTGGGAATCTAGCCTTCACCAGTTTAATTCGTGATCTTATCGGGTCTATACAGATATTGAAGAATGCCCTAATGCATCAGCAATACATAAAAAAAATACAATTATGTGTAGGGACACTCTTATTTCGCGAAAAGACTTCACGACCAGTTGTATTTCATAACACTTTAGCTCAAATCCACTTTTGTGATTGGATGATCTAGGTTTTCCACGTTTTATGTACCTGCCCGCGAATCATAGAAGTACATTATCGGAGTTATCTAATTCTGATTGGCCAGTCGAGTAAGGAAATATTTTCTCGCAGACACACGCCACCAATAGAGACCTGAAAAATTCGCGGATTCAATTCGGGACAAGCTAGAATTCGAAACACGTGTGTTTATAAAACTTCAGCCATTGGTCCACACGGTGTTTGACACCTCCTGGAGAAGGCTGGCCCAATCGTCGCCTTCTTCTGTGACAGCAGACAACCAATGGGTGATTGATATTGGCATATTTGTACATAATGCTGGAGAGTCAAGCCTGCAGGTCATTGAACTCGCGAATTTTTCTGGTCTCTAGCCATCAATAATTAGAGACCTGAAAAATTCGCAAGTTCAATGACCTTTAGGCTATACTCTATTTTCGTTTGAAAAATCATGCAGATATCAGTGTTCACTGGCTGCTTGTTGTATTAGCGGAAGACGGTGATTCGGTCTGCATTTTACTGTGTATTTATTATAGGCTCAGAGTTGTCCAGGAGGTGTAATTTGACGGGTAGACCAATAGCATTACAAATACAAACGTACGGGGTTTTGAATTCTAGCTTGTCCCGAAATGAAAACGCGAATTTTTCAGGTCTCTATCAATAATCAAAAGAAAACTACTGGTATGCCCATAGAGTATTGAAATCAAGCATGTGCGGATTTCTTTTCGCGAAATTCGGGCGCCCCTAATGATCTATTTTAAGTAAGTGCAGGGTCTTTAACTGAATTTTCAATTCGCTTTCGCAGGACCGCGACGGTTGTGAGATTCACCGAGGTGAAAGCGGAAATTGCAATGGTCAGCTCTGAGCCCAAGGAAGGTGGGCACGAGGAAGTGTGGGGGTCATCCAGCTCGCTGATGAGTTGCGGAGAAACTTGGCTGTAGTTGCGAAGACCATCATGGCGAGAGAGTTCGCCCATCTTCTGCCTCCGGGAGAACCCACAGCCATTTCTTGGCGGCTTGATTAGCAGCCACATAAGTGACTAGTCCAAAGCCCAGCCCGACTTGATTATTTACAGCATCTTTCGAAATTCCCACTTAGTTATAACATTGTATTATTTATGGATATGCTTAGAGACTCTACCATTTCGCGTGATTATTTAGTACCAGACTAGGCACCATAAAATTAAAACAAATATATTTATATTTCATGCGTGCTATTAGTACGCTGCTTATTCGAAAAAAAACACACTTCAGGACTCTTGAACAACTTCAAACAATTTAAACTCGGGTGCCTTAACACTTTAACGTCTCAACGTATTTAATGGAAGACGTAACAATTAAGAAGGCAGTCGTCTATACACGCCACTATAGGAGCATCATATACCTTGGTAGGCGAGTATCCACTTAGCCGCTTCCTACATGTCTAAATTACACCGGAAATCCTTTCCTTGCTAATAAGTTTCATTATTGACTGGCTTCTAGCCAATGAATTGACGAGCTGACTGTGTCCTCCATTACAGTGACTTGTCATGTGTAGTACGAAATACGGCCAATCATGGTCATTTCTATTACTAAATTAAAGTTTTAAATTTTTGTTTACGAAAATTATAACTGATGCGATATAGTTTTCATGTTAGGTGAACAGAAAAAAACTAGCAAAGCAACGGAAGCACATTCATGTGAGTTTTGTGCCGTAAGGCAAGGGAATTTGATTATCTGAACTGTTTTAACGGGCATACACCACTGCAATGACATATCTCCGTAATGATAGCTCAGATGATCACTTATCCCCCCTGCAAGATTCATGCAATCACTACACAAAAAATTTGCCATACTACCGATGCCAGGTCCGGACGATAACTCCGACCAGTCGAACAGGAGAATGAGTTCACACTCTTGCAGCAACAAATAGAATGAACGACGTTTTTTCGACTATGTAGCGACAGACAAGTCTAGCCTGTTGCCTTATTATAACGAACAATGGCAGAGTTTCTAAGTTTACACGAACAGTGGAAAATTCCATCACGTCATTTTCTTACCGGTTTATTTTCGTTATTGACTTTAGCCTGTTTGCAACGGCGTTTCCCCAATGGATTGGGACAATGAAAATTCTGCTACTACAATATTCAACAGCCTTCTGAAAACTCTTAAATTTTGTACCGTCCCATCTCAATCATTTTACATTACAATATTTTGTCAACGATGTCGGCACGAAATATTTTTACAGCAGCATGTACCATCTTCTCAGGTTTTTGCGAGCGACCCTATCGTTGCACACTGTATTTATAAAAACCTCTTTCTTTGACAAAGATGTATGCACACACTTGCCTTATGTTCACACCTGAAGCTTTTATTTAGTAATTCGCTTGTGTCTTTGAGAAAATATATGCTCTTACTTATTTGGTCAACCATAATCAGTTTACTGAGACATTGAACTCCTGTAATTTCACGGCGAGGCTTTTAAGAAGTGTTAACAAATAAGATCAGTTAGCAACGGAAAGTAGATATGTGCTAACAATTTTGAGATAAAGCAAAACATATATTTATTTTTTTCATGAAAGTCAGATACCTATTTTATTTTGCAACATATTTTTATATATTCTGTGCCTCTAGTTAAAATTCAGTAATGGGCTAGGTGGTATGACAGTATGTATGGGCCAGGACAGAAAATAACGGTGTTTTATGTGGCCTGTAGGCTATACAGTATGATTCACGAGGAGTAACCGCAACTCACAGGGCTTATTCCGTACATCGTTTGAAGCAAAATATGGCATAAACTTGTAGGTCCTATTGCCAATAATTACAGAGTAATTAGAAACATTTGAAAAATAACGAATAAAATAAAACCCCTTTATAATACAGCGATGTATTATTATAGCATTTTGTTTACAGTTAAGCATCACACTTGCGTCTAATAAGTTTGCAAAATATGTTCAAAAATGTCTCTGTCTACTTCCGTACATTTGGCCGCACGCTTATGAACCACACGTGTTGCTCTACGTAGCTGCGCACGACTGTCTTTGGTTTCTGTAGTGGGATTCATGATACGCGCAAGTAGTTCCTCACGTGTTTGTGCAGTCCTTTGGTAAACTTCATGCATCCCCATACGCAACAACCTAAGCTTTTACAATCTGTCGAATTACTCTGTAAATATTGGGAATAGGAACATATTAATATGAAATATTTTTCTCTCTACGTCGTGTAAGGAATAAGCCCTGTGAGTGGCGGTAACTCCTCGTGAATCATTCTCTATTTCACAGTTCTCTCCACATTGATATGATATGCTTTTTAATGTTTCATTTGGTGCTGTTACAGTGGTTATTCGTTTAAAGTTTTGAACTATTATTCTTTGTTTCTTTTCTTGCGAATATATCATTACTTCCGGATCATGAGCATTTTAACCGGTTCGGTCTCACATTAAAATCAGCGCACCATTTACAAGAAAAATCTTACACGTGTGTTAAATATCTAGCCGATCGGCATATTATTTCGCAAAATTTTGCATTCTATATTCATTTGACCTTCTTATTTGATACTTTCTGCAAGATTCTGAACAAATGGTATACGTAGAAACACCCGAGTCTTGCGACAATAATGCACGTGCTAGACATTCAAATTACCATATGCATTCCTGCATTTTTTCTTTGGTTATTGGACGCGTGTCTTCATTGGAATATATTGTCACAGAGTACTTAATATTACAGAGGTGAAGCAGCCGCTTATACAGCGAACTTCAGCCACACAGACCAGCGAAATGATGTCCCTGGATGCCAAAAAGCTTGACAGCCGTTTGTCAATCAGCGCCTATACTCAATTCACGGTTTCTTCACACTTTTTAAATCAAACATTTGAAAACTCTCCCCCCATATGATGTGAATGGTTGTTTCCTATATANCCATCATTGTGTCCAAACTTTGTATCACTGCCCCTACCTATAGTCTATTCGTTGTTTCTTCACACTTTTTGTATCAAACATTGGAAAAAACATTATATATATGACGTGTTTTGTCGTTTCCTAAATATGTTGTCTATCGCAAGCGTTTTATACTTGTGTTAACATAAAAGTATTTTACCTTTGGTGAAATCGAACATTTACTTATATTTTATCTATAAACTATAATATTTCATTTATATTTAATATGAATAAGACAGGTAAAAAAAAGGTGTGTTTGTAATTCCTACTAAAAAATACTTCTTATGCAGAATATTGTTAAGCTGAGTGCGCACGAATGCAGTGCGCTGTCCCTTTCGTGTAATTTTCTTGACTCAATTCAGCTAAGATTGCATTGGGCGGATAATACCCATGGAAGTATAACTTTGGCAGGGCTTCAGAAAAGTGTGAAGTATCCTTGAACGGACTATAGTAACCTACTCGCCACCCAACAGCCCAGAAAATAGGCAATTTTTAACAGCATGTATATGCCATTCAAACTAGTTTCTAGAACGTCGCGGAGTTAAGACAATTAATACGTCCACATGAAAAGAACCGTGGCCGCGGGTGAGACAGCGGCTTGATCGCTCGCCTCCCACCTAGGCAAACAGGGTTCGATTACAGGTGGGATTCCCCCATAATTTTTGGGTTTTTCTGACTTAAAAATAGTGTCGGACGTTGCCGCTGGTCGGCGGGTTTTCTCCGGGATCTCCCGTTTCCCACACGCTTGCATTCCGGAGCTGCTCCGTACCCCCATCGGCTCTCAAGATCCTGTTGTAAAAAGCCGCCCAAAACTCTCCACTCCATAAAAGAACCGCCATACAATTTTCATCTCTGTCTACTAATCTAATTTGTGCCTCAGCACATTTGCTATTATAGACCTCGGGCACGCAATATATCTAGAGTCGAGCGGTGCTATTAATAATAGGTATTCTTTGCACGCAGAAAATTATTTCGGACAGCAAAAAGCATGCCGTGAACACGTGTCCAGGACACCGATATAACTGCTGTTATAAACGTGGCTCTCCAACTTTATTCCGAGACTGGCGTTCTCCTGAATGTTTTTTTTTAAAGCAGAGATGTGTTACTGTTGTCGTCATATTTTATCCAAAGGTTACTCTATCTGAACAGTTACACCGAAGAGACAAAAAAAACTGGTATAGGCGTGCTTATGCAAATGGCAGAGGTATGGAACCAATCAGAGTAACGCGATGCGGTCGGCAGCTAGATCGATTACTGCTCCTACAATGGCAGGTTAACAAGATTTAAGTGAGTTTGAACGTGGTGTTATAGTAGGCGCACGAGAGATGGGACATAGCATCTCCAAGGTAGCGACAAAATTTGGATTTTCGCGTATGACCATTTCACAAGTGTACCGTGAATATCAGGTACCCGGTAAAACATGACATCTTCGACATCGCTGCGGCCGGAAAAAGATCGTGAACGAACGGGACAAACGACGAATTTAGTCGAGTCCATGTCACGTCGTCTTGCGGCACTTCTGCGTGCTCGCGGGGGCCCTACACGATATTAGGCAGGTGTGCCAATTTTTTTGGCTCTTCAGTGTATATGTCTTGGGTTACAACATAAGGCTTAACACAAGCGATGCTTGCAAAGTCTACCTACAAATCGATGTGGAAAACATCGCCTGAGCACAACATATGCAAGTACATAAAACAATTTTGGCTGAAGATTCCTTTGGTATTGGTGTACTCGTTCGATGATTGGCTACGCGAGGTTCTGAGAACGGGCTTTGTGTCCTATTAACGAATGCTTGCTGCGAAAGTTCCCTGTTGGCTGGGCTGTCCGCTGGTGAGTAAGTTACCAGCTGCTGATAGGCGAACGGCGTTTCAACATATTGCTGGCCAAGAACGGTATTTTCTTGGCGTGTGCGAATGAAGTCCGCGGTATAAGCGGCAGTTTCACCTCTGTTTTCTTAAGTACTCTGTGGCTTCGCCCCCTGGACCGTGGGTGTGTCTCGAGTCATCAAGTCGCCTTGACGAGTCGATAGCGAGCGGTCGAATGGCGAGACGCCAGCACCCCTCGCCCCACGAGGTGTCTTGTGCGCGCCGTCAGACGCTGTTTACCGCGGCGCCGCCTATGTCTGCGTGGGAGACGGCCCTTGACGGACGCCATCGCGCTGCCCCGCTGCCTCTGGCGCCGTCGCCGCCACCGCCGCCCACTCACGCAGGTCCGCGCCGCGGCGCAACCAGCAGTCGAATTGGGGAGGGGCGGCATAGCTCTCGGCAGTCGAATTGGGGAGGAGAACGAAGTAAAGTAGGTCGGTCCCGACGTGTGGGCTACGACCCATTTACCCAAACTTCCCACTCCGTGCAATAAGCATGGCCCCGGGGGCGGCGGATGGTGCGGGGAGGAAGGATGATTTGTCTGACCCTGGGGTGAACAGGAGCAACGGGTAGTTTCGTTTGACCTTGATGGCGCTGAGGGAGAAGGAGTGAACCGGCAAATTTTCGGGTTCTCTCGGCCCATCCGTCAACTCGGCTGACTCCGCTGACGGCAAGTGCTCTGCGTGGGAGAGTGGAAAAAGAACACCGAGAAATCGAAGTAGACTATGTTTATTCTTTTTTTTTTTTACCTCTCTTTTCCACGCTTCCTTTCCCACCACCCCCGCGCGGAATTGACCTTGTCTGGCGTTCCGAACTGAAGTTAATGCCTGGATTTAATTAAATATGGCTCGGATCAATACGCTGCAGTCTTTTAAAAAATACATGTTTTGGTGATTGGCACTTAGGACCAGTTACACAAGTATTTTGGAGCGCCTGATACCGGATCTAGATGGCTTGCTGTTGATTGAATTATTTCGATAACTGTTCGTGCTGAAAAAAAAAGTCTAAACCGGTTATTGCATTTTTAAACGTGATAACCGATTGTTGTGTCTCTAGTATTGTTAGTAATGGGGTAGGAATATCCTGATGTAACGGCAGTAAATACTACTGCCAAATATAATCTCAAATTTCGAAACATATAGTCCAGATTACTCGACACTAGATGACCAATTATTGAGATAGGTAGTATTAAATGATAACCGTACATACCTATTCTTGAAATAGTTCCGAAATGATGGTCATTCCATCCTCGAGAACCGTTCGCCTTATTTTTCAACCCAAAGGAAAAATTGTGCTAGTTAAAGTGGTTTTATATAGTCACGCACACACGTCATCAAAATGTATTATCACATTCCAGAATATCAAAATTTTATAATATAACATGGGAACAATACCACCTCCTCTTTTTTTTTAAATAAATGGGAGCCTCGCGAATTTTTACACATTTCGTATCTCTATTCAAGAAAACTTCCTTTTCAGAAATTTGTTTTTCTTCAAGTAAATTCTAATATTTAGAAGTGAAATTGTTCTTATATTATTTTTCACATTCGAATACGTCCTTTAGTTTTATAGGCTATAGTGTAATAGGCTTTAATTAGGGCCATCAGATTTTCGCGAAAGAGGTCCTGTCCACTTGTATTTCAAAACACTTTTTTTTTTTTATATTGGATGGGTTTTACTGCTGTGCGTCTTGCCTGCTTGCTCGTAAAATATAGACGTACAGTAGCTACTGGAGTAACCTTATACCAGCTGGCCTGGTCAAATTCCCCCAGTGTCTTCTGACAAAGAAACCCAGGTCCTACATATAGGGATACCTAATTTTCGCGAAAGATTTTCACGCAAGCTAGACTTATTGGTCTTACGCTGACATATGCAGTTTTCCTTCAGTAATTAGTAGCGTATCTTTCTGAGAAGACACAGTGATATTTGACTGGCACATTCAGAATCACAATAGCCTGATAGTTAACGTTAATGATTGGTGAGTAGGCTCCTAAGATTAGCAGCAGTTTAAACAATCCAATCGCGAAAGTGTATCCGATCTGAAACGTTTTGTATTTGAACTACACATAACCACTTTTTGTGGAATTAGGACGTCCCTGCCTATTACCAAAGTAAAACTGCATGTTCGTAGTCTATTCCCAGTTAATTCGTTTTTTTTAAATAGAATCTTCGTAAATCCACCCATGAATCATTTGTTTGTTCGTTTCCTAAATATGTAATGTATCACAAGCATTTTATACCTGCGTTAACATAAAAATTACCTATTTTTGTCAACTTGNGTTTCCTAAATATGTAATGTATCACAAGCATTTTATACCTGCGTTAACATAAAAATTACCTATTTTTGTCAACTTGAATGATTATTAATATTTTATCTATAAATAATAGCATTTAATCAATATGAATGCAAACAGAGAGAAAATAGGCGTGTTGGCATATGCCTAGTATGGGCTGTTCACGGTAAAGAGAGCACTTTTGAAAATAACCTTTGAAAAATGTCACTGTCCCTAGCTGCATACACTTTAAAGAGCACACTGACTGGCATGTACTCAGTGAAGTTGGTAACGACGGAAGGTAATATTTCCAAGTCTTAACGTCGAATTAAAAGTGTTATGTTAAAATTTGTGAATAATAAATTATTTCTCTTGATCCCTCCCCCGCCCCTTTTTTTTATTGCAAGTGTAAGAATGAGAACATTTGTAGAGTTTTACTTTTCCAATAATTTCACAGTTTACCTGGGGGAATACACAAAGTCCATACAAGTGGGTTTTGAGCGAAACTTCAAAAAATGTCCACTTTACCGTGAAAATATTATAAGGAAACGTTATCATGTCAAAATACTGTTAAACGGAGTGTGTGCCAGTGTGGTGCGTTGTCCNGTGAAAATATTATAAGGAAACGTTATCATGTCAAAATACTGTTAAACGGAGTGTGTGCCAGTGTGGTGCGTTGTCTCTTTGGCGTAATTTTATAGACCTAGTTAAGCTTTGTTTGCAAGAGGTGGAGTATTAGCCTAAAAGTAGTTCTTAAGCAGAGCTTCAGAATAGTTGAAAATAAATTTAAATTGTTTTTTGAACGTAGGATGTTGAAATCTAGCCTGCATGGAAATCTTCTCGTGAAAATAAGGGATCACGAAAATCATAAGACTTTTTTGTCACACTTTGTGTAAGAGATCGCCAATTTTGTTTATACCCCGAGTTCAGAACAATACTCTATGCACCGCCACTCTATTGCTGAAAACTTATCACAAGCAATTTATTAAGTCTTCCAACTGCACTCCTTTGACTATAACCGAAATAGGTTATTAAACAGAAGCTAAAAAGTGTGGTGATTTCTTTTGGGGCTATCGTCCTCAGTATGGAGATTATCTGCGACATGCTCTAGTTAAATATTTGTTGCCTTGTTGACTGTACGCAGTGACATAAAGATTTAGCGTTTTTTTTTTTGGTAGAGCAGACTTTACTTTGTCGTTTTGTGTTTTCTGTTTATAAGTATGATTATTTTAATTTATCTCATTGACAAACAAATTATGTTATGTCGTCTATCCAGCATTTACAATTACTTTAATTATATTTTACATATTTCATCGCTTATATGTTGACCATTAGTAAATGGGCAATTACAGGAACGTACAGATATATTTTATTGGGTAGAGAATAGGGAATTCTGTTTATTGTGATATTCTATCTATTTGTACATTTTGGGGTGGTAGGACAGACGATAGAAATATTTTTATTGTGCGTGCCAGTTCCAGTGATAGTATTTCTGTATATAGCTCCGATAATGTTAAATATCGCCAAGTATTCGGAACCTCTAAGAAAGTGCCTTAAAATGGGAAAAACCTAGTTTCTCAACCACACTCTCTGAATTGTTCAACGACTTCTCACTGCTCTGCCACTGCAAAAACTTGGCAAAGCCAGACGTTGTCATTCATTGTTAAACGAGTATATTTTTCACTTTAATCTTATGTTACGTTACTCATTTCGTAGGTTGCACAGAAGTGTTACGTACGTCTGGAGGTTCGTCAACAATTCTCATATGTTAAAGATGTCTCCATGACAGAAATTGAAAAAAAGCTCACTCCTAACTATTTCCGTTAACTCCACGTCTTCAGTGGGTATGTTGTGAGGGGAAGCTTGAACTCTCAGTACTCTAGTGAGGTCATTTTGAAGCTATTTTCATGAACCATTTCTTTGATACATATAAACTTTTAATGAATTTATACTTGAAACCTGAGTGCAATGAATGCTTCCAACAAATGCCCGATATAATCTAAAAGTTTTATAACATTTTCAGTGTTGCTACTTCTAGTAAATCAATCTTTAAACTAATCAAATGTATTTTAAATTAAGCACTATCCCGTTTATATATACCTGTTTCTTGAGAAAAGTCTTTATTTTTGTAAGAGTAAAAAAAAAATTGGATTTCAGTTTTTGTGGTATACCTGAATATGTAGGATAAGTTACAACATAAATAAACTTTAAAAACAGGATTTATAAAAATGATAAATATTATTCCATTTGAGTAAACACTCAAAACTAATAGGGGACGACTACTTAACAGCAACTGTTAAAACTCGTGGTATAAGCAGTTGGACTTTTTATAATTAAAATTAGATTTAAGCATAGTACTGACTAAAGTATGCCGGGGGGAAGAGGCAGGCTCAGTAGAGATCCGCAAATATCTGTATTTGGTTAAATTCCTCCCTAGGCTTAAAACAGAAGTGAAAATTGATGTTGCTATTACCATGACATCTACTGCGTTAAGCTGTAACNACAGACGATAGAAATATTTTTATTGTGCGTGCCAGTTCCAGTGATAGTATTTCTGTATATAGCTCCGATAATGTTTAATATCGCCAAGTATTCGGAACCTCTAAGAAAGTGCCTTAAAATGGGAAAAACCTAGTTTCTCAACCACACTCTCTGAATTGTTCAACGACTTCTCACTGTTCTGGCGCTGCAAAAACTTGGCAAAGCCAGATGTTGTCATTCATTGTTAAACGAGTATATTTTTCACTTTAATCTTATGTTACGTTACTCATTTCGTAGGTGGCACATAAGTGTTACGTACGTCTGGAGGTTCGTCAACAATTCTCATATGTTAAAGATGTCTCCATGACAGAAATTGAAAAAAAGCTCACTCCTAACTATTTCCGTTAACTCCACGTCTTCAGTGGGTATGTTGTGAGGGGAATTTTGAACTCTCAGTACTCTAGTGAGGTCATTTTGAAGCTATTTTCATGAACCATTCCTTTGATACATATAAACTTTTAATGAATTTATACTGGAAACCTGAGTGCAATGAATGCTTCCAACAAATGCCCGATATAATCTAAAAGTTTTATAACATTTTCAGTGTTGCTATTTCTAGTAAATCAATCTTTAAACTAATTAGATGTTTTTTAAAATTAAGTATTATCCCGTTTATATATACGTGTTTCTTGAGAAAAGTCTTTATTTTTGTAAGCGTAAAACAAAAATTGTATTTCAGTTTTTGTGGTATATCTGAATATATAGGATAAGTAACAACATAAATAAACTTTAAAAACAGGATTTAGAAAAATAATAAATATTATTCCATTTGAGAAAACACTCAAAACTAATAGGGGATGACTACTTAACAGCAACTGTTAAAACTCGTAGTATAAGCAGTTGGACTTTTTATAATTAAAATTATATTTAAGCATAGTACTGACTAAAGTATGCCGGGGGGAAGAGGTGGACTCAGTAGAAACCCGAAAATATCTGTATTTGGTTTCATTCCTCCCTAGGCTTAAAACAGAAGTGAAAATTGAAGTTGCTATTACCATGACATCTACTGCGTTAAGCTGTAACCGATTAAGTGCAGAGAGTCTGGCGAAGCAGAATTTATATGGTATAGAATTTATTTGGCCAGTACGACACAGCAGAATTTGGCTTTGGAGCTATTAAAGAGGTGACAAGTTGTCACAATTGGAATGTATGGAAAACCATGTTCTGGAATGCTGTGCGTTTTTTTTTTGTTAAGGCTCTTGAATTTTTCTCCTGTTTAAACCTAAGAGTAGTTGCAGGAGGCGTGATTGCCAACACGCTAAACTATGTTTATAATACGCGTCTATTACATCTCGATTTATTTGACCTGCTATGAACAACTGCGAGCCAGAAACAAGCATTTGAAAACAGAGCGACTGAGTCACGTAAAGACAGCTCGAAGGATCTAAATAAGTTCTACTGCAAGAGCAGTAAAGAAAAAAATGCTGGTCGTGTTTAGAGTACTGTGCAGTCTAGCCTGCTGCCAGACAAATTTGCGGTATTTTAAGGTCTCCAGTGGTGAATACGATGGCGCAGTCATCATAACACTCTAACCTATCGCAACAGAGAACCAGGTCCGATATCCTACTTAAATACTCCCGATTTTCAAATAAGGGACACGGAGCAGACGTCCTCTGGGATATATCTGAGTACTCTCATTTACCAGTTTCCGTCACTAGCCTATCTCCACTTAGGTTCACCCCTATTTGTGCTGAATAAATCACCTGTTCGGTTTCCACATGCAAAATTATACTTCCCAACCTTCAAACAACGGGTTCAATTAACTCTAGCCTAGACTACACCATCCTTTCTCTACTCAAACCCATAGGGTTTGAAATCTAGCTTGTACACAAACGAACCTGAAATTTTTTCGGGTCAGGCCAGAAAGAAACACGATTATTATAAAAATGTATTAAATGTACACGGGGATTATTCTGGTAGGTATTCTGACGTTAGTAATGTGTTAAACAGTGCCGTTGCCTAGTGGTTCTCTAGTGTTATTCCCGCAGCTGGTCATACCGGACGATGCCGCTAGTCGGCGAGTTTTCTCGAGGATCTCCCGTTTCCTCCACCCTTGCATTCCGGCGCTGCTCCATACTCACTTCGCTTCACCCTCATCGTCTACCTCGTTATGGGCAAGAACGAACGCGCAGAAATGACGTATCAGTTCTTTATTCCTTTCGGTAAGTGCTTATACAAGCTGTTACCTGTTTGGTTTGTACAGCAATCGCTTTCGCAACACTCTCCATACCGTCGATTGAGGGAACTGCATTTCCTGGCTAGCTTGTCGAGTTGATTTTCACGGACTGCGAACGAACGCTTGTTGAATCCGATGCACATTCTCTGCGGACACACGCGGCCGCCCGGAACTTTTTGCCTTTGCGAAGGCACCCTGTGTCACGGAACTGACGAAACCAACGTACGATACTCCACCTATCGGGAGGACGACGACCGTATTTGTGACGGAATTCACGTTGAAAAGTGGTAACCGATTCACATTTAGCAAACTGAATAACACAGAACGCCTTCTGGGGTTCAGTCATCATCGTGATGCGGACTAACACACAACACACGCTCATAGTGCGACGACAGACGCTCCCAGTGTCATCTCTCGGCACATAAAGGAAACATCAGACCGTCCCCTTTACATTAACGTGTTGAATGCGAGCTCGCTACCCCCTAATCAACTCAAACCGTAACACCGGGCATGCTGACAAGAGCGTGGAACGAGTTTGATTATCTCGTGGATGTCGTTCGGACCACTCATGGTGGTCACATTGAACATTTATGAATGTTTGTTAAACAAACTTGATGGTTCCAAGATTCATTTCATTGGTCAATCAAGGTTATGGGTTGTTTGGTTTTGATATTATAGACCTTCAAGACCTTCAAAGTTGGGGGTATTCTTTTATACTCATCTTGTATATCTTATGGTAAAAGCATACGCAATGTGCGGAAATGTGAACCTTAAGCAGGGCTTTCACAAGAGTACAGTTTACCGTGAACAGCATTTATGTATTGTGTGTCTGTCTCGGCAGTGTCCCGGACGAACATGAAGAGCGACTGTGAGAGGTTGCGGAGGAGCGGTGCACCTACATGTCAGTCCCGCGGGACGCCGCGGGCTATTAGAGTCTCCGGGAGATAAATTGTGCCGGGGACTCGTCCTCCTGCAGTGGTTGCCGGAGAGGAGGCTGGGACAGGAGCACACGACGAGATTAATGTACTCCAGGGGTCTGCACACGCGTGCTTCCTCGCCGTCTCCGAGGAATCGCCTACGGACCTAGGTGACCAGTGTAACCCCCTCCCCCTCGCACCGCGAAAACAGAAAGCGGCACACGCTGGAGGACGTCTGTAGGGCGAAGGGCAAAGGTCGCGCTTTGGCCCCCACAGCTGCTCGAGTAGGGTTGAAGGTGGTCGTGCAGAGCGACGCTCCCAGGGGTTTGCTTCAAGGTCACCTTCTGTTGGAATGCTTCTGACCAGACTAACACTTCTGATGTCCCCAGAGTCGATCTCGGTATCCATGGTGAAAAAGGTAATCTCGCGTGAGAATTGGAATGTGAGTGATACGTAAGCGTCACTCTGGCAGTAGCAAATGAAGTGAGTGAGTGAAGAGACTTGGGCGGCTCTTAAAAGCGAGGTATTGAGAGACGATGAGGGTGAAGTGTGGTGAGTATACAGAAGCGCCGGAATGAGTAACTTTATAAAAGGTACTCAAAAAAGACACTGCTTAGTTCGGATTTAGATAAGGTGAACTGAATTTCGGATTCATGTGTTTTCTTACCCTCTTTCCNGAGTATACAGAAGCGCCGGAATGAGTAACTTTATAAAAGGTACTCAAAAAAGACACTGCTTAGTTCGGATTTAGATAAGGTGAACTGAATTTCGGATTCATGTGTTTTCTTACCCTCTTTCCCCCTCCACTGATTTCTGAAATTGTTAGCAGTGGGTATTAAAAAATAAAGTAACAAGAAGTTACTGATATGACAAATAAGCCTACTTTCATGAACATCAGTGTAATTAATTTTTAAATAAGTTATTAAAAGCTGAGTTGGTAGGTAGGACTTGACGTCTCTTTAAAAGCAATAATATTACAAATGAAACCAGAAACGTATGCAACTTTAGTGAGACAATTATAAATAACACGTGCCTTACCAGAGACTTGAACCCATAAACCCTCGTACCATAAGCTAACGCGCAATACACTGCATTATAGAGGTTGGATTCGGAGCATCAACTTCGGATTTAATCAATATGATGTTTCGAATGATAAGGTTTACTAACCTAAAATATTTAGAGGTCCATCATTTTGAAAATAAGTGACTGAGTCACTTAAAACATGTATGTTTACATCGCCTACCGTAGCGCTACTTGTGTGAAGTATTTGGTGAAAATCTGTTGTTTGGTATGCCATAAGAAACTATTTTTTATTTCATACCATCATACAAAATTTCCGATAAAACAGGCTCTATAAACGATGCTTCTAATAAAAAATGTGTAAGTGCAAAATTTGGTTGAATTGTTAAATATATATGGCAAACTTTACTGAATTATTTATGATGTCACCATTTTTATCACCGTTTTCTGGCCCATTTAAGTCATGAAAGCTTACGTGGACTTCTGTAGCATTTATGGTGTGCACAATTTTGTAAATATTACTTTAATTGTTCCAGTGTAACATTTGGTGCGAATTGGTTGATTGGTACTCGAGATGTGGCATAAANTGTAAATATTACTTTAATTGTTCCAGTGTAACATTTGGTGCGAATTGGTTGATTGGTACTCGAGATGTGGCATAAAATATCCATAATTTTCATAAGGCGATCATCAAAAGTGGAGGTCAAAAAAGTAATGTAGAAGCACATTCTACGATTGTATACTGTAAATATACAAAGTTAAGTTAAAATATATTACATAACCTCGTATATATATATATCACACTAAACTAAAATGATTTTATAACAACCATTCTGAAAATAAGCGTGTCTTTCATTGAAAAAATGCATTTATTAATATGGCATACCACAGTACAACATCTTCGCCAAGTTTTGTAAGAATGGGTTGATTGGATCCCAAGACATGATACAAAATTTATATTTTTTATTGGTGGGGCCATCATACAAAATGGCAGAGAAATGATGGTCTGCATATACATATTTGATGGTTGAAATAGGCACTGCCAGCATCCAAACTTAAGTTGGTGTTAGTTTCGTTGATAAAATATACACAGCTTAAATATTAATTTAGTCACCATTTTGAAAATAAGTGCTTGACCTACCAAAAATATACCAGTTTACACCACCTGCTGCAGTACTCAAGTTTGCCAAATTTTGTAGGAATTGGTCAATTCCTATTTAAGGTATGACATAAAAACTTTATTTATTCGCATGGGGCTATCTTACAAATTGGCAGACAAAAGATGGCCGATGTAGATACAGTTGATAGTCTTAATATCTCCTGCCAACACATAAGTTGGAAATTATTACATGTCTTCCATGATATAGAATTTAAAGCTAAAATTACTAAATATCATGCAATTTCACATAATCTGCCGTAGTACTACTTGTTTGCCAANGTTGGAAATTATTACATGTCTTCCACGATATAGAATTTAAAGCTAAAATTACTAAATATCATGCAATTTCACATAATCTGCCGTAGTACTACTTGTTTGCCAAATTTGATAAAAATTTGTTAATTGTTTCTCGAGACATTACATAACAACTTTGTTTATTCGTATGGCAATATCTTACAAAATGGCCATGAAAATATGCTCTGTGCAGATACAGATGATAGTTGTGATGTCTACTGCCAAAATAAATTTTTTTTCTGCAATTGATTACATAATTTCGACGATATAGCATTCTAATCTTAAATAACTATATGGCTGACATTTTGAAAATAAGTGTCTGACATGCTCAAAACATATCACATAACATCATATCTGCATCAGTACTACGTGTTTGCCAAATTTGGTAGGAATCGATGAATATTTTACCGAGATATGACATAATAATTTTATTTATTCATATGGTGCTATCTTCCAAAATGGACGATAAAAGTGGTTCGATTTTAACATGTACTTTCAGTATACGAAATTTGGTCGAAATTGTTTGAATGGTATGGCAGATATGCCAAATAAACCTAAAAATATTGGTAAGGCAGCGATTTTGAATGTAAATACCTAATCTAGTTCAATCACTCACGTTTACTTGGACTATCATAGTATTACTTACCTGCCAACTTGGGTGAGAATTGGTTTAATAGTTTCCGAGATATAATGAAAAATCTCTATTTCTTCATTTGGTGCTAATTTTCTAATTAGTAGACCAACAAAAATCTATCCATCTTAAGTTTTAATGTTTACACGATGCTCTTCCAGAATACAAAATTTGGTTTAAAATGGTTAAATGGTTCCCGATATATGACATATTGCCCAGAATTTTAAAATGGCCGCCATTTTGAAAGTAAGTGCCCGACGTCGTTTAAAACTATATAAGTCAGGTATCCTTACTATATGTATATCAAGTTCGGTGGAATTCTATCCACGCGTTCAATAATTGAAAGGGGTGACACACACACAGTGACCTCACACACATCCACACCTACAGAAACAGAGCCAGGAAATTGATCTCATAAGTCTTTCTTCCCTTCAGAAAGCGGGCTAAATACTACTTAAAAATTACATTTAGGGGCCAGGCAGTGACACGAACTAAGTTGTAATAAGTTGCGGAGGAACAACTCGATTGGCTCTGCTTCACCTACCTTTTGCTTCCTTCAGGCCTTAGTCCAAAAACATGGTCATCGCAGTTATTTAAGAATTCAATCACTTTCTCTCCAATAAATGTTGTTCTATAGTTAGTTAACGGTACAATATCGTTTTTAAAACGCTCCAACGCCTCAACGCGATCGTCATAGCGTTCAATGTCATCGCCATAGCGTTCAACGCCATCGTCATAGCGTTCAACGCCACCATCATAGNGATCGTCATAGCGTTCAATGTCATCGCCATAGCGTTCAACGCCATCGTCATAGCGTTCAACGCCACCATCATAGCGTTCAACGCCATCGTCACCGGTGTCTGCTTTACCAAACAGTTTCCTCTCAAATGAAGTTTCCGTATGCGTTCGTGGGAAGTCCAAATTCTTTACAGCAAATGGAGCAAGTTCCTTGATTAGGTTCTTATTCTCGTTTGTTACGTGCTCAACTTTTTGTCCCAAGTCCTTTATCGCATCTATCAAAGGTTGTTCCTGTCTTTTATTTTTATCGTACTCGTCTTTATGTAGTTTCCGGAAGGCTTTAAACTTTTCAATTAGTTNTTTCCGGAAGGCCTTAAACTTTTCAATTAGTTGTTTTCGTCTCTCTATATTTAATTTAGCTTGTTCTTCGGTAATCATTTATTATATATATATATTGAATATTGATAACTTAAATGTGTACTGTCTCAAGTGTAGGAAGCATACACTAAGTGATAAGGTTTCATATTAACTNATATTGATAACTTAAATGTGTACTGTCTCAAGTGTAGGAAGCATACACTAAGTGATAAGGTTTCATATTAACTTACAAATAATGCAAAAATTAAATGTGTTTGTAGATGTTGTGGTACCAATAATCAATGTTCACTGGTGGAGGTATAAAAGACGATATTGCAATTAAATTCATAAACCAATGCGAAAAAATTTCCCCAGGAGGGCTGTTCTATCTTTCGGCATCGACGATCTCTGGCAGGCTGACTTGGTTGAGATGGACTCTGGATCATTAAAAGGTATACACAGTCTTAACAAGGGGTTTAAGTATATGCTGACCGTGATTGATGTTTTTTCCAAGTATGCATGGACAATACCTGTCAAAGATAAAACAGGTGAAAATGTTACTTTAGCATTTAAAACTATTTTGAATGGCCGCAGTCCTATGCATTTACAAACAGACGAAGGGAAATAATATTACAATAAATCATTTAAGACATTAATGGTCAATAACAACATAGCACACTATTCAACATACAGTGGAAAGAAAGCCAGTGTCGTAGAAAGATTTAATAGAACATTGAAGGAGAAAATGTGGAAGATATTTACTGTGCAGGGAAGCTATAAATGGGTGGATATATTCCCTAAATTAATAAGTGAATACAATAACACTGTTCTCAGCACAATCGGGATGAAACCTGCCAATGTAAGTGCAAAGAATGAAAGGTCTATTCTAATCAACATGTATGGTGGAGAAAGAAAAATGGCTAAAGCACGGTTTGCTAAAGGAGATAAAGTCCGTATAAGTAAAAGTAAAGGCCTGTTTGAAAAGGGGTATAACCAAACTGGTCCACTGAAGTATTTAAGGTATGTGATGTGTTGTACACGTGCCCCATAACATTCAGAATAAAAGATTTGAAAAGTGAGTCCATCAAGGGTATATTTTATGAACCAGAGCTGCTTAAGACCCAGTATGATCAAGACTACTTAGTAGAGAAAGTTTTACAAAGGAAAGGAAAAAAGTTGCTTGTTAAATGGCTGGGTTTTTATAGTAGTCACAATTCGTGGGTTGATAAGAAAAGTGTAAATTAAAAAAAAAAATTTCTATAAAATAAATGAGTATGCAAAAAATTGAAAGCTATGAAGGTCAGTCTTTTCCACCAAACGACCAGACAAAAAACAATTTAAATGAATAAAACAAGCGCATTGAGTTTGATATTCCTGTTGGCGATGCATTTACACATCCGAATGAGGCTTATGTGTACCAACAGTATAAGCTAACTAAAAGATATACAAATGCGGGTTATGAAAAAACTTCAACTATTGACCTTTGTGAGAATTTCTTCCCATTCCAGTTCTCAAGAGTAGAGATATATATGCATGGCAATATAATTGAAACTATTGACAATCCTGGCATCACTTCGACTATGATGCATGCATTGCTTAGCTCAAAATCGGAATCATCGTACTTGCAACTAGTAGGGGTAGAAAAAGGCAAATATTATAAGGCAGATGGATATAATGAACTTGTCTATCAATTACGATATTTGTTTCGGTTTATGAGAGATTGTAATGAAATATTCTGGAAAGGCGGGTACAAGATTACATACATTCGAAATTCTCATGATGATGTTTCTATTTACAGAAGGCCTAAAACACTAGCAGATGGATCTCCTGATATTATTCCAGATGCTGGTAAAATTGATATTGAGAAACTGGAAATACTGTGGCCAGTTGTTGAATACGAGCCTAATTATGGAGACGAAATTAAAGCAAAACTACACAAAATACACAAAATTCCTATAGGTTTCAATTATTGGCAATTTCTTGAAAAATCTGTACGTACTGGTGCAAACTTATTCCAGTTTGACATAAAGGTTCTGTTCAATTCAATCCAATTCGATATGCCTGACTTTGTCATTGTTGGCTTTCAACTTAACAGAAAAGACAATGCTGATAAAGACAAACATGGTTCAATTATTGACCATTGTCATGTTAAAAATATTTCTATTAAGAATGGAAGGAATGGAGTGTTCCCTAAAGAGAATTGGAACCTGGATATCAAGGACAAAATTTTCAATTAGATGTACATTGCCTACAATGATTTTAGAAATTCAAAGACCAAGCTAGATACTCCTTACCGTAACAATGAACTATATTATAACCCCGATGCATTTGTTTCTAGGAGACCATTGTATATTATTGATTGTTCTTATAGAAAAACTTATATTGTAAAGGATCGAACTAATCTGAAATTAACAGTTGATTTTAATAAGCCAATCGAAGCTACAACTATTTCCAATGTGGTGCTAATAAGCCAAAGAAACATAATTTATGATGTTAAAAGTGAAAGAATCACTGAAGCTAACTAGTGCATAAACATGTACGGTTATTAGTTTTTAATGCGTCATTTCCCATTAAAAACCTTTATTTTAAAGATTCAATAATTAAAAACAAAATATGAATGAGATACATGGATACAGCATCAGTTCATGAAGTCAGACAAACATTATTGCTCCTCAAGTGACTTCTTACTAGAGATGGTTTGTAATACTGGTTGCAAGCCTCACACTGAGCTTGCTTATGTCGTGGTAACTTCTGTTTTAGTATAAGGCTTTGCGGTATTTTAAAAACACCCAATGCATTTGTAGGTTCTTGCACTGGTGCAAGACCTTTGTGCAATCTACTTCTCAGATGACTTCTATTGGAGATGGTTTATAATAGTGTTTACAGGTTTCACACTTGACAAATGGTTGTTGAGGTTTCTTCTTATTTCTTTTAATAAAAACATCACACTTAAATTTATATTCGTTCCAAACATTCCCAGTTGCATTAGCCTTTTTCATTGCCATGGTCGTCTTCGTATTATTAGACATCAGTATACTTTCATTTGCATTCATATTCATTTATTAGAAATACATTTTTTTTTTTTTACGAGTTCATTCTTAGTATACATTTTCATTCCCTTAAATAAAAAACATGTACCGCTGCTAATTCTTAGAGTGGCTTTTTCCAAATGCAAATTTTAACCCAACTTTTTTGCGCTGCACGCGCCCGTGCCCGTATCGGTTATTTTATGGTAATTTTCAAACAATTAGTTTTAGAAGTGAGTTGAAAACGTATGGGTATTTTTAACCCATTAATTTTTTAAGTGGTTTGAAAACGTATGGGCATTTTTTAATCCATTAGTTTTTAAAAGTGGGTTGAAGACAGATGGTTATTTTTAATCCATTAGTTTTGAAAAGTGAATTGAAGACAGATGGTTATTATTAATCTATTAGTTTTCAAAAGTGGGTTGAAGACGGATGGATATTTTTAATACATCAGTTTTCAAAAGTGTGTTGAAAACTAATGGGTATTTTTAATCCATTAGTTTTTAAAAGTGGTTTGAAAATGGATGGTTAAAAGCTATGGTGCGCCAGCACTGCATTCGAATCGGCATTTTATATCATATGGTTATTTTTTAATCCATTAGTTTTAGAAGCGGGTTGAAGCCGGATGGGTATTTTTAATTCTTAATTTTTTTAAGTGGGTTGAAAACAGATGGCTATTTTTAATCCATTAGTTTTTTAAAAGTGGGTTGAAAACATATAGGTATTTTTATTCCATTAACTCTTAAAAGTGGTTTTAAAACGTATGGGTTTTTTTAAATCCATAATTTTTTTTTAAGTAGTTTGAAAACGGATGGTTAAAAGCTATGGTGCGCCAGTGATACGTTCGAATCGGCATTTTATATCTACTCTCATTCCAGCAAATTACCACTTTATGTTCGGTAATGGAGCCGCGGTGGCTGAGCGGTTAGCCAGCTCGCCTCCCACCGAGGTGAACCGTGTTCAATCCCAGGCCGGGTCACCCCCGGATTTTCGCATGTTGGAATTGTGCTGGACGATGCCACTGGTCGGATAGTTTTATTGGGGGTCTCCCGTTTCCACAGCCCTTTCATTCCGGCGCAGCTCCATACTCACCTCATTCACCCTTATCGGCTCTCAAGACCTCGCTGACCTCAAGACCAAGAGCCACCAAATTTCTTTACTCTTACTATGTTAGGTAATCCAATTCCCCCCACCCCCCTAACACACCTATTATAGACAACAACGACACAAAACTTGCACTGCAACGGTATGTCTCAACATTGAATTGCATTGGATAGGGCTTATTAACTTCCCCCCGGTGTTATGCTTGCAGGCTTATCAGGGAACGGCTTACAAACTAACTTACGACCTAACTTGCATAAACATCCATACCTTACATAGGATTCGAAGCCAGAACCTCCCGCGCTCCAAACCGGTGGCGCACCAACCGACTGTGACACGGGAGGTCGGCTATGTCTCTACATGGCTGTCTATAATCTGTGAATTTATAATTTCCCAGTAACAAACGTGCAATGTTATCTGTTGAGTAGAAAGACAACTAACAAACGCTGGTAAACTTATTGTGCTACCTGAACCGGTAAAAAACATATTAAGGTTCTAAATGTGGTGAATTTATATCTTTATTTCTATGCAAAGTGAATTCACTTAACAAAAATAAAAAATATGTTTGCAAATTTATTATGTTCTCGTTTTATTTTCTCTTTCAAGTATTTATGTGTAAAGACAATTAATAATTATATTACATCAAAATATCTGTAGAACATTTATCTTTACATAACATTTTACACAAAAAAGTGTACGATAATACAAAACTTATGAAAATGATCCAAAAATCTGATGCATTCTGCATCCCTATAATTTATTCGTCAGAACACACGCTCTGGCGAAGCTCGCAGGCGGACGACCGCAATAAGGTTTAAGGGTTTTGTGGACATGATGAGGAGAATGGCACCAGGATGGCCCGGAGGAACGACCACGTGTGGAGGAAGGCTGATGCAGCTGCATCCCGCAGCTGTCAAGGGTCACTGACCCCACACCAGCGGCTGAGTCTGTCCCGGGCTAGTTTCTGCCATAAATATTGAGAGCTTTTAGCGGGTGTGCTGGGGAGAATAACGACACAATATCCGGAGGTATAAGTGCGCCGAACCAAAGAGGCCACCCAAGAGTTCTCGCATGTGCAGAATGGGACAATAAACTTCCAGGCCAGAATCAAGGGGCGAAGCCAGGCTGACTGCGGACCACAGGAGCAGGGGCCACGTGTTTTACGACTCAAGGGGGATGCGGCAAGCACCCTGGCCATGTGCAGGGACAGAGCAAGTTGAATATGGCGATGGAGCCTATAAAACCACAAGAAGGAGGGAGGAACGGATCAGCCAGTCGACTATCGAGCAGTCAGTCAGTTGGAGGACCTAGAGCGAGACGTCCAGTTCCGAACCGGACGACATCAGGCAGTCAGACGCGAGCAGTCAGTTGAGAGACATCAACGAGTCAGTCAGTGGGTGTCAGTCGAGGATCGAGAATGCATCACGATGTCGACCTCAGTCGGAGGCCGTCAAGTGGGACCTGCGGCGGGAAGAATCCGAGAAAAGTCAGTCAGACTTCGTCAAAAGAGAAGGGTGGACCGGGATCCGAGAGAAAACGAGTTCGCCAAATGCATCAAGACTTGGACCTCTGTCGGAGGCCGTCAAACGGGACATATGGCGGGTAGAGTCCGAGAAAATAGCAGCTGGCCGTCGCCAAACGAAGAGTGCTGAGTGGACCCGAGAGGAGGAGTTCCGNGTTCAAGCAACAATAAAACTCGATTATGTGAACTCGCAAATAAAGTGTAATTTATTAGTAAATTGTACCTAGAGAGAACAGTGTTGATGTATTCCTACGCCCTATCACTGAGGGCTAGCATCAAGTGCTGGCGCCTCACACCGCAGAGCAGATTCAATACCTACTTCCAAACTTCAGCATTGGCATGTATCAAATCATAACTTATGAATTATTTAACCTATTTCAATAATTTAATCATGCTTATATGCATTCTGACAGTTACAATACTACAAAATTATATAACATAGCTTGCACCAAAAGTTTTAAATCAAAATATTATTTTAACAAATTTACAAATGGTCTTTAACTTTGGCGAGTACTGTATGACACTACAACAAATTTTTATATGGTATAAAATGTACCAATCTGCGTGTTGTAGTGCCTTAAGAACTACATGCTCGTTGAAACAGGATTTTTAATATATATTATTTTGACATACATTTTAATATCAACAGCTAAACAAGACTATAATTATAAAAGTAATACGGAGTTGTTTACGTTACTGTCGTCCTCATAAATAGTCATTTTGCATGTCTGAAATTATTTAAACCTTGCAGACATTTTTATAAATAACTGTTTGGGCGCTAACAAGGCCCTGGTTTTCTGTGCTTAATTCATGTAGATAAACGCCTGATCTATTTTCGACACAACGATTCTTCTGTCCTCGTAATATGTACAGGTTGTCAAGATATGCGTTAAAATATTTACTTTTTTGCTCGTGAGCAACATTATATTATAGTCTAGTGAATTACAATTAACCTTAACTACAAATCGAAGCAATAGTCGGATGTACAGAGAATTGGCCATTTCTAAGGTTCACGAGAATGCCTTATTGATGGGGTCTGTTACCCTTTGCACTCGTTTACTGAACCAGGGACAACCGTGTTTAATTTCTTGTTCCTGTCATTTGTTGACCTAGGTCCCCAATTGCGAAAAATGTGTTCCATTGCTCTCTAGATGTTTTGGACAACATAACAATTTTCCTGTGTGGTTACAGGCAGACATTCCTCGTTTATTTCTGGATAATTAAATTGGCTTGAAACAAAACTGTAAATAGATAAAAATGTGGGTGACTCATGTTTCATAATGGTTCTGTAACTGCATTCGCTTATTTAGAATATTTGAAGTTTCCCAGAGTTCGGTGTACTGGATGCTTCTCTCCACAAACCTCTGTGCACTCCAAAAAACGTTTTGTTGAACCAAACAACGTTTGTTTGGCGTAACGATATTAATTATTTTATATAGGGGCAATATATATATGTTGCTGTTGAAACCAAAACATTTTGTTGTTCTGGTTGTCCTATCAAAGATTTTGTTCTTGCGACTAAAGATCTGCTAGTCTCTACTCACACCAAACAGTTTTGACAAATAATCAGAGATTGGAAGCCCGGCCAGGATTCAAACCCAGATCAGTTGCCCTCAGGGGTTACGTCTTAGCAACCTCAGCTAAAGTGACTACTTATAAATAGGTTGTTTTCCAATGTACAGACTTAAAATACCGGGCAACGTGCGCAAAAAATCATTCAACTTTGTTCAAGAATGAAACTTTCTACTTACTGGACCAATAACAAGTGAACCGACAACTGAAGTCTAATCATACACTGCGTGAACAACTAACAAAATACGAGGTTTGTTAAAAAAATAAGGTGACTTTGCAAATTTCGATGGCTACGTACATTCGATTATCGATTGTTTTTATTGTTATGTTGGTACAAATGTTGACATTATCAGCCATTCTGCATTGTTAGTTTGTTTGTGAAAGTTATAAAGGTTAGATGTGTTTTGGTGTGATTGGCGATTTTTTGCTATCGCAAACAATGGATCAAAGAATCTGTATTAACAACACCGTAATCATGCCTCGGCCACCGTATTCACCGGACGTGGCCCCTGCGACTTGTTCCTGTTCCCAAAACTGAAGAGACCCATGAAAGGACGGAGGTTTGCCACGATTGAGGAGATAAAGACCTGGGAGACTTCAAAGCCATACCAAAATGCGCATATCATAAGTGCTTCGAGGATTGGCAAAAAGCGCTGGCACAAGTGTATTATATCTGAGGGGGATTACTTTGAAGGGGACAAAATAGATATTGATGAATACATAAATATTTATCGAGACAAAGTCACAAAATAACAAGTCGCCTTATTTTTTTAACACACCTCGTATTTGTTTGTAAAGTGTCCAAAATATACTTAGTGGCCCAACAAGAATTGTTATACACTGGTAGAAGATGAAAAATGAACACCACCAAAGCGGTGACATAGAAAAACCATTTGCGCGTGGGGCACTGATGTAGGGCAGTACATGCTATGATTAACAGCGCTGTGCTGAAGACAGAGTAGGAACCACATACGAGGCATAACACCACTGAACCCAATACAACTGTAGCTGATTCGGTGAAATAGTAGTCTGTTGTTTTCCTGCATCGGCACATGTGTAGTAAGCTTTGTAGACATGCCACGACGGCATAGACGACCCCAGTTCATGTAATTAACGGACTTTGAACGGAGTCGTATGGTGGGGGCCGGTGGGAGGCTGGATGATCATTCCGAAGAATTGCCCAACGCGTAGCACGTGAGGTGTCTGCTGTGCAACATCGGTGATGCCAGGGGTCCAACGATGGTGCGCATACTCGTCAACCAGGATCCGGACGGCAGCGGCATACGGATTCCCGCCTGGACCACCGCATCAGACGAGCAGCCATTGCTGATCGCACGGCGACCGCCGCACATATTAGAGCCACTGTTGCATCGAAGGGTGCAGCTCGCCAGGCTTCCTCTCACACCTCAACACCGTGCAGCCCGCCTCGGATGGTGTCGCGAACGATGCAACTTGAGGGATGAATGTTTCATAGTTGTGTTTAGTGATGAGAGCAGATTCTGTCTTGGCGCCAGTGATGGTCGTTTGCGAGAGCGGCGTCGACCAGGAGAGCGGCAACAACCAGGGTGTATACGGCAGCGACATACAGGAGCAACTCCTGGCATCATAGTCTGGGGAGCAATAGCCTACAAAGACCGTACGCCTCTGGTGTTTGTTAAGGGAACAAGGAACTGTAACTGCTACATCCCGAACATCGTACAGTACATTGTGTTGCCGTTCCAAAAACGCCAAGGCGATGTCGTCTTCCAGCAGGACAATGCCCGCGCACATACATATCGCGTTACCCAGCGCGCTCTCGAAGATGTTCGTCAACTCCCATGGCCAGGACGATCACCACACCTGCTCCCATTGAACATGTGCTGGTCATGGTGGGATGGCGTTTGGTGAGGTCTGCAANCATGGCCAGGACGATCACCACACCTGCTCCCATTGAACATGTGCTGGTCATGGTGGGATGGCGTTTGGTGAGGTCTGCAATCCAGGTAACAAACCTCCACCAATTGCAACAACAGTTGGAACTAACGTGAAACACAATTCCCCAAGATGACACCCGACACATTTATGATCGTCTCTACGCACGACTGCAGGACTGCATCGTCGCAACAGGAGGCTACACAATATACGGACATTATTGTTCAAGACACTCTTTACATACGTGTTCAACCCTGTGATCATTATCATATACAGAGTATAATATGTTTAATTATTCAATAAAACCTTCATTCGTGTGGGAGCATTGCGTCCGGGTGCTCATTTTCCATTTTCCGCCAGTGTTTCCCCGCACTGTCAAAGTTATATGAAAAGTAGAAAGCAGTCATTTTTCAGGATAGCATTTGTAAGGCTTACACATTGTTTTTGAACATTCACTCTTGAATTAGGTATAAGTTTTTTCAAATATGTTTATCCTGTTGGTGTCTTGTTTACACTGCTATTGACAATAAGAATACAAATTTAAATCGCTTTACATAAAAGACAAGGTTTTTATGTATGTGCGTATATACGTACGTATCTATGTATATACATGTTATCTATACAATTCTTCATTGTTTGAAGGATCTGCTCCAAATTTGGCATGGAAGCCCTTCAGTAACCAACTTAAAATGCTGTGTAGGCCAAAATGGTCTCCGGCCCTCCACTCGGGCCAAAACCTCCAACGCTCCTAGAACGGGGCTGTTAATCTCACTTCTAATCCATTCAAAGGATCTGGACCAAATTAGGCAAAGATGCACTTCAATAATCAAATTAAAATACTGTGTACCCCAACATGGGTTCCGGAATCCCCTAAACCCCTAAAACTTGATCGTGTATATCAATTCTACAACGTTCACTAGATGTGGACAAAATTTTGTAGGCATGCCCTTGAGTATCCAAATTAAAATGCTGTGTAGGCTAGAACTGACTCTGGTCTCCCATTGGGCTGGAAACATCTAAAACTGGGTTTGTGTATATTCGGCTTCCCACTGGGCCCGAAACCCTTAAAAGGGTGTCGTGTGTCTCTTACTTCTCTCTTAATTTCACCCAGGCAATGACTATTAATTCTGCTAGTAATAATATTATAATACACCATTTAAATAATGGTTCACACAGAATTAAGTATAAATCTAGTATTTATTGGTTTTGATTACTGAAATAGAGTTATGGCCTTCTTGCTTTTGAAAGACTGGAACAGGCTTTTTCGAGTTGCGGACTTAACTCAATTTCGCATTTCTCTGATTGTGGCTGTATTACATTCGCCGTAAGATATCGATACAAAATCAGATTTTTTCTTTAAATAAATGCTACAAGTCTTGGATAATGGTTTTACATGTTACTTATGAATGTTTTACAAGACCTCCGTATTTTGCTTCCAATTTTTCTATGATTTTGAAAATAATGTATACGATAATGGGCAATTAAAACGTAATATATACAAATTGAGTACTCGGGGGTCTANTATGATTTTGAAAATAATGTATACGATAATGGGCAATTAAAACGTAATATATACAAATTGAGTACTCGGGGGTCTATGGAGTTCCAAGACAGTCTTATGCCGATAATGTCCCCTGATTTGGTTCCGATTTCCGAGCGTCCTTGACAATATTTCCCAAATAGATAACGACTTTAAAACTAGGTTTAACCGGAACTAAACATTTTTTCCAAGCTGGAAACTGAATCGGGTCACAACAAATTTAACAGCCTAGTACGTTATTCATGCAGTTATTGTTAACTAGTCTAAAACGCGTTCAGTGGTGACGTCACGCACATTACGTTAGTAATGACAGAATGTGCAGGCACACAGCGGAATTCTCGTTGGCAACTGGTAGAAGCATAGGCTATAAATATTAGTACGTTGTTTCATTTTTTGTATTATACAGAGTTAAGCTACACTCAATGTATGCGACCGCTGGACTTAAAGACACATATTTAACATCAGAGTGGCAGAATTCTGTGAAATGCTATTGCCGCTGTGTATAAAAAGTATTTATTTACGCACTCTGTATCTGTAAAGATCTGTCTGTTTCGTGAAGGTAAAGTAAGTTGTTCAATATGTTTTCTGAAACTATTTCTTTCCTCCGTAGTTCTCACCTACTTTTACATTGTCCACTGTTAACAACTAATTGTTTAATTATTTCTGGTCTATAAAAATTTTCATATCTTATCAGACTAAGACTAGTGACTTCGGGAAATTTATTTGTCTATTATGCAAGCCCTTGCATGGCAGAGAAACCCATTAAAATTTTGATGACTTCTATACAAGAGATATTACGGCGGAAATTTAATAAAGCCATAACAAGAAGGGGTGAGCGCCTTTAACAGTGTTCTTTTCGCATAAGTCTACAGACTTTATTCTTTGAAGAGGCAAAGACGGCTCGTTTCCTCCGTCTCTCATTCTGAACATGGCGGGCCAGAAAGTACAANTATGATTTTGAAAATAATGTATACGATAATGGGCAATTAAAACGTAATATATACAAATTGAGTACTCGGGGGTCTGTGGAGTTCCAAGACAGTCTTATGCCGATAATGTCCCCTGATTTGGTTCCGATTTCCGAGCGTCCTTGACAATATTTCCCAAATAGATAACGACTTTAAAACTAGGTTTAACCGGAACTAAACATTTTTTTCCAAGCTGGAAACTGAATCGGGTCACAACAAGTTTAACAGCCTAGTACGTTATTCATGCAGTTATTGTTAACTAGTCTAAAACGCGTTCAGTGGTGACGTCACGCACATTACGTTAGTAATGACAGAATTTGCAGGCACACAGCGGAATTCTCGTTGGCAACTGGTAGAAGCATAGGCTATAAATATTAGTACGTTGTTTCATTTTTTGTATTATACAGAGTTAAGCTACACTCACTGTATGCGACCGCTGGACTTAAAGATACATATTTAACATCAGAGTGGCAGAATTCTGTGAAATGCTATTGCCGCTGTGTATAAAAAGTATTTATTTACGCACTCTGTATCTGTAAAGATCTGTCTGTTTCGTGAAGGTAAAGTAAGTTGTTCAATATGTTTTCTGAAACTATTTCTTTCCTCCGTAGTTCTCACCTACTTTTACATTGTCCACTGTTAACAACTAATTGTTTAATTATTTCTGGTCTATAAAAATTTTCATATCTTATCAGACTATAGTGACTTCGGGAAATTTATTTGTCTATTATGCAAGCCCTTGCATGGCAGAGAAACCCATTAAAATTTTGATGACTTCTATACAAGAGATATTACGGCGGAAATTTAATAAAGCCATAACAAGAAGGGGTGAGCGCCTTTAACAGTGTTCTTTTCGCATAAGTCTACAGCCTTTATTCTTTGAAGAGGCAAAGACGGCTCGTTTCCTCCGTCTCTCATTCTGAACATGGCGGGCCAGAAAGTACAANCTTTATTCTTTGAAGAGGCAAAGACGGCTCGTTTCCTCCGTCTCTCATTCTGAACATGGCGGGCCAGAAAGTACAAAGAGGAACGGATACGTAAGGAATACTGTGACGTGACTCTGAGAAATTTTGCCAAGTGGGCTGTAGACTGCTCAAAATTAGATCAAATTAGTAGTGCAAAAAAAATTGCAAACGGCCTGTACTATGATGCCCGTTTATAAGACGACATTTAAGCAAAATATATGGCAAATAAAAGAGATTAATTAAAATAAAATACAGTTTTAGAATTTATTCTGAAAGTACAAGTCATAATATGGGGTTACTATTTGATTAGAAACGCATGTTACTTAAAGTTCTGCAATTATATTACCATAAAGTTTCAACTTGTTCAAGCCAAAACAAGTTTGTACATAAATACACTTTCGTATTTACAAAATATTTCATAAAATATTAGTGATGCTGAAATTACCGGCCATAGAAGACGTTAATTCCACATCAGAAAATTGAAATGGTGGGAATGTTTATCACTTATTTCCAATCGAACATAATGATAATACGAGTAAGTTTGTTAAAAGTATTACAAAAGCCATGAAACGAAAAACAAATCGGGGCTAGGGAAACATAGGAAAGAGCAATCATATGCAGATATTTTACAGGTTGCACAGACCTAGTAAAATAAATTAATATATGACTTTTTAGAACGATATTGGGAAGTTGTAATAACAGTATGGAAGATTACGGGTGCGCAGAGGAAACTCAAAATGGGTCCTTAAGGTAAAGGGCAGGACGCAAAGGGACGAGTTCCCTGTACTTTCTGAAGATCTAATTCATTGTTTATTTTGCGTTTTTTGTCTCATAAACGCCTGTGTTTTTATTTCCAACGGCAGATCCGCCATATGAGGGGAACTTCCAATTCACATTTACCTACATGCCGTCTACAGTTCCGGTAGTAAATATCATCGACGTAGAGACAGTGACGGAATGGGTTAATTTACATGTTCAGGTGTTCCGGGGAAAAAANCGGTAGTAAATATCATCGACGTAGAGACAGTGACGGAATGGGTTAATTTACATGTTCAGGTGTTCCGGGGAAAAAATAAACATTTTATGACGACTGCCGTAATTAAGTCGACATAACACACGTCATGACCAACGAGATGAAGGCTACGTGTTCTGCTATGTTAAAATGGATCGTTCGTAACCTGGAACAGTAGCACGGTTTAGGATTCAGTCACCCACGTGGAAGATTATTTGGCTTTGAGGCTTGCAGTGTACAGGACTGGCNACACGTCATATGAAGGCTACGTGTTCTGCTATGTTAAAATGGATCGTTCGTAACCTGGAACAGTAGCACGGTTTAGGATTCAGTCACCCACGTGGAAGATTATTTGGCTTTGAGGCTTGCAGTGTACAGGACTGGCCAAAAATAGCATTCCCGCTCGCTTTGCACACATTTGTTGAGTTGAGAGATCTGGGCCACTCTTAACAACGAGTTCTTGAGAACCCGATGAGGGTGAAACGAGGCGAGGGTGGAACAGCACCGGAACGCAATGGCGGGGGAAACGGGAGATCCCCGAATAAACCCGTTGACCAGCGGCCATCGTCCGGCACGATTCCCACTTACGAAAATCCGGGAGTGACCCGAACGGGGATTCAACCCGGTTTGCCTTGGCGGGAAGCGAGTAGTCTAACCGCTCAGCCACCGCGGTCCTGGCCATTAAAAAGGGGTTGCCATGGTAAAGGGTAATTCGTTATTTGAATTGTGTTAAATACGATAGGATCATAATTTTTATTTATTTTTTAGTATCCCAGAGTCGTTCAGGTAGAACTACTGTGGTTCAAACGAATGTAGGGACACGTGATTTTATTACGTCGAAAAGATACCCGCAGGGTTTCTTTACGCTATTCACTGTGAATCTTTGCGAGAAGATAATTTTTCTTGGTTGGGCAAAAACACTTTTTGGTTACTACGACAATGAACATACCACTATGCACGAGCAGACACCCTAGAAAAGTGCAAATTAAAATAATTGAATTACGAACGTAGATCCTAGTTAAACTGTTTAAATCTAAATTATGTTAAAGAAAACAGTTTTTTATCATAAGTGCATTACTTAAGTATACGGTAAGAGGGTGTTCCTTATCATAAGAGTTGTAGCTTCTTGTGTATACGATCCTATTTGAATTTTAATATTCCAACGAATGAATCAGCGAAAAATATAGATATTTTCGCCTATAGGAGTCATATGTGTGATGAGTAAAATAACACACTCTTTATTTGAAAGAAAAAAAGAAGATTGCCACTCAGATAGCTGTTCTTACAGATTTACAGTCAGACGTGATAAATTCTTCTTATTTTAGGAACAACTATTTTCGCAGTCTTTTTAGCTCTAAATGACAGCTTAGCTAATTACGACGGTAAACAGGTAGAGCTACAGAAATATTATAACTGTTTTTAATGTTACTGTGACTATTGGTTTATAGAGAGGAATACTATATATAGCGAATCAATTTGGCCACTATTTTCTAATGTACAGTGTACATATGTTTTTTTTCTTCTGTATGTGCGAAGATGCTTCACATTTCCACTGGTTCAGTGAGAATTTTGGCACTCTAATGCCAGTAGCTTATTATATGTCTGCAAGCAGCTAAGTTGTGCCATATATGTATCAACAATCCTTGTGAAAGCAGAGATAATTACGAATTTAGAAAATACGTCGACACATGAAAAAGTTTCGTGATCTTCCACTTTTCCAAATTTTGTCTGTGTGGAAAAAGCACAGTTGTATTAATAAACGTGGATTCGTATCTCTCCTTCGCACAAAAAGAAATAACTGTATAAACGTTACTTGATACCGTTTGCGCAGTAATACGTAATCTATACAGGAGATTATACTTTCTGTTAATTAGAACATGAAAAACACCCTCATTATAATAAATGCAAGATATGAAATAATTATGCGCGCTAACATGGATAGCGAGGCTGGAAACAAATCACCAATCAGCAACAATTCCCAGTTCCCAAAGCAAAATAATATAAAACATGAAACACAAAATACTCATATTTGTAGACATTGCAGTTTTATTAACCTTAGAACTATTATATACCTGATAACCGAACTGAACGGCAAACCAAAGGCGAATTATCGGTAGAATGTTGTAAAAGTATTTTGCGTAGGACCGCCATACTAATTTACACAACGAAACATTTAATGTTTGCAAGATGGTACATAACACATTTGAACAGATGTTAAGTAACCTTATTCTCTTATTATTAATACCAGTTACATCATACATCATATTTTGTACGCAGCGACCTAGCCTTGTGACAAGAACATTTTATTATTGTTATTCACCAAGAAATATTTCGAAATGATTTTGATCCAGGCAGCCTGATGTCGTGCTAAAATCATTAGTATGTATCATCAGTTGCGCGTTTAGCGGTGTGTGGCGAATAGTTTTGTAATAGTTTGTACAAAGCCGGGCCGTCACTAACATCAGCTACCGCTGGCCGGGCGTCACTAACTTCAGCTTCCGCCAGCCGGGCCGTCACTAACTTCAGCTGCCGCTGGCCGGGCCGTCACTAACATTAACTGCCACCGGCCGGGCCGTCACTAACATCAGCTGCCGCCGGCCGGGCCGTCAATAACATCAGCTGCCGCCGGCCGGGCCGTCACTAACATCAAATGCCGCTGGCCGGGCCGTCAATAACATCAGCTGCCGCTGGCCGGGCCGTCACTAACATCAGCTGCCGCCGGCCGGGCCGTCACTTACATCAGCTGCCGCCGGCCGGGCTGCGCCTACGTGACGGCAAAGTGCAGGCATCTATGGAGGCAACCCGCCAGCACTTGAGGCGCCTGCTGTGGGTTTGTTATTCTTTCATTATTCGATAATGCATTTTTTTAAATTTTCGTTTAACTGCTTGCAGACCAATTACGAACGCCTAATATTAGAGAATCAGAATTCCTATTGGCTCCGAAAAATGAGAAAGCAGGTTCGTAAGTACACAACATCCAGTAATGGAAGAAAAAGTTCAGACGTGCACGGTACACTGAATCCTAGAAAGAAGTTAACTTTTTTCGCGATGAATTATTATTAGGAACACCCACTTTTCTCAGAACGAGTTTCTGTCTAATTGTATTTCAGAATACTCAGCTCGTGTCTGTTTCCGCGATTGGGTGGTTTCTAACCGCAACTCGCCTTTGGTACCTGCGAATCACGGTTCAGTACTGGCGAAACCCGATTCTGACTGGCATAATAAAACACTAAGACGTCCTCTCACAAAAACAAGCTGCCAGTAACGAAAGGAAAACTGCAGGTGCACGGGTAGAATATCACAGCATAGTCCGGGTGGAACTCTCAACTCAAAAATCTTATGTCCCTAACAATAGTCTCTGATTATAACATGTACGCAAGTTTCTCGCTACTGGGTAAATGCTTATTTCCATCTCACCATGCTTGGGACACTCAGAAAGGTTTGAGTCAATGACGTCATGGCCGCTTACNCATGTTAAACCATATGGCCTTTTATAAACACAGTTGATTATAATTTTCGGTCTATTTAGATTAGGTGCTTGAAATTAAATACACAGTAGTCATTTACGATCACGAGAATGTAGGTATGACACGGCTTTTATATGCATAGTTGACTGTATTTTACGAACCATTCGGGCTAAGACCAAGAAATTCAGAATGTAGCCATTATTTCCCACCCCGATAATGTGTGCATGACATGTTATACCTCAAGTACTTAATAGGCATATTTGACCATAATATACGAAAAATGTGTGCTATGACCTTGAAATACAGTAAGAAGGCATCATTTTCGACCACGATAATGTATGGCATGATAAGCCCTACAATATTTAGCAGGAGTAGTTGGTTATAATTTTCAAACAATTTAGGCTAGGCCCATAAATACAGTATACATAGGCATCATTTACGACCCCCATAATGTACAAACGGCATGGTAAGGTGTACAACTATTTGTAAATATAGTTGACTAATTTACAAATCAGTAGGGTTATGGTCTTGTTATCCATTATGCGANCATGTTAAACCATATGGCCTTTTATAAACACAGTTGATTATAATTTTCGGTCTATTTAGATTAGGTGCTTGAAATTCAATACACAGTAGTCATTTACGATCACGAGAATGTAGGTATGACACGGCTTTTATATGCATAGTTGACTGTATTTTACGAACCATTCGGGCTAAGACCAAGAAATTCAGAATGTAGGCATTATTTCCCACCCCGATAATGTGTGCATGACATGTTATACCTCAAGTACTTAATAGGCATATTTGACCATAATATACGAAAAATGTGTGCTATGACCTTGAAATAAAGTAAGAAGGCATCATTTTCGACCACGATAATGTATGGCATGATAAGCCCTACAATATTTAGCACGAGTAGTTGGTTATAATTTTCAAACAATTTAGGCTAGGCCCATAAATACAGTATACATAGGCATCATTTACGACCCCCATAATGTACAAACGGCATGGTAAGGTCTACAACTATTTGTAAATATAGTTGACTAATTTACAAATCAGTAGGGTTATGGTCTTGTTATCCATTATGCGAACCAAATGTATGATCCAGAGAATATATACATGTAATATTATGTGCTAAGACCTCTTAAATTAATATTTTAGAGAGTGTATAGCTGCCAAATTCGTATCATATCTTATTACTCACGACTTCTATCAAGTCTATATGGCACAATAGATTGAAGTCCTGTTATATACATATTTGAATATAATTTGCAAACCATTTCGGCTAGCCCCATAAAAATAAGATCTTTTATACTTTTCCCAACTGCATGAGAGTAGTTATAGCATGTTAAGCTTTAAGCATTTTTATAAGCATAGTTTACCATTATTTTCTAACTTTCAGATTGCTGGTGGTTCTCCCATCCTCTAACTTGCAGGTATGTTGTGTTCTGCCTCTAAGCCGTTTTATAGCTATAACTGTTCATCACGTTCTAACCACTGGAAATAGGGTAACGAAGTTCAGATCGTATGTGAAATTCCTGACNTGGTAAGGTGTACAACTATTTGTAAATATAGTTGACTAATTTACAAATCAGTAGGGTTATGGTCTTGTTATCCATTATGCGAACCAAATGTATGATCCAGAGAATATATACATGTAATATTATGTGCTAAGACCTCTTAAATTAATATTTTAGAGAGTGTATAGCTGCCAAATTCGTATCATATCTTATTACTCACGACTTCTATCAAGTCTATATGGCACAATAGATTGAAGTCCTGTTATATACATATTTGAATATAATTTGCAAACCATTTCGGCTAGCCCCATAAAAATAAGATCTTTTATACTTTTCCCAACTGCATGAGAGTAGTTATAGCATGTTAAGCTTTAAGCATTTTCATAAGCATAGTTTACCATCATTTTCTAACTTTCAGATTGCTGGTGGTTCTCCCATCCTCTAACTTGCAGGTATGTTGTGTTCTGCCTCTAAGCCGTTTTATAGCTATAACTGTTCATCACGTTCTAACCACTGGAAATAGAGTAACGAAGTTCAGATCGTATGTGAAATTCCTGACTCCAAACGAGCTGAAACATTACGGGTGCATAAACGAAGGAAGGCCAGAGAATAGGTCATATCTTGCAAGGCAGTTGGCAGGGAGCCGAGGGTCCGAAAACCAGGAAGGATTCAGAAGGAACAGAGTTGTAAACAAAGGGAAGAGACAGAGCAGGTTATATCAAGAAACCTAACAAATAAATTCAAAACGAAACCTTAAAAATATGACTTAAGAAGAAACATCGAAATAAAACCAACATGAACCCTCAAGAAGAAACCTAGAATAAACCTCAAAATTAAACTTCAGAAGAAAACCCTGGAAAGAAATCTGAAAAATAAACACCCCTAACAGAGACTTCACAAGAGCCTGACTCCACATGGGGTTGACTACCCAAGACTTACTCCACACAGGGTTGACTTGACATGAGGCGACTTCAGATGAGGTTGAATCTGCACAAGGTTGACTGCTCAAGAGAACGACTACACCAGAGGCTGACTCCACATGAGGTTGAGTCCACATATATATGTCTGCACATGAGGTTGAGTCCACACCAGGTTGACTCCAACCAGACTGACTCCACACAAGTCTCAGCATGAGTCTGCCTACACCAAAGAATGACTCCACATTGGATACANAAGAAAACCCTGGAAAGAAATCTGAAAAATAAACACCCCTAACAGAGACTTCACAAGAGCCTGACTCCACATGGGGGTGACTAACCAAGACTTACTCCACACAGGGTTGACTTGACATGAGGCGACTTCAGATGAGGTTGACTCTGCACCAGGTTGACTGCTCAAGAGAACGACTACACCAGAGGCTGACTCCACATGAGGTTGAGTGCACATATAGATGTCTGCACATGGGGTTGAGTCCACATACAGATGTCTGCACATGAGGTTGAGTCCACACCAGGTTGACTCCAACCAGACTGACTCCACACAAGTCTCAGCATGAGTCTGCCTACACCAAAGAATGACTCCACATTGGATACACTCCAGCTAAGACTGACTGCCAAAGACTGGCTCCAACGAAGACTGGCTCCACTCAAGACTGACTCCACCCAAAACTGATGCTACAATGGAATGATACCGCACAATACTGACTCCTGCCAAGACTGAATCCTGCCGAAACTTCTTCATGCTGAGACTTACTCCAGCCGAGACTGATTCTTGCCGATATTGACTCCTAACAAAGACTTAGTACTGCTGTGACAGACTTCTACCGAGACCAAAACCCTGTTGAGATTGACTCTTGTTGAGACTGGCTTCTGAAGAGACTGACTCGTGCCGAGACTTACTCCTGCTGGACTTGAACTGAAGGCACGCTCTACGACATCTTCAGTGCCAAGCCCCATGTTTCCCATTTTAAAACTATCCGTCCATTGCACTATCTGGNCTCTCCGTCTATTGCACAATCTTGCCCTCTAGAATCACTTTACGAAACGCATCGCAGACTATCCATCTAGCAGCAGAAATATTTCTGGTACTGCTTTATTAGCCTACAAAGCCTTACATTACTTGTTTGGAAAGGAGGGAAGAAATGGTTTACGGTTTAGAGGCCTCAAGTGAAATCTAATGCTTCGACAGAATTGGCTTGTCATTGGTGGGAAATTTTAAGGGAAACAAGGTTAACTTATTACCAAAACAAAGAGAAATTTTCAGGGAAAATTGAACAATTTGAAAGAAAAAGGGTAAGTTTGAGGGGAAAATGGAAAATATTGAGCTTATATGACCAATGTACAGGGGTCGCTGACCTGGCCTTGTTAGTCCTGTTGTCCTGGACCAGGCACCAATGCACACGGAGCCTCATTACTGACGGACAAAGGTCAAGGTTAAGGACACACAAGATGGCGACTGCGTTTCTGATGTCGTTCAAGATGGTGGACGAATCCACGAATTCAGAGCGTGCAGTACGTGTTCCCGGATACAGATTCCTTATATACTAATGCCCATTATCTGAAATATATATTTTTTATTTTGATCTATAGTATTTAAATAAAATATATTNATTTTGATCTATAGTATTTAAATGAAATATACTGGAAATTTTAAATCACCCACACATATCAACAGCAAATAAAAAAAAACTACTGCTATCTGCATGATAAATGGCGCAGTCAGTAGACTGCAATATTTTTCCAAAATAATATTGCACAATAATTTGAAGAGGATACAAAAATTCGCGCTATCACTTGCTGGTAGGATAAGCTCACAAGTCTTCTCCACGCTGAGCTTAATTCTCACTTCTGGCACTGTTAGAAAAAAAAATATCCTTTGAGCAGTTTTCACATGACGAAAACCTGAAAGTTAACAATGAAGTCGTCTGATTTTTGCGGAAAATTAAACGCGCCGACTTAGCGTCAATATCCAACTTGCGTGGGCCTATCTGCAGCTATCGTTTAGTTTTCGATCTTTTAGAGAAGATATATTCTTACTCAACTGGGCCAATCACATTCAGGCCGTTGTTGCGATAAACGCTTGTGATTCGCGGACGAACGCCAAAGACACGTTAGAAGTTAAATCATCCAGTCTCGAATGCGGAATTGAGCTAAACGTGTTTTGAAACAGAGTACTTGACTTTGACACTGGGACATTCAGCGAAATATTAAATTGTGTTTTGCCCAGAACTAAAACTAATCTGTGAAATACAAGTACGGAAATTTTTGTAACAAAGCCTAGAATTAAACATGGTCTCACACTAGGGCAGCATTCAATGAACTCACAACAACCTCTCGAGTTCATACAGTGCTTTGAACTGGGAAGTTTTCTCTTTGCGTACATTAAAATCATGTAAGTCACCAGAAGCTGCACACATCTGAAAAAAATTCTTAGCGCGAAAAAACGCTTATCGGTACGGCAAAATTGGATTATTTTATGTTTTCACCACCGTCAGTTGACACGTTTTATAGAGACCGTGCCATTTTGCGTTATAGCTCAGTAACCGGCCAGGCATCATTACAAAATATATTAATTTCACGTGTGTAATTGAAACTCTGCATAATCTTGTCTGTGCCCTACAGCGCGGTCCCAGGGTGACCTTGACTTCGGGATTTGAAAAATCAGAAAATTCTAGACAGTTTTAAAACATTAAATGTAAAAACAAAAATCAATAAAAATAATTTCCTTCGACTTACTTTCTATTTAATAATTTTTTCAACAATCTCATTTGACCAACTCGCTGGATGGCCAGGTATGTTTGCGAGTATAAAAGAATGCATAAACAGTTTGCACCTGGCATAACCCACGCTTGGTTAAATCGAAATTTTCCCCAAAATACGGAATGTGTTTATCAAGTACGGCAATTAATAATTCCAGCAGAAATTCCCTCGAAAACCATCGAACCTAAAACATATATTTAAAAAAAAATTTTGTTTGGTTTTGAGTTTTACTTTTTACTCCCTATTATGTTCCATACAAATCCGCACATCGTGTATATAAATATACACATGCAAGCATTTTCAGTAAAAAAATTACATTCCCTTATTAAATGACCAAAATATGTTATGCTNATATAAATATACACATGCAAGCATTTTCAGTAAAAAAATTACATTCCCTTATTAAATGACCAAAATATGTTATGCTTTAATTATTGATTATTAGCGGGGAAAGAACAATTATCACCATGGCGGCAAAATAGTCAGTTCGCAGTGTGTAGCGGAGCAAAGCAGCATATCAGCTTCATGCATGTGGAGCATGAGAGCAAATACTGGTGTTGCGGAGTTGTACCAGCGAGCACTGGCTCCCCGCCACATCGCGCTGTCAAAGAATACTTAAGACTGCAGCCGTTTGTCCCGCCAACTCCAGCCGCACACGCCAGCAAAATGGCTTCACTGGCCAGCAAAATGTCGGAATGTCGTTCGCCGATCAGCGCCTGGTAACCTACTCGCCAGGCCATCAACCCAGCCAATAAGGAACGTTTAACGGCATAGCAGAAGCCAATCAGACACAAGGCCCGTTCCCAGAGCCTCGTGCAGCCAATTAGAGAGTGGGCCCCGCCCCACATCAAAGGAGCCGCCATGTAATTTCGTCTCTCTTAACTTTCAAGGTCAAGTTCACGCAGGATTAATTCTGAAGGTCATGGTCGTGTTCGTAAACGTCCGAGGTTGTTGATCTGCATTACTGAACTTCAAGCGTGTCCTGCAACCGGTGCAGCTAAATTACACAACTGATGTAATATCACAACAGTTCGCTTGGAGATTGTGATATACCCTACGCCTGAGTTTCGTGAAATTATTTCCACGCATGCTTAGACTTCCATATCTTGTATGCGCACTTACTGGTTTCTTACGTTCATTGGCCGTATCCCGGTTAGAGAGGCGATATCTTCAACAGCCAGTATCAAAAGAAAAACTGTAGGTGNCTTACGTTCATTGGCCGTATCCCGGTTAGAGAGGCGATATCTTCAACAGCCAGTATCAAAAGAAAAACTGTAGGTAGGGCGTTCAAAAACACGATTCCCTCGAATTACTTCGCAAGAATATCACCCGCTGAAATAATTTGCAAACAGGTACACCAACATGAAAGAGACCAGCAAGATTTTTCACTCCTTGTGTACCGTGGCTGTGCACTGTGTANTTTGATCGTTAACCGCTATTATAATGGGAAACTTATTATACCTTTTAGCTGGGTATACGTATTTCGGTCGCACTATTGCATAGTGTTTATATTGAAAAATATAAATTGTTTACAAAAACTACGTGAACGATGCTTTCCCAGGCGAAATTTATGTTGCTGGTAAAAAACAGATTGTGGTACACAGTAGCATGTCGATTGGCAAGTATTAAACTCTTTTATATATTTGTTAGCTGCCACCAAATAATGTAGGCTTGTTTTGCACATGCGGGCTAGCATGTTGGAAGCGGCTAACTTCCGGTCTGGCCACAACGCCATGTTTTCCCGTGTTCGTCTCCTCGCATCGATACGCACGTATTCACGAGGGATATTTATTAAGAAGTTGCCGATGGACTGCGATGCCTAATGTAACACGTAAATGATTCCAGAAATTTTTTTTTTCCCATAAGGTGAGTGTGAGAGCCACTTGTTAGAGTTGCGATACGCGCATGATCAAGTCGAACCTCTTAGACGCCGAGCGAGCTGGTGCAGTGGCAGCGCGCTAAACTCGCGTTCGAAATGACCCGGGTTCAATTCCCGGTTCAGCAATTCTGACTTGGCTTTCCAATGGATGTTCGAAATCACTCCGGGCGATCCCTGGCTCCTTGACGAAGGCTTTGGCAGATTCCTTCCCCGGTCCTTCTTCCAACGAGTTCTTCCCACCAAAGGTCGCACGCAGCCAGCAGTGGCTCCTTGACGAAGGCTTTGGCAGATTCCTTCCCCGGTCCTTCTTCCAACGAGTTCTTCCCACCAAAGTCGCAGCCAGCAGTGGCTCCTTGACGAAGGCTTTGGCAGATTCCTTCCCCGGTCCTTCTTCCAACGAGTTCTTCCCACCAAAGTCGCAGCCAGCAAAACTCTTTGGTGAGCCACAGTTCTTACGTTTACGCTGCTAGCATTGTAACTTTTTTTTCTCCTACGGACAAACACATTTTTACTTACCAACATAGTGAATTTACTGCTGACCGCAAAAGTCCTTTTGTGATTGCTACAAAATATTGAAATTTAAAATAAAATATATTTGGGGCCACAAAACCTTTTAGGACGTCTGAGTTGNTGTGATTGCTACAAAATATTGAAATTTAAAATAAAATATATTTGGGGCCACAAAACCTTTTAGGACGTCTGAGTTGATATAGGCTGTTCAATATAAATTGAGCTTTTTTGAAAGCCTCGCTTAAGATCTACTTACACGTAAATTTTGTATTCTTCCATCATAGCCTATCTAAAATCGACGTCGCTACGGGTCCGATCACTTCATTCATGCGTCGATAGGGCGAAACTGTAAAATTTTTAGGAAATTTTAGAAATTCGATAATTCCTACGTGTATATGCATTGAAAATACATAAATAAAATTAAACATTTTCTTATTCACAAATGTTTACGTAAAACTTTTAGTTCCACTTTCAGACATGGAACTACTTTCCCTCCGTCGTTACCAACTTTACCGGGCGGAAATCAGTCAGGTGTACCCGTTGAAATATATGTATGTATAGGAACAGTCACATTTTTTCAAACGTTAGTTTCAATAGTGCACACTTTTTCACACTTTTTCTTTAAAAGGAATTTTGTGGCAACCAACAAATCTTTTGTTGGTCGCCACAAACCCGTTTTTTTTTTTTTCAGTGGTGGCCGAGGTGGTGTAGTGGTTAAATACTCACCTTCTACCTTGGCGAAAAGGGCTCGATTCCCGGCGGGGTCACTCCCGGATTATCGCACGTGGGAATCGTACCGAACGGTGCTGCTGGTCGAAGGGTTTTCTCGGGGATCTCCCGTTTCCCCCACCCCTTAATTCCGGTGCTGCTCTATAACAACCTCGCTTCACTCTCATCGGCTCTCAAGACCTCGATGTTAAGACCCGCTCAAATGTATTCACTCACTCACTCATTCACTTTTTTTCAGTATGCAGTTTCAGAGACCTCCAAGTCATGACAATGTAACTGTTGTCCAATCACAAACGCACAAAGTATGTACAGATTCCTGAAGTCGAGCCNACCTCCAAGTCATGACAATGTAACTGTTGTCCAATCACAAACGCACAAAGTATGTACAGATTCCTGAAGTCGAGCCGTGTAACACGTGAATTCGGGAAATCCCTGAACCTCCGTGTCTGCGGCGTCGATGTTCTTAGAACTTCGCATGCGCCTTCCTGCCGCACCAAATCCTCCCTCGCCGGTTGAATTCTCGGGATACCTGTTCCCACCCTTGCCAGGAAATTCACGTTAGAATAGGATTATCCCGAGGTGCGTCCAGGGGCGGTCACGTCGAGCGGGGAGGAAAGGGGGTTGAGACGTCTCTCCGGCAGAAGGCGCGAAGCTAATTGGCGTTAATGAGTTCGTTTCGGCTTTCCCCGGGCGAGAACGCGTTAAGGGAGTTGCGTGTCGGAGGCTGGCGTCGGGAGAGGGTTCTGCTTTTGGACAATCTGAGAGCCGCTTTCAGCTGCAGCGTTCTCTCTCGAATGTTCTTTTCGCCGTGACCTTTCACCCGCCTGCTCCCTCCGACGCGAACTCCCATTCAGCACTGAGCTCGGGTTGTCTCGCACGATACCTACACGAAGCCTCGCTCATGTAAGTTTATTTTCCAGACAAACTGGGATTGAATAGTAGAATGATAACATACACTTTCTTTCTGTTTTTGAAATTTTACGGTAATAGTTTGCATGAATCAAACTCGCAAATTTGTTAGATTTTCTACTTTCTCAAAGGTGATTGCTAGAAATAAAACTAAGGGTAAAATAATTTGCACACGAAATATGTTTAAACAAAAATCCGCTGCCCCTTGGAAGGAGAGGATACAATTTTAAGAATCGGCCGAATCTCTCAACTCATCTCCTCTTCCTTCACTCTTTCATGTTTTCATGTTTTGTACTAGGGACTGGGGAATGTTTGTGCATTTCTACTTACACAAGGGAAGGTTGTTGTTACTTAAACTGAAGTAATTATGAAAACAGAAGAGATATTTAATAATATCATTATGATTCATGTAAAATATGAGCTATTGGCGAGAAAGGTCCTAATAAATTACAGTATATGACTAACCTGAATGATACAGTCGNACACTTTCTTTCTGTTTTTGAAATTTTACGGTAATAGTTTGCATGAATCAAACTCGCAAATTTGTTAGATTTTCTTCTTTCTCAAAGGTGATTACTAGAAATAAAACTAAGGGTAAAATAATTTGCACACGAAATATGTTTAAACAAAAATCCGCTGCCCCTTGGAAGGAGAGGATACAATTTTAAGAATCGGCCGAATCTCTCAACTCATCTCCTCTTCCTTCACTCTTTCATGTTTTCGTGTTTTGTACTAGGGACTGGGGAATGTTTGTGCATTTCTACTTACACAAGGGAAGGTTGTTGTTACTTAAACTGAAGTAATTATGAAAACAGAAGAGATATTTAATAATATCATTATGATTCATGTAAAATATGAGCTATTGGCGAGAAAGGTCCTAATAAATTACAGTATATGACTAACCTGAATGATACAGTCACCGGAGGCTGAGTGTTGAGTCAGAAAGCGACGAGCGGCACGCCAAGCTGCATCTTGATGGCTTCATCTCGGCGAGGGTCCACAGACGGAGAGGCTCACAGTCCGCGTGTTGCCAAGTATTATATAGTCTCTGGTGGCTTTATTGTCCCAAATACTGTGTCACCAGGAGGAGAGATCCGCTGGCGCTTCGCTGATATATATTCTACAAACCATTGTTGTTGTAATGTGTTTGGGATTCTTCGTCTGGCCTGGATACCAACACGTCGCTGCAGTCCGCTGGGTTTGTCCACATTTACCAACTCATAACAGCACGCAGTCACCACTAAAGCGTATGGAGAAGGGGTGTGTGATTTTTGCCAATTGAACTGGTTCCTCTACCCGAAGAACAAAACTATTGTTCTGGTTAACCTGAAGAATGGAAGCGTTGTGGAGGTTATCTCAACGTATNCCCCGGTCATCATTCCACCACTGCTACGTCCCCATCTTCTGTTTGATCTGGCCACTCAGAGTTAAGCATCCATAATTATACAAGTTTGCTGTTGGTTCAGACACGCAGTGGATACGTACAAGGAGACGAAATTACTTGGTTCCTTTGATGTGACCGTACCCGTTCTCTGATTGGCTGCGGGAAACTCTAGGAATGGGTCTTGTGTGATTGGCTACCGCACGCTTCGGAAGATTCCCTGTTGGCTGGGCTGTCGGCTGGCGAGTATGTTACCAAGCACTGATTGGCAAACGGCGTTCAAACATTTTTCTTACTAGTGACGCCGTTTTGCCGGCGTATGCGGCTCGAGTTTACGTTATAGGCTACCGTTTCACCTCTGTTTTCTGTGGTTCAGCGTTCTGTGGGGCGTATTGCACAAGCGGAAGTCCAGTTACACACGTGAAATTAGCATATATTTCAATGATGCCCAGCCAGTTCCTGATCTATAACGCGAAATGATAACGTTCCTATAAGACTGTAGTAAAAACATAAAATTATTAAGTTTTGCCGCACTGAAAAGATATTTTTCCAGCTAAGAATTACTTCAGATCTGTGCAGTTTCTTGTGAATTACATCATTTTAATGTAGAAGGTTCAAATCACTGTGTGAATTCGAAAGGTTGTAGTGTGTTCTTTGAATGCTCTCGTAGTGTTGAACCACGTTCAACTTTTGGCCTTGTTGCGAAAAATTCCGTACGTGTATTTCACCTATTAGTTTCAGTTCTGGAATAAACACAGAATGAAATATTTCGCTGAATGTCCCAGTGTAAAATTCAAGCACTCTATTTTAAAACACGTTAACTCAGTTCCACGTTCGAGACTGAATTATTATAGTTATTACGCTTATTTTGTGTTTGTCCGCAAATCGCAAGCGGTTATCGTAACAACAGCCTATTTGCAACTGGCCAAGTGAAGTGAGAAGATTAATTATTTCAAAGACGCTTGTCCGAAAATTAAAAAGTAGCTGCGAATACGCAAGTTAGATATTGGCAGTCACCGCGTAAAACTTTCCGCGAAAATCAGAGACTTTTTGACTTGCATGTTTCTCATTGAATAAGAGCCCACCATGGGGAGTATATTAAAATACATAATTGGTAAGTACGGAGAAGAGAATTCGCATGGTGAACGCCTTTCTTGTAAGTGAATTCATTTGTTAGTTGTACTGGAAAAATAGCTTTGTTTAATAATATAAAGTTTATTTGGCAGAACCAAAATAACTTTTTTATACAGTAGAAATTAAATATTTCTTTGTTGAAACAATTTTTTTCAAATTTATTTCGTTGCCCCCAACTGTACGATTTGGTTTGTGAAACTAAATATATTTTTACACGCTCGCTGCTTCGCATCCCACGCGAGCGAGCCGAAGTGAAGGACTGCTGTTATACGATAGCGAGCAGCCTGTCATAAAGGACGCCGCCGTACACGCCGATAAACTTATCGCAGGTCGCGCCTCGCTGAACCTGAGAAGCTCATATTTCTCCATTTATCACGCAGGAAAGTCGTTGTCATCACCATTACGTTTCCCAGAACAACTTGGATTGTCGAGAACGTTCTATACAGCACCTACCTCAAGTATAAATACCCCGTGTGGGATTTTGAGAGGTCAGCGATTAATAGCCGAGAGTTTGGCGCCTCATGCGACCTTAAGCGACAGTTGGGCGATTCCGGAGCGGCGAGGGTCGACTGCAGCAATCTACGAGAGCGCGTCGGTGAGCTTGTGTGCAGTGAAGAGTGGGACTGATCTGTGGGACTGTGGACTGGATGCGTGAGTGAGAAGACATTCAAGACGATGGAAATATACAGTTTTAGCTAAAGGTGTGGAAATAATTGGAGCAGTTCAAGGGACATTAGCAAGAATAGAGACTGAGATAAAAACGTTATGTTAAATGGAAATAGCAATTAACTATTGCGCTCACTAAGAATTAAAAGAGTTAATAGGACTCTCAGACTGGCAGATAACATATTTTTGGCTGTTTGTAGCATTGAGAATAAATGTAGTTATTGCAATTAGTTATTTTATTTTTATTAAGACTTCCTTCCCTCACGAACTCGGATCCCTCAGGCGTCCATGTAGCAATATGTTTGTCTCAACTTACATTAAACTCTTTCGTGTATGTCCATACTAATATTATAAATGCGAAAGTGTGTTTGTATGTTTGTTTGTTTGTCCTTTCACGTCGCAACAGGGCAACGGATCGACGTGATTTCTTGCACAGGGATAGTTGGAGAGCCGGGAAGGGACATAGGCTACTTTTTATCCCGAGAAAATATCTCATTCCCTTGGGGAAATTCTTATTGGAAAATGAATAAGTGCACAAACGGAATAACAATGCAACGTCAACAATGCAACGTCAACAAGGCAACATCGCAACCGAGCAACGTCAATAATGCAGCGTCGCTACCGAGCAACAGATCGATGTAATTTCTTGCACAGAAATAGTTGAAGGGCTGAAAGGTGATATTGGCTACTTTTTATTGCGAAAAAATATCTCAAAAAATTTACTCAATATGTAATTTCCTTTAATCGTTCTATGTTAAACGAAATACCAATTGTATTTTTAAAATTGACAATAAATGGTGTTCAACTAGTTTCAATTGACAGGATTTTCTTTTGGTTTCCTTTGATTCGCTTTTCGTTTTGGTTTTGTTGTTCAGGAATATTTGAATATTGTTCAATTTATTAGACTGGATTGAACTTTGGTACTGATTTTCACTTTGAATTGGATCTGTTGATTTGTTTTTGTTTACTTTTTCAACTGTTTTTTTTTGTTGCTTAGTTTTTCATGGGACGAAAACACATTGTTACCAAAAAAGCGATAAAGGCCCTAAACCGAACTCTAAAGGATATACGAAACAATACAGACATTATGGGAGGAATGGTTGTATTACTGGCTTGTGACTTCCGCCAAACTCTGCCGGTGATTAAGAGGGGCACACCTGCAGATAAAATCAAAGTCTGTCTCAAGTCGTCAAGCTAATGGGCAAATGTCAAGAAATTCAGCTTGATGATAAATATGAGAGTGCGCCTCTACAATGGCGTTGAAACAAGACATTATGCTGATACACTATTAAAAATTGGAGATGGGCGGTTAGAAACATATGCCGAGGGCTGTGTGTCACTAACGGGGGATTTAAGTAATTTGGTGCAGAGTGATACGGAACTGATTGCTAGCGTTTACCCAGATCTTCAAAGAAATATAAATTACGACCAGTGGCTATGTAAAATAGCGATTCTAGGACTAAAAAATTACATCATTAGTGCTATGTTCTGTGTTTATGATCAGTGTCTGTCTACTAACAAATACCGTTATTTCTCCCTATATGTTTGTTTCTATAACCACGCGAGTGAAGTCGTGGGCAAAAGCTAGCGTGTGTATATATATATATATATATATNAGTTTCGAACTTATGCCAATTGCACCTGAACGCTACGCCCTAGCTACGTCAGCTAAAGTGACTTGGGGCGAAATAATCACGCTTTTGTATGAACTCATTTCAATATACTACAAGATACGTAAATTAATTTCTAATGTTTTACAGCTGTAATTATCAGTTTGTTGTTAAGCGTGTTTTATTTGGATGTCGATATCTCTATTAAGCATCAACTAACGCAATAACAACGACTGTTGTTATCATAATTGTCACCAAAACTTAAACAAACTGTGAAGCTGTATTTTCAAACGAAGGCTGATGAAATAAAACTTGTGGTAATTTATAGTTTAAGTATTTAGTTTATTATAATAATATAACAACAGTTCAGCGAGCAGTCGGAAGAACATTAACAACAAAACAAAAAACACATAGAGGTGACGGTGCTAGTGTCGCTGCCATAGATAATATAATTGCGTTTATGTCACACTCCAACATCCTCCCTTGGACATAAACCCATTCTGGTTGAGCAGTAATCAAGCTTCAGTTGAGGTGTCCCTTTAGTCAGCGCGTCGGCCACCATCTCATTTGTCTGAACGTACTTGATGACTATCTTCTTCAATTGTACTTTGTCACGTACAAAGTGATGACGTATGTCGATATGCTTGGTCCTGGAATGATAGTTTTCAGAACCTGAAAGTTTAATCGCGCTTTGGTTATCACAGAAAACAATAACAGGTATAGCGGCTAAGTGTGGCCATATTTCCTCCTGCAATTGTCTGAGCCACATAGCCTCTTGAGTGCAGCTGGAAAGAGACATGTATTCAGCCTCGGTAGTGGACAACGCAACAGTTTGTTGCCGACGTGAGTTCCACGTAATTGCGCCACCCTGAAATATAAATACATAGCCGGTACATGATCTTCTGTCTTCTTCATTGCTTGTCCAATCTGCATCGCAATAGCCATGTATTATATTCTCTTCATTATTTTTCTTGAAAGTTAATGCGTAGTTTTGAGTATGTTTCAAGTATCTCAAGACTCGCTTCAGCGCCATCCAATGCTGCATTTCCGGTCTTGAATTAAATCTACTCAGAGCATTTACAGCATAGGATATGTCGGGACGGGTTCCTTGTGATAAATATAACAATGATCCAATTATTTCATGATATGGAACTGTATCTGCCATTGAATTTTCTTCTTCATTCGAGTTAAACTTTGTTTTTGGATCAATAGGTGTTTTTACACCCTTACAACTTGACATACCATATTTGCTTAATATTTCTTGTATATATTTCTGCTGGTCAATACTTATAGTCCCATGTTTTCTGTCTTGATGTACATGCAAACCCAGGCAGTATTTAAGTTCTCCCAAGTCCTTCATTTCAAATTTGGAAAATAAGTTCTTCTTGATATAATCTCTAGTACTCGTAGAGCTTGTATACAAAATTATATCATCTACGTATACAGCTAAAAACGTTATATCATCATTCTCAATCCTATAATAAATACAAGGATCAAGTAATGACTGCAACAGACCTATTTCTTTAAGTGTATTGCTCAGTTTCTGATTCCACAGTCTACTGGCTTGCTTTAGTCCATATAATGACTTTTTTAATAAGCATACTTGTGTATCATTTTCTTTGAAGTTAGAAGGTTGACTCATATATATTTGTTCTTCTATTTCGCCCTGTAAGAAGGCAGACACGGCATCCATCTGGTGCATTTGCAAATTATATTTCACTGCTAATGCAAACAAATATCTCAGGGATGTATATCTGATTACCGGAGAATAAACTTCATTGTAATCCAATCCTTTTCTTTGAGCGCATCCTTTGATCACTAATCTTGCCTTGTATTTTGCTATATTGCCTTTTTCATCTCTTTTGGTTTTAAAAACCCATTTACAGGATATAGCTTTCTTACCGGCAGGCAAATCACACAACAACCAGGTATTATTTTTCTTTAATGAGTTGTACTCATCATCCATAGCTTTACTCCAATGACTGGATTCAGAGCTAGATAGAGCCTCTTCTAGAGATGAGGGATCCTCACTTACAGCCCAACATGCATAGTGTAAGTCTCCATCCTTTTCTATAGAAACTGGTTTTCTTCTACGTGGTCTCGTGTTTACATATTTATTCGGAGAGTCATAGGAACTGTCAGTGCTCGGTTCATAGGTTTCATCTTCTCGATCAGACACTTCTCTTGTAGAGTTAAAACTGTCGTCTGATATCAGTGTAGAGATACTCTGGTCGTGGTTTGCGGAGCCAGGGTTATCTTCTGTCTGAATCTGAGCTTGAGCAGGTTCCTCCAACGGCATAGACATCTGTAATGTGGTATTGGGGTTCACATTAGATATAGTTTTATCATAGTGGCAGTCTTCTAGAAATATGACATTCCTGCTCTTAGTAATCTTCTTTGTATTTGGATTCAATAATCTGTACCCTTTGGTATTTTCGCAATATCCCAGAAATATCATTTCTGCAGATTTTGAATCCCACTTCAATCTTTTCTCCTTTGGCACGTGAACCATGGCTTTGCAGCCAAATATTCTTAAATGAGAAAGGTTTGGTTTGATACCTGTCAGTTTCTCTTCGGGTGTCACGTAGTCAAGGACTCTAGTCGGAGAACGATTTACTATGTGAGCAGCTGTCTCCACTGCCTCTGCCCAATATTGCTTTGAAAGTCCAGCATCATTCAACATGCATCTAGCGCGCTCGACGAGTGTGCGATTCATTCGCTCGGCAAGCCCGTTTTGTTCAGGCGTGTACGGCGTGGTAGTCTGATGCTTGATGCCGGAACCTGACAAATAATTAGACAAATGATTATTAATATATTCTAAACCATTGTCGGTGCGAAGAGTTTTTATCTTACTCTCCAGTTGATTTTCCATTTCCTTTTTATATACTTCAAAGACTTCTTTTATATTCATTTTGTTTTTTAGAAAGTAAACAGCAACTTTTCTAGAATAGTCATCAACAAAGGTGATGAAATACCTGGCTCCTCCCATTGAGGGCATCTCCATAGGGCCACACAAATCCGAGTGTATTATCTCTAGTGGGGCCGTTGCCCTGGAGCCAATATTCTTAAACGGAAGTTTTGAATGTTTACCCTTTAAACACGGAATGCAATTACTTTCACTGTCTTTAGTATTGGATAATTGTACACCCTCAGTACATGATGGCAATCTAGTAACATCCTTGTAATTTAGATGTCCCATTCTCCGGTGCCAAATATCTAAGCTCTGACCCTCTGGTTTTGAAATCATTGCATTTCCTTGACATATATTTAATTTATACATGTTATTAGTCAGTCTAGCAGATGCTACTAATTGCTTTTGTGCATTGTAAATCTCACAGCCAGTTTTATTAAATATAACTTGACAGTTATTCTTTGCCAACTGACTCACTGATAACAAGTTGGTACTTAATTGTGGAACATATAAAATATCTCTCACCTGTATGTGATTTATTTTACCATCTTCACCCAAGAGATCCAGGTTTACATTACCTATCTTTTCTACGGCGACTGAAGTACTGTTGGCAACCATTATCTGTTGAATCGGAGGTGCCCGGACATCATACATCCAGTCAGATACATTTGTCATGTGTGAAGATGCGCCGGAATCTACATACCATTCCACTCTGTCAATTTGTTCATGAACTGTTGAAAAAACTGCTGCAAAACCTTTATCATTAGTTCTCCTTTTGCTTTTACAGAATTTACTGAAATGTCCATACTTGTTGCAATTATAGCATCGGGGACTTCGGGGGCTATCAGGCTTATTGTACTGGTTATTTTGATAATTATTTTTGGGGGTATTTTTATGCTTTGTATAAAGAACCGAGACACTTGACTCCTTAACTTCTTGCAGTAGCTTCGTTTTGATTGAGTCTGTACTTATCTTTACACCGGAGCTCTCCAACCCCATGATCATTGGCTTGAATTGTTCCGGCAAGCCAGCCAACATTAATGTGCCCAACCATTCATCGTCTACGCAAAATCCAATATTCCTCAACTTGTGTGCTGTGGTTACTATTTTATTGACGTATTCTTCAATACTTGAACAGCTATCTAGCGTAGTGTTCACCAAATCCCGGAGTAACCCAACTTTTCTTGTTAAACCCGAGTCTTTAAAGGCATTCTGTAGATTTTGCCATACCTCGGTAGAAGTCTTTGCATCTTGAACGTGGATATAATTTATCGGATCCACAAGCAAAATGATTTTCGACTTAGTCTTGAGGTCACGCTTCGGATCTATTGCACGGAGCAAATTCAAATTTTTGCTTTGTAACGGCTAACTTAAAAAAATCAGAGAAAATTTCGCGGAACTAAAAAAACTTTTTTTACTAACGGAATTACTCTCATAACTTTATGACTTTAACGGCCGTACTGGGCCCATAACCTGATGAAATAAAACTTGTGGTAATTTATAGTTTAAGTATTTAGTTTATTATAATAATATAACAACAGTTCAGCGAGCAGTCGGAAGAACATTAACAACAAAACAAAAAACACATAGAGGTGACGGTGCTAGTGTCGGCGCCATAGATAATATAATTGCGTTTATGTCACACTCCAACAAAGGCATTCAAATGAGTGGCCAAGAAAATGTATACAGTTGAGTCATCTAAATATTTTGTTGGCAGCCCGAATATTTTCAGTCCATTATAGAGGTTTTGTTTATTCAAGTGTGTATTTGGTTTGATAGGCAAAATAATTTTGTTACCATTAAATTTTTGTTTGCTCAACAAAAGAATTTCTTGGTGCTACTAGGCTAAATATAAGTTTGGCCATATAGAAAACATGTTTATTTGGTTGGACCAAACCTTCCCTCAGGCTGCGTTCCAATTGGCACTTTAAGTTTACTAAATGGCCACGAGACCACATTTAGTTGATTAAAATGATGAGTTATATGGCAGTGTAGTATTTGTNTTTAAGTTTACTAAATGGCCACGAGACCACATTTAGTTGATTAAAATGATGAGTTATATGGCAGTGTAGTATTTGTCGAAATGAAAAAAATACTACTTCGCCGAATTTCAAATCGTGGCCATATTTTTTTTTTTAACTCGTGCTACAAAGAGAACTTTGGGTATAACTTCGTATTATACTTGATATTATATTATACGCAAGAAGTTAATAACAACGGCACGNTATATTATACGCAAGAAGTTAATAACAACGGCACGTTATGGAACGCGATACATCCGAATGTAAACGTAACGAAATATATATTGTAGACACACGTTTTTTTCATATCGATGTTTTTTTTATTCGTTTATTAATTTATGATAATACTAACGTCAAAACGCATTGTGTTTTAAAATGCAGAATTGCAGATTTCAAATTTGCTCGGCAGATAACACCATCACCGCAAACAAGTGACTATTGACAGAGTTCCAATTGAACCATACAACATTATTAATTACTTAATTTCCAATATAAACACGGCCTCGTTGTAGCTACGCGGGCCCTGTGTCTGGTTGTCTACTTTACTGGCAACTTACACCCGACTAGTGATGCATAGTGACGCGTGTATTGGCAGCTAATAAGAACCACGTATACCTATAAATATCGGTAAAATGTGCAAGACCGTTTTACGCTATTCGCATAATGCGCACTATGCACAATAGCGTTGTTCCGTTACTTAGACCCGATGCATAAGTTAACAGTTTTACAGTATATAACCTTTTATTTTCCAGGTTTATCCTGCGCATCACCTCCACATTATCTGAAGGACAATTGTTTTGTGCACTAACGTCACCCTGGCGCGAACTGTCAGTGGCAACATAACGAACTTTAGGTTAGCATATTCAGTATAAAAGTGAACTGTTGCACTTACAAATACATATTCTGAGTTCAAACTGGGACAAAATAGCTTACATATTTCTGGTTACTATTGTACACCAGTTTTTTTATTTTTGTTCTTGTGTATCCACTTTACATGTGTTCATTTTAATTTGTTTGTCTCGTGATCGCAAACATTAAAGCAGTTCGAACTAATGAATTCTGAATTGACTAAGGTAATAGGGTACACTTATGTTGTTTCATTACCTGAAACAATGATAAAAATTATGCCTGTATTAGGAAAATTACCTGGCCCCTACGTTTCAGGCTTGGCTCCTAGATGATATAAACACTTTCGTCATGCCCTGGCATATAGTGGGAAGTCGATCATGTGCCTAGATTGTTGAGAAAAAAACACTGTGGCTCTGCTCAACTGACTGCAAATGAATAACGGCCTTTCGCCATTTTAGTAGAATTATTATCTCTGGCCTGAATATGATGAATCAGTAGCTCACACAGACGAGTGCCAGTGATAAGAATAAAACTGCAAATGAGAACATGGTATTTTTAAATCTAATGAGCACTCATGTATATTTTCCCTGGCAGGCTTACATCTCTAAATACTGTACAGACTTTGCAAAGGCGAAATAGAAAAGTAAAATACGTTCATGATCTCCAAACATTCAAGGGAAACAAATTAAATTCATGTAATTACGAGATCCGTAGTTACACCTTTCAGTTGTTTCCATGAAAATGCCGTCTGAAAAGCTCGCATCACCACCCCGCCAAGTAAAATGAAATGCTGGCTTAGAAGAAGCCGGGAAGTTGTTGACATTGGTAACGTCAGAAAACGTTCGCTCGTGGCCCTTGAAAGGAAGTTAACTCACAAGAAATGCGATACTTCACTTGGGTCAAGCAACTCTGGGTCTTGGGTGGTATTATAACGGGGTTAAAATGAAGCACCGTGTTTTCGTGGTGGTCTGTCAGTTGCGATAAACTCGGCTGGAAGTTGGGTCCCGTGGGTTCACCCACATACACTAAAGAGCCAAAAAAACTGGTATAGGCGTGCGTATGCAAATAACAGAGGTATGGAACCAATCAGAGTAACGCGATGTTGTCGGCAGCTAGGTCGGTTACTGCTGCTACAATGGCAGGTTATCAAGATTTAAGTGAGTTTGAACGTGGTGTTATAGTCGGCGTACGAGAGATGAGACATAGCATCTCCAAGGTAGCGATAACATGCGACACCCCACACGTCGAGAGTTGCTACCGAGTGGCTCCAGGAACACTCTTCGGACTTTAGATACTTTCATTGGCCACCTATATCACCAGACATGAACATTATTGAGCATATCTGGGATGCCTTGCAACATGCTGTTCAGAAGAGATCTCCACCACCTCGCACTCCTATGGATTTGTGGACTGGCCTGCAGGATTCATGGTGTGAATTGCCTCCTCCATACCTTCAGACATTAATCTAGTCCATGCCACGTCGTCTTGCACTTCTGCGGACGCGCGGGTGCCCTACACGATATTAGGCAGGTGTACCAGTTTTTTTTAACTCTTCAGTGTATAAAGCGAGCACACCCCAGGCAACGAGTTCTTAAGAATTCGGAGAAATTGCGGCACTGGACAGCGAAATGCTGGAACGCGGTTCGCCAATCATCGCCCGGTAGCCGACTCGCCATTCGGCAGTAAAGCTGACCTCGGAAACTTTCGCAGCATGGAGCAACCAATCAGAGCCTGCGATATCTGAGCGGTTAGCCTGCACGCCTCTCACCAAGACGAACCGGGTTCAATCCCCGGTCGGGTCACTCCCAGATTTTCGCATGCGGAAGTAATGCCGGGCGATGCCTTTGGTCAGCGGGTTTTCTCGAGGATCTCCCGTTTCCCCCACCCTTTGATTCCGGCGCTTATCTATACTTATCTCGCTTCACCCTCGTCGGCTCTCAAGACCTCGATGTTAAAATCCACCCAAATATCTTCACCCTCACCCTTTGATCAGGTGGCATGATACTCGATTCCAATAATAATACATTGCTGTTAGAGGCACAAAGTGTTCTAATGAGGGCATAAAATNAGGTGGCATGATACTCGATTCCAATAATAATACATTGCTGTTAGAGGCACAAAGTGTTCTAATGAGGGCATAAAACTGCAATCTAAATGCTAAATAAAGTAGAATTATCAGGGGTTTTAAGGTCAGAAACGTCCCCAAGTGAGCATGGGAATTTTTCCAGTCTCTACTCATGTATTACTAACTCTTCCCTNTTTTAAGGTCAGAAACGTCCCCAAGTGAGCATGGGAATTTTTCCAGTCTCTACTCATGTATTACTAACTCTTCCCTTGTAAGTCTGAAGTAATTCTAAGATTTCACGTAAACTGAGCACTTTTGAAAGCCCTGCTTAAGATATACTTGTATTCACACAGTGTATTCGTCCACCATATATAGAATTACTATTATCATGGACCTGATTATTATATCCATGTGTCGGTCAAGCAAAACTGGAAATATATTTAAAAATTAAATTTTAAAAATGTCCTAATTCTGGCATTTATATCCATTAAAAAACCAGAAAGCGAAAGAAATAATTTTAATACTCACAAAAATTTTATTACAACTTTTAATTCATTTTTGAGACATGGACCTGTTTTCCCTCCATCGTAACCAACTTCATTGGTCGAATTCAAGCCAGTTTTTCCGTTAAAACGCATACAGGTTGGGCTGTGTATTTTTCCAACGTTTGTTTTAAAAATAAATGAAGTAATTAGGTAATTTTTGTGCCATGCGATTTTTCTACTGAGAACACTATTATCACAAATACCGGCACATGTTTTTTGCGAAAATGTATCTGCTTGGGTTAGATTTCAGTAGTGTTCGTGAACATCTGTAAGTTTCCTTTGGTTGTCCGCTGCGTGTCCTTGTGCGTGTAGGTGCGTGCAAAGTTGTGCGGTACTAATGCTTGACCCACATTCGGGATGACACCGGCTATCTTCCCGGTCCGGCCATCCTCGTGAAAAATTTGTGTGATTTTCGGAAATATTTCCATTGCAACTGTGGGGCTGGTGCCTTCCCACAGGTCATGGCCTTTCCTACTCCTGACTGAGACAAATGTCCCGAACCTAATGAAAGCGCCTTTGGTGGTTTAGCAGTCAAACTATTCGCCTCCAACCAAGACTNTGAGACAAATGTCCCGAACCTAATGAAAGCGCCTTTGGTGGTTTAGCAGTCAAACTATTCGCCTCCAACCAAGACTAATCGGGTTCCATTCCCGGAGGGGTCGACCGTGGGAATCATGCCTGGCGATGCCGCTGGTCGGCGGGTTTTCTCGAGGATATCTCTCTCTTCGCTCCACCCTTGCATTCCTGAGCTGCTCCATAACCACCTTGCTTCGCCCTCATCGCCAGTACCTTGTTGTGAAGGGTGTAGTATCCTGTACATCTGGGATTTTAATTTCTTTCGCCGTAGCTTACTTTCCATATTAAAAATTTTAAAACGAGGATGGGCATGGCACAGAGCAGAACTTATATTAAAAGAAATTTTCAAGGCCACACTATTTTTCCCATGCTATTTTTGGTGCTTCTGTGACCCTAATAAATATTAAATCATTATTTCTTATTTTCCATTCTGGCATTAGAAAATTAAGACTGAAATCAATCCCTTCCTGTTTCAGAAAATATGTAAATATATAAGGTTAGGTTAAAGTACATTTCGTGAATTACTATTATAATGTGATTTGAACTACAAGAATATTAAATTCAAAATAAATTTTATATGCGAAATACAAATATTTTAATAAATACCTTATTTTCACATAAATACAACTACAAAATAAACTTCTTACTTATACAAGATTACACATTCAAAATATCTCAACACACCAAGCACTTTTCAATATCGATTTAAAATTTAATAGCATAGTAGGTTCGCGGGTTTTTTACACTTTGTGAATTAAACCTTTGAAAAATCACCCCATCCATGACGTGTTTGATCGTTTTCTAAATATTCCATGTACAACCAGCGTTTTATACTTGCGTTAAAGTTGAGATTTTACATTTTATCTTTTGTAATTAGCATGAATAAAAGCAGAGAGAAGATATACGTGTCTGTAATATTTAGTAATAAATAGTTGTCATGCAAAATATTATTAAACTTGATTCCGCACAAATACGGTGCGTAGTCCCTTTAGTGTAATTTTTCTATATTTAGTTAAGTTTTGTTTAAATGAGGTGGAGGAATGACTTGGAAGTGGAAACAGGGCTTCAGAAAAATCGGAAGTAACCATGCACTGACTATACATAAATTATAAAAATATAAATATAAAAAATACAAGATAGAAAGGATACCTCTACGTCAAGCGTCGTCCAAACCTCTCCTCTGCACTTAGTAAATAATGACCTCACTTTTGGCGAGACATGAAGTGACATTTGTCCATTTGTCAATAACACTTTTACTGACTGAGTTGAGTTGAGAGAGTTGGACTGCTCTAAACAGCGAGGTCTTGAGAGACGATGATTAAGTGAGCAATTATAATTACAGTAAATACCGACGATATCGAACATTTGTTTTTTTTTTGGTCAGCCACTTTGAAGACGTAAATATCAAAATCATTCAACCACCTGTAAGGATATTAGATATGATATTTTTTTTTAATAATACAGTGGCGATGTTTTTTTTCCTCTCTCGAATAAATGGGTGTTTCGTGATTGTAATCATAAGAAAGTAACCTACTTTCTGGTGTTATATCAATGTCTTAGTCCTGCACGCATAAAGCCACAAATTATAACACCATTGACACTGGGAAAAAATATTAAGAAATAATGTCTAAGAACAGGGACTGTCACAACCACCAGCACTACCAAAATTTTGCAAAGTAATTTCTTGTGGTTTTTTTAAAGAATAAAACAGTATTCTTTGGCGTAAGTCTGACTAGTAAATCAAACATTAAACTGTGCCTTTAATTTTTGTCGAAGGTCTCACGAGGAAACAAATTTGGCTGAATAATCCGCACAATTTATTGTAAAAAAATCGAGTTGTATCAGCAGTGCCAGTAACATTATCCACGCAAAGTCACTGTATGGCAACACTCACGTTTTTCTCACCCACGAAACTAAACATAATATACCTAAATTTGCAACGTGATGAAAAAAAATACATATTCTTGATGCAAATATAAAAGTTTCGAAAACAAAATGAACTGAACTTGACAAAATGAATTTTTGTAAAATCTCTGGCAAAACGCTAATTAAAAGAGTGCTTACATATTACTGGAAATACGAAAACCAGACAAATCACTGCGATCGAGAAACAGGAGCGACTTAAAAGTCTCCGTTTCTGTCCATTCAAAACTGATTGTACAATAATCTGAAGCGGTGGACCCAGCACAAAGAATTAATTTACTAGTTTTAAGTCGTGANATTCAAAACTGATTGTACAATAATCTGAAGCGGTGGACCCAGCACAAAGAATTAATTTACTAGTTTTAAGTCGTGAGATTCATTTACAGGCGAGAAGTTTGCCGTGACGTTGGAGGGGGGGGGGACCCAGATTAATTTGCGGTGCGAAGGGAGAATTAATTTCTGGCAGAGAGCAATGATGAGGAAGCGAGACGTCCCCTCCCACAGGCAAAGCCCAGGCGGTTTTCCCGACTAGGGGTTGGTCGCTCGCCGAGGGGATGAGGTGAGAAGAAACTCGCCGAACTAGCAGGGATCGTTCAGGAAGGGGTGAAGGGGAGGTTGCGCGAGAGAAGAAGAGCGCAATTAACATGTAGAACGAGGAGCGGGGTAGTGGGTGGTTCTGTCTACCTAGCGTACTACCTCCACCCCTCCAACCCCCGTGGTGGAACCACACCACGCGCCCTCCCCGAGCGCATTAGCATGTGAATGGGGCCCGCGGGAGCGGTGCGGAACTTCAATCTGGCCACGGCCCGTTTGACTTTCCTCCCCGGGCTCGCAGCCATTTGCCGGCCACCGGACCTTTCTTAAAGCCCATTGTCCGCCTTCCTCTTTCTCACCACACCATCTCTTCCCATCCCTCCCTCTCTCTCCACCCCACCGCGCAATGATTGGTCTACCGAGACGGGGGCTGACGTCGGGAAATACCCGACCAACTTGACACCGGGTAGCACACACGAATTCATTTGCAGCGCCAGCGGGTTCGGCGACCCTCAAGCGTCCCTCTGCGTTCTCCAACGCCAGCGTTTTGTTTTATTTTTTGTTCATTGCTGCCCCAGGGAGCAGTCAGTTTAAGGGTTGCTTCACAAAAAACAAAAACATGGGCACCGAGCATACGATATAACAGTACATTCAAACTACCAGAATTCTCAAGGTAAATTAATTCACAATTGAATACTTTTGTATTCTTTTTAGCCAATGAAGTTTAGCGGCGAGTCACACGTCAGTCGGCAGTGCTGTTAAATAGTGGCGTTCGGTAGCAGATTGTGACATTGTGTTTAAAACTGAATGTAATTAATAATATTTGAAATTTTTTTTGTCATAAATTTTTTTTTAGAAAACTGGCACTTGTTTTATTCTTTCAATTTATGTCTTGAGACGTTTATTCGTTTCTGCAGCATGACTGTTTTTCCATTTTAAATAAACAACTTCTTTGAAAATGTTGTACTCTGCTCTGATTGGCTGTTGCCCAATGCGCCCGCGTAAGAAATTAAATACAGCAATTTCCTTTGTGCACAACGCCAGGAACTCTCATGCATACGACCTGTTATGCACAGGTGTGAATCATATTGGTTCTAAAATATGGCGGTTCATTCTTGTACACACGACATGTGTGTTCTGTAATTACTGTTGTGCTTTCAATTGTAAACTGGGCTTTACTCTCGCCCGGCCAGCACGGTATTCGGTGTTCCTTTTCCTGCCAATTTATTATTAACTGAGAGACCTCCTGGGGTTTCATAGTGAGCTGTGGTTAAGCTGTGTTGTAATTGAAATTCACACGTTTATAAGCCTCGCTTGTCTCCGCAAAAGTTAGCGAATGTCTACAGCGATGATTCGTTTCTTGATACATTCACGTTTTCTCAGGCCTTGAGATACTTGCACGGTAGTGTCACAAGGGGAACATGGTAAGGTCACGGTGTGTCTCCATGCTTGGAACTGCGGGCCACGGAGGCTCAGTTCAAGTACGCTCGTCTCCCGCCACTGCGAACCGGGTTCGAGTCCCGGCGCCGTCGCTCCCGGATCACAGCACGCGGGAATCTCGACGGGAGATGCCGCTGGTCGGCGGGTTACCTCGGGAGTTTCTTCGTTTCACCCACCTTTGCACTCCGACGCTGCTCCATCCTCACCGGCATCCGAGACCTCTTCACTCCACGTGCTTAGCGCTGATTCAAGGTTTCACAGCACGTTTCTAAATATCTGTGCTCTAATCATGTAGGTAACATTTGACATTACGTGATTTAAATTTAACCAGCCATCATTCGAGTTCTTGACTTAAAACGATAGGTGNTGTAGGTAACATTTGACATTACGTGATTTAAATTTAACCAGCCATCATTCGAGTTCTTGACTTAAAACGATAGGTGACAGCAATGTTACATCTAAAAATGTTAATGCTAATATATTCTTTAAAACGGCGTGGCATCGCTGCTGCATTCACGTATAGACGATAAAATTGTAATATGACTTAGGTGGTTTCAGGATAATCAGATAGAGTAGTAGGGTAACAACCAAGGCTGGCACATAGAAATGCAGAAACAACTTTACACGTTGATAGCACGCAATAACGAAATGAAAGATTCAGGAATGTACAAAAATTGCTGAATCCTAGGAAGTAGTCATCTTTTCCCGAGATGTGCGACAGAAAAATCTCACGAATGCTTACAGGGAGAAGATAAAACTAAATTACGTACAAGTTACAATTCGTCTTGCGGCTGGATGCCAGTTATAGATACGCCTCGGGGCTCGATTCTCATTATGTTAGCATCGCTGTTTATTTTTATTTATTCTTTATTTCGGATTTTAAATACCACCTGAAAATAGCCCTAAACTAAACTGCTAGTCTTCTAAACTAAACACACAAATCACAGTTTTGTCTTGTGATATTAACATAAATTGTGTCCATGGCCAAATTTATAATGTAAACTTGGTGTGTGAATATTATTCAGATTTACTTAAATGGTTATACATAAATACGTGGTAGAGTAGTTGGTAGTATTCTATACTGTGAACTCAAGGGTTTTGATTTCAATTGCACATTATTCCAAAGAAATTTAAAAATTGTGAAATAATGCTAAATATGACATAGAAATAGGCGGGGAAACAAATAGTTTACATTTGGACGAAAGATAATAATAATTATTATTTGGTTTTGAAAAGGCATGCCAAGCTGTTTTGAAGAGTTCACAAGGACTGGGTTGTAAGTGGCAATTAGTTCGGCTACAAGTTGTCAATATCTGGGCTACAAGTGGCTTGCCAACAGTTGGCTGATGGCAGTTTGTTAACATATGGCAGGCCAGAACAAGTAAGCCAATGGGCCAGTGCTGCAACTTAACGACCTACAGATGGTGCCGGCATGCTTAGGGTACAGTTGGATATGCATAATCGATCCGATTATGAGCAGATCGTATTTTGTTACATGGAAGTTACCTGAACAGTGGTTCATAACGGAGGTTGTCTGATTAGAGACACAGTCGTGTACAAGCATATTTGCACAAGTGGGTCAACTGAGTTTTGCTACTTGGGATGTTGGAAAAAAATATTTTCGCAATTTTCCACTGCCTTCTTTCATACTACGAAAATGCAAGATATACAGAAAATGGAACCCCAAAATACTTTGATATTTATTTCCCTCCCTCCTCCTCATTCGTAGAATCTTAGAGTTGTGGCCATTTCTCTAACTTCATTGCTTCTCGTACATAGTTCGGAGGTGTTCTTATCAGTGATATGAAGGGTCACTTGTTTCTTCCTTGGAAAAATTCCATGACGTGCTGTACTGCAAAGAATTTTGGCTAAGATCCACTTACGTGAATATGTGATTTTGAATTATACACGTATTATTTGTCTACCGGCGAATCACAGACGTACAGAATCGGAATAACTTTATTCTGATTTGTGTAGTCATGAAAAATAATTTGTTCTCGCAAAGACATCCCACCAACAACAAGAGAAAAACTGAAGGTGTGCAGTTAGCATATTGAAGGCTAACCTGTGTGAAACCCCTTTCATTATTAAATGTGACCAATATGGATATGATTTGTTTGCAGAATGATTGTGTGAGCAGGTTTCGTAACTGAAATTGACGTCATTTTGATTTCTGCAATGCAAACAAATTTTTAGGAATTTCCCATTTTCCGCCTTTATACAGGACAATAAAAACGACTTATTTACAGTGAATGGTATTTTCAAAATTATTGTAGCAAACTGTAATACAATAAAAATTTTCAGGAAATTTAAGGTATGGTAAATATAATTTATAACAGTCTTTCCGCTTCCCGTTCTCCAATTATTTGTGTCATGCAAATTAATTACTGCCTGATAATTTGTCAGATGTGAAACCTGCATGCGTTAGATCGATATTTGTCAACGGACCAGATTCTACTAAAAACGGTTCGGCAAAACTTCAGTCAGCTTTTACAGTAATTAAACAAAGTGGGTAGGGCATATCACTTCAAACGTGTTACTATCTTGCATTTTGGTTATTATTTACCTCGATTCTTGTTCGTAGTCAGTTCTTGGTAAACATGCACCACACGAATTAAACAATAAATAAAAAATTTCAACAACTAAGTGCATGTAAAATAAGATAACGAATTCATTAATACTATGCATTAATATTTGCAAAGTTATAGAGGCACAGGTAAAAATACACAAGCAGGAAGGCTGTGAGAGAACTTCAATGAATAAATTGGAACCGTCACTGAGCAAATAATTTTGTAGAAAAGTCATTCTTCCTCTTTTTCTTGTGGTGAACAGAAAATGACTGGTTGTACCCACATCAGTTTCGTCGCTACAACTAGATAATTTCATGTTAATGACAGAAAAAAAAGGTATTAGAAAGGTAATATTTCGAAGCTGCAGCAATGTATTATTTCTACCCTAGGAATTCGTTAAATCAGCAAAATGCTTTCAGAGATTTAATAACGAGAGATGTTCAAATATGGGCGACAAAAATACGTCAATTCCTAATTATGTGATTGTTGAAATGGTTGTTTTTTGAATATATCTGCCAGAGTTGCACACGTTCAACTTTTTATTGTATGGCAATATACTGGAAACTAATAAAATCAGAGAAGTGAGCTTGACGACTGTAGTATCACAGAGTATAGGCTATTCACGGTAAAGTGAGTACTTTTCGAAGCCCTCTCATTTGTAATAGTAGTAAAAAAATATATACACGGTGTTTATTACTTACATGACAACAATTGCTTTAAACAGCGGCGGGAGGATAAAAAAGGCTGATAGGAAAAAAGTAACTTGGGTCTCATGGGGCGTTCCGTTCGACGAAGACGAACTCGGTCATTTATTGGTGGTGAGGGACTCTAGGAACGGCCGTAGTAACTGATTGGCTATTGCACACTCTTTCATATTTTCTGAGCTATACTTCGGCAAGTGAATATCGACACACTAATTGCCGAGGGAAGTTCAACCATCTGACTTCCGTGTTTGGCCAGAGTTCACGACGCAAGCTGTGGTCTATCTTGTGTATTACTCGTTAGTCTTATCTTCCACGATATGCAGATTANGCCAGAGTTCACGACGCAAGCTGTGGTCTATCTTGTGTATTACTCGTTAGTCTTATCTTCCACGATATGCAGATTCATTACGTATGGAACAGAGACGTACAAAATTCACGTTATTATTTGGCAACATTCTGTAATTCATTGCTACCTACCTACATGAGCGTTATTTGTATAGGCTATTCAAGATAAAGTGAGCACTTTTGAAAGCCCTCTCATTTGTAAAAATAGTCAATAAATATATTTTATTTTAACCTTATACGTTAACTTCCGAGTGCGGTCGAATAAACACACAGTGTTTATTACTTACATGCCAATATTTATTTGAAAAGGTAGTAAAAGGATAAAAAAATGGCTGAAAGGAATAAGTAACTACGGCCTCAAAAGTGCTCACTTAACCGTGAACAGCCTATAGTGACATTGACTACTGTCAACTAGTTCACTTCGTTTACATGTAACAGCGCTTTACTGCAAAATGGTTGCTCAGCCGTTAAGCTTTTGATATTATTTTGAAAAGCGACCTTGGGACATGCCGCACAAGTTGTCGGCCAATGGCAGAAGTCTGGCGAGCATTAAACTTGGAGTGTAGTCACAAATGCTAACATCGCAGGTCGCTACTAACGAATAATGTTTCAAGTCACAAGTATTTCTCGAATTGATTCGCCAGCAGGGTAGACTTCGCATATAAGGCTGGTACAGGGTTTGAAAGCAGTGAGAATTTATACATGTTAATGAAATTCGGTTTTTTTTTACGTTCATGTAAAGAGAGATATATATATATATATACACACACACACACTTCTTTGCTATCGTAGCCTTTTGTAATATTATTGTATTACCTGTTTCCTGGAAAAGTCAGAATACTTAATAATTAAATAAAAAATCACTGAAAAACAAATTGTTATTATTGCGTCGATAGAGAGTTCGAGAGTATAATTTTTCAAACTCAAGTATTTGTTTTAAGTTTATAACTTCAAAATTAACTTAGAAAATATAATTTTATTAACGTGGATTTCCGTGTACCAAATTGTCACTGCTTTCAAACCAGGCGACAGCCTTAGTGTATTCGAGCCACCGTGGTTTGTTTACTGGCTGCTGCAACAGCGCAAAGCCTTCGCACATGCTTGTCAAATACAATGTTGCACTCTCGCTTCTTGTTTGTTACACACTCGCCCTTGCACAAAGTGCGTTTCTGTCATAACAGTTGAATAAACCAGTAGGCGTGCTTGACGTCCACTGAGCCACTGAAAGAACGTGCGGAATGCCAGGTAATGTAGAAGTCGAACATCACGGAGGAAATCTGCTTACCTTCGGGGAATAAGCAGGATGGATGCGCAAATATTAAAAACGACGTCGATGCGGTTTACTTTGCAGTAGGTAGCACTGCGCAGTTACC
>NQII01000265.1:0-72642 GCA_002778355.1 Clitarchus hookeri
AACACAACAAAACATAATTACAATTACACAAATACATAATAAAAATGATAATACTTATTCTAAATGTTTTCATTGAACCAGCCACAGCATTGCCAAATGTAGAATGTCACATGTCTCTGGCTGTGGCTGGGCAAATTGTCTCCTGATGACAAAACAAATTATAAATGAAAAAAACACCGACATTATTTACAAATACACTGACGAAATAAACTGAATAAATAATAAACACTAATGCACTCGTGCCCACAANTGGTGCATCTGGTGTGGGCATACTGCGGCAGTCAGTGGGCAAAAGGACTCGTGAACGTGCGGTTCACGTCATGCTTGAGTCAAAAAGTAACTGTATGCATATGGACATTGTATGATGAGTTTAGTGTTTTATGTGACAAATTTGAAGACATAAAGTCAAAGCTGAAAAGCAGAGAACTATCAGAGCATTTCTCTTCTCTCATATCAGAAGTCAAGTGCCTAGACAATGATTTGTTTTGTTGCTGTATGTTAGTAGACAACAAGGAAGGTCTGGAACTCAGGAGCAAGGCAAGAAGTCCCGAGATATGTTCTGGCTGTTCTGATGCTGGACTTGAAGATCAGAATAAATTTGCTATTCCAATAACAGAAGTTACTTCATTTCCTCACTACAGTGTTTGAAAGACTTAAGCATAGAATATCTGAACCACCAGTGGTGAAAGAAAAAAGGTTATGCTTTTTGTACACATCGCTAATGAAGCCTTTCACTGAAGATAGTGGTTGTGTTGTATAATCTTTGAAGAATCTCATGGCTCTTGTGATTAGAGGCCATGGTTACAGTGTAAACCCTGAGAGTATTGTTCATCAGTACACACGCCTTCAGCAATGATAGCATATACAGAAGAATCCCAAATAAACTGTTAATCATAGAAAACTGTTTAAAAACAAGTGAGGCTTAATGCAAGAATGTATGGTCAGTTATTGGCAGTCACCTATAAGATCGGATTATGAAGCATGAAGCGCTCTCATGAAGGAAATTTCCCTAAGCTGGAATGGGCCAGAAGTTCATGCTTCATCTTCTTTCCTTAAAGAGGCATTGGAGAAGCACTGCAATGGCAAATCATGCCACTACACCCAAAATTCTACTGCTTCGAAGCTGAGACCCTTCAATAAATCTAAGGTCATTAACAAGCTTCGTGAAGAGAAAGGAAGCCTGCAATTTATTTCTGAATTATCTAAATCACACAACATGAATCCACACCTATTCATTAAAGTGTATTTAATTTGTATTGTAGCAGCATTTAATCTATGTAATAGGACCAATAAAAGAATTGTAAAAAAATCCTGTACTTTTTTTTGGGGAAATTTCAGTCCAAAATTGTTATGTACTGGGGAAGTTGTCCATGTCAGGAATTTTGTCCACCTCAGCCCCCAATAACATCAAGATTGTGCTGCAGGAGCAGCCAGGTATTATGGGACATCAGAAATGACAACAAATGGGCACTGCGAGCACATGGCAAAAGCGTGCCACTCTGCATTACCCTGAAAGGTGCAGGTCACATTGCCAAGCTGCCATCTTAAGCAGTATGACGTCACCACCACCCCTTCCACCTTGGGGACACGCAGCAGCGGAGGTGGCAGAGTGTTGGTGCATTCACCCCCACTCCACCACCAGGGGAAGTATTGACCAACGCTGCCAGATGTGTGCACAGGTGTGCACACCCCTCCACCACTGGTCGGTGCACCCCTCCAGCAGGTGCAGGGAGGGTTCTGCCGCAAAGGGATACGCTGTCACCTTCACCCCACCGCTGGTTCAGCTGCCATGTTGAAACGTAAACAATAGCTGGCCAGGTCTTGAGAGGTTTCCTGACACCCCTATGGCTGCAGTGTTTGTGCCCCATCCCACAGGACAGTGTAGCGAAATTTGAAAAGGCACGCAGTATTGTCAGTTTGACTGCAAGTCTAGCCCAAAAATCAACCGTACCATGAACAACTACATATGCAGACACTTGTGATAGTACCAGTGAGGACCTGTTTACATTGGACTTCAATAATATTATTTCAGCCAACCCACAACAAAATTCTAAATTAAATACAATTACACACAAACATCAACAACAGTGTGTAAGCTAAGTGTGTGAAGAGCGGGACACCCCTTCGTTGCAATGTAGTGGGTGCACCCAGGTGTATCATCCAGTGAGCCTTGCCGCATCCGAATGTGCAACCGTGAAGAAAAGACATTTTCAATACAATGCAGTACAAACCAAATCCGCCAGCAATAGCAACATGGATAGGGACCTGCTGTTTTTGCTAAACCCTTTGTTGCAACCCCCCGATTCACCAGCAATCTCGTGTGAACAATCACGAATGCAGCAGCATCACTGCACAGTGGGCTACCACATGCTGTCATGCCCACCTTGGCAGACGTAAACACAGTTCCACGTGGCCAACCAGCCGGATTGATACCAGCATGGCTAGCTGATGCAATGTAGCGAGCACAGCTCGTGTGCGACATTGACACATCTCCAGACAGTACTACCATCACGAAAGCTTTACGCCTGCCATACCTGTGCCAGTATTGTGAAACACCACGGCACAACGGGTGCCAAAAACAAGTGAAACCAGCGAACCGCGAGCCTCATGATGTGCAATACCAGTGTACTTCCAGTTTATTGTGTTGCCACCTTATCTGAGCAGCATCCAGCCTCAGTGTCTATTATGTTACTGTCACAAACGCTTGACATCTCAGCATACCATGTAATGACGCAGTAGCAGTTACAATAACGTGTGGAGAGCGTGCGTGGCAGGGCCCTTATCTGGGGAGAGGAGGGGTGACAGGCAGCACAAAGACGCGTGTGCCTGTCGCCCCTCAAGTCCCTTCAGGGCTGGAGGTCAGTTGATATCGAGCAGTCGTCGGAAGCAGTCGTCTTTACAATGCTCGCCTAGGCCACGTCGGGCGTGACGAGAAACCCCACATCGGCAACTAGACTTTGTTATTTTATTTCTCCGCCGGTGTGGGAGGTTGCTGCATTTAAATTTCTTTGGGCCAGTTTTTATAAACATAATAATTAAGTAAACAACTGTGGCTCCGTTCTGACCATGTCTAATTATCTGTGAACGTTTTGGTACTCTGCATATTATGAACTTCGGCTGTCACGTCAAGATTAAATAAACATATATAACAAATACTCTGGAACTTGAACATATTTCTTAATTAATCGGCATCCGTTTTACTAAGTCTCGTGTTCAACCTTTGAGCTAGCAGTGGCAACTTAATGTCAGCGGTGTAACTGTAAGAGCCCGAACGTTACAAAATGGCGACCCGGCCGCGGGGCACTAATGGTTACCACACGTGAAGACGAATCTATGAGATATATACGAGATCTACGAACATCGAGAAGATCAACCCGTCAAGTTACCAGCAGTTCCAGGTTTCCAGCAGCACGACGCCGAAGTTTCAGGTACGAGACCTCATTCATCAACAACAGTAAATGGTAAGAAGTCGTCAATCATCAATGAAGCCATCATTTCAAGTAATTGGACCACGGGTATTGTAGTTAATTTCTGTGCAGGTTATGTTATGATCAAGTACATTCACCCAGAATTATTTGTTTGTTTTTTTCGTGTGCAAGAATGTTAATTTCGCGACGAGTTATTTTGTTTTTTTTACCACGTCGTAACTGAATTCAAAATGGCGCAATTACCGCAAAACACGCAGAAAATGAATATTCAGACAGAAATGTTTAAGATCCTGTTGTCCTTATAGGAGTTTAGCCAGAAACAACAGGAGTTTAACCAGAAGAGTGAGAACAAATTGGAAGAATTAATAACAAAGTTAGGCAAGTGGGGGGGTTGAATATCTAAATAGGTTAGGAAAGGTTTCAACAGTAATTGCCCCGAGTAAAATTAATATAAATAGCAATGACGTACCAAATAAAGGTTNAAGTACAAAATAAAGGCAATACTGGCTGTGACAAAGAAGGTAACGAATTTAATGTTGAAGGTAAAAAGACTGCTGTTATAAATAAAGAGGATAGAAGTGCAGATAATTTAGTGGAGAGTGAACCTAACTGTTGTGAGGTTAGTAAGTCGAAGAGAAATGTAATAAAGGAAGGGGGACTTCAGGTTAGGGGGGTTCGAATAAATGGTAATAGTGAAGTAAAGTGGCGAGAGGGATCAGCTGGTGAATTGCAACGGGCACGAGTTGCTGAGAGTAAGGTGTATCCTAGATTGAAACCTTATGCAGTTTTCAGGCAACGTTTTGAAAGGAGAAAGCAAAGATATAAACCAAGGGTCAGTAAAGTAGTCAGGGAAAAGATAACGAATAAGAGAGTAAAAACAGTAGAGAAAAAGAAAAGAAAAAAGAGGGGTACATTTAGGACAGTAGGGAAGAGGAAGAGAGTGCTAAGTATAGTATGGGAAAGGTAGTAAAGAAAAAGCGAAGGAAAGTGAAACACAACGAGAAAACAAAAAGGAAAAGGAAGAAGAAAAAATGTAGTATAGCAGAAAGACTGCAATTCAGATAATAAGTTAGATATTGAATTTTTTAAAAAATACTTTCTTGTATCATGTTTTATATACTTTGATTATACAATAACAAGTAAAGAGAGATAAGGAAATGTTTATATTTTGAAGAAAAATTAATTTTCTTGAAGGACCCTACAAGTAAGTAACAATGTGTACAGGAAACATGGGGTAAACCCTTCTCAGGCAACAGAATATAATAAGATAATTGTTAATAGAAAATATATAGATTACTGACCTAGAAAATGTTATTTGGTAAGGATTAATAATTGTGAGTGTGTTTCTGTTTAAGAACATTTAATCATTATACAGCATGTAAATACAGTACAGTCCTTAATGTTAGTGAAACTTGTAAGGAACAGAATTTGTTTAAAAAAAAAACACTGTAGGGTCACAGAAATTTTAAGTTAAGTTAATTCAACTGTTGTTTACATTCTCCAAAAGTGAAAAAGTACGAATGGTTTTTATAAATGCTCCCAATGTTGTAAGAAAATAATCATTTGAAGTTGTTTGTGAACTGGGAATGTGGAAATTTAGGAATGACTGATTCGCTCTTTGAAAACATTTAAGAAAATTTCTGTGCTATTTATTGAGGTTGTGTTACTATGTAGGGGATTGTCATTATCATAATATTTTGTAAGTATAATTAGCAATACAGGTTAAGTGGTTCCAGGCAACTGCATATCAGAATAGTGAGCTCTTGTGAATTGCATTTTTGTAATTCAGTGTTTAGTTGTGTTTTGTTGGAAAAGTATTTGCTCAGTTTGGTTAAATTATTCTGAAATTACTTTATGAGTAAAAACAAAAAAAAAACCCTTATGAGTATTTTATTTTATGGATATTTCATGAGAAATTGTGATTTTGTTAATTGTTAAAGCTTTGCACTGCCATGTGCAACAATTCTAGTTTATTCAGTATATCTGGTACTGTGCATATATATGCAAGGTTTAAATTATAAAAGAATATTTGTGAATTTTCTTTAAATATGGGTAGGGTTATTTCATAATATGTATTAAAGTTAGTATTATAATATTTTGTTAACATGGTCTATAATTTTTCTACTATAACTTACTCGTGAAGAAAAGGCAATTGGTAAGTTCTTAATAAAAACTTTTGTAGAAATTGCTAATTAATCTAAGGAAAATGTTCTAATATTATAATTACCGTAAAGTGTATTAGTGAAGATATGATGAACTTAGATATACCTTTGCAATTATGTAGTAGAAGCTCAAGCTGTCATGGGCTAGTTGTGTTATAGTAATTAATGCAGAGTACCGAACCGGAAGTGCTATATGAAGGTTAAGAAGTTTTATTTTTCATTTGAAAATTTTGTAACAAAGAAACAAATAATGACTGTTATTTTGCATTAAGAGTTGACAATAGGAATTATAAAGAAGATTAATTAAGGATGCATTAAATGTTACCTAAATTTCCAAAGGTTGAAGTGGTTGAGGTGTTGTATAGTATTGAGCCATAAGTATCTGCGTAAGTAGTAGGGGACGTTGCTGCAGTTTATGGTGTCCTGGGATCAGTGGCCCAAAGTGGAAGTGTATTTGGATTGGGACAGGTCCGGGGCCCTTTTTTATAGTCAGCACTGGCCTAGTGAGAGGCAGTCGCAGTGGCTTTTGTTGTTTTTTGTCAGCACTGACCTATGGTGAGGCAGTCGCAGTGGCTTTTTTATAGTTTTTGGCAGACCTGGGACCCCTTTTAGAAAGTGTGTGCTGATCCCAGTGACAGACCAAAGGGCAGCAACCCACAATGAAGAATCGATGGCATAGGTGGAATTATACCTTCAACCACGCATTATAACAACAGGTAACTATTTGAAACCAGTATGGTGTGATTTTCTTGCAGCATCCCCATCAATATCTTGTTACTCTTCAAAAGGTGAAGTAATTAATTTTGTCATGAGTTAATTAAGTGAATATTTTTTGTTATTAGTTAATTACCATGTTATATGTAAATTGTTGTCAAGGAGCAGAGGCACAGTGGTTTACATAACAGCAGCATACAAGATAGGTTTCGCTTTGGGAAAGATTTCTTCAAAATCTATCCCAAACCGAGGGGGGTAATGTAATGATGCAGTATTCTTAATTTTCGGGACACGTGTTTCAATTTCGTTCGTTTTTCTTAAGCTTTGCCAAGCTTCTTTATATTTTTATTAGGTTTCAAATTTAAAGCCGTGGTGGTTCATTTTACAGTGATAGTTTGTTTATCGGGCGGACGTTTGCAGTTTCGTTTCGAAAGTTGGAGTTTTTGTTAAGCATCAACATTAGATTAGCTTTTTTCAGAATGTGTCAACAAGTTTTGTGGTATGAGAAGTTCTATTATCTGCATGTTGACGGCGCAGTCTTAGTTCCTACGACGCAGTTACGATAACATGTGGAGAGCGTGCGTGGCCAGGCCCTTATCTGGGGAGAGGGGGGGTGATAGGCAGCACAAAGACGCGTGTGTCTATCGCCCTTCACTTCACTCCAGGTCAAGCAGTGCTTCAGGTCAGTCGCCCTTGAGGGCAGGTCCGTTGGAGGGTAGTCACCCTTGAGTTCAGTCATGTTACAATGCTAGTTTAGTCCGCGTCGGGCATGACGAGAACCCCCACATCAGCAACTAGACTTTGCTATTTTATTTCTCCGCTGGTGTGGGAGGTTGACGCATTTCATATTTCCTGTGATGCAAGTTTTGAGGCATGAATAATCTGTAAACGATGGTGGCGCTGTTCTGCACTTGTATGGTTATCTGTGAACGTTCGTACTCTGCATACCGGAACTTCGTATGTGAACTGTGTCACTAAATGATAAATAAAGTATAGAACAAAATACTCTCGAACTTGACTTTATTTCTTAATTAATCTGCGTCCATTTTACTGGGTCTTGTGTTCCACCTTTGAGCTAGTCGAGTGCAAGTCACCAACTTAACGTCAGCGGTGTAACTGTAGCGTCCAACGTTACAACAAGACAGTTCTGCCCAATCTGAGATACATTATGACAGTACGTAATGCCATCATGGCCACTCAGCTTCTGGTAATAGTATTCCTTAAGATACCACTTTCACAACTGCCTTCAGTAATCACGCAGCCAACATTACGAGAGGATTTCAGTGAACTGAAGAACATACATGACCTGTGACAAGCCAGCCAAACCTCACCAGACGTCACAACACCCAGCATCATGATGCGACTCACCAGTGTTATGGGAAGCACTCAATAACTTAGCGATTCATCAAGGCAAACCAGGGGAGCAAGCCAAAAATTGCTCAGATATCTTCTGACGACAATGAGCATCGACGCCTACACAACAAGCATCAAGACACCTCACACAGCATTGCAACACACCCTCAACTTATTCTGTATGTGGTGTGGATGTCGTGAGTGGAAACCGTGTTCAATAAAATAAAACTCTGCTTGTGTTAACTAATCAATCACAGACCAGTGAAGGCACGCAGACAATCAGTACAGCCTCGTACTCTGTACCTCATGTGTGCCGACCACCACGTTGTATGAGATTACGTCACTCATTCAAACAAACACATTACTCATTCAGGCCTCATTCACGTGGCATTCTGAGATGTAAAAATAAAATAGTGCAATATGAGTGTACAAGTGGAATCCGCTCACATCCTCCCATGTTCAACTACGTACTAAATACTTGAAAGCATTATGTGTCAAAACAAGGCCAAGACAGAACAATGTGTGTTTCACTCTCCTGTGTTTATTCGAGTGCAACCCCCATGTCAAAACTCGAGTACATGATGAGTTCCATTCAGCATAGACATAGGTTATAACTTATTTATAAGCATCCATGTGTCAAAATGAGATGTTTTTATAACCAAACAAAATTGCAGGCAAGTTCAAACATTATAATGTGTGCAACACTGGACTACACTGTGACTTGGTAAACATTTCAAACCATTATTTCCGAATTTTGAGATTCATTTCATCGTCGCACATGCCTGCTGATTCGTGAGATAGTGAATGCTTTGTCATGTGTCTGTTTGGACGGGCACCCAACCCTCCTCCTACCCTATGGCCCTTCATTCACTCATGCACATGTTACCTTGCTGAACAAAACACGGACAGTGCGTGCAAAGGATCACCGCCTTACACGAGCAGCAGCACGTCCTTCATCTGCCGCATCATCACCAAACCACAAATAAGCAAGCAGGCACGTCCTGCCTGCATCATCACATCCGGCATCACGGCACCCACCTCGATGGAGGATCCCTTCTCCTTCACCTTGCTAGCTCAAAGCGACATGTCAGAACACTGGATGTTTTGTCAATGATCTCAGTGCTCTTCCTGGAGGCCTCTGCTGCCAACAATAACGTGAAGCAATGGGACATTGCCAGCATAGCAAAGGCACCTGTATCATCAAAAGTGACACCACCAGGAGATCACACCCTCTCCTCTGTCACCGCCAGCCTGGATTGCTACTAGCGGTGACACACATCATGGGATGCTGGCTACAACAGTGATGGCAACAGCAAGGGCAGTAGGGCAGTTATCTAACCACTTCTGCACTGTTCCAAGGGGCAACAACTGCAGTACTGGTGAACGTGCACAGCATGCTGGGACATTACTGCACCCCACACCCAAGTCCAGCCACCACACCCTCTCCTCTGTCACCGCCAGCCTGGATTGCTACTAGCGGTGACACACATCATGGGATGCTGGCTACAACAGTGATGGCAACAGCAAGGGCAGTAGGGCAGTTATCTAACCACTTCTGCACTGTTCCAAGGGGCAACAACTGCAGTACTGGTGAACGTGCACAGCATGCTGGGACATTACTGCACCCCACACCCAAGTCCAGCCACCACACCAGCCCTAGCACGACGCCAGTCTCAGAGGGCAGTACAATCTGCAGCCGATGAGGTAAAAGGTTGTCAACACCTCTTGCTGCACATAGGACACATGGCCCACAGACAGTCTCATCTGGAGCAGGGCATTTGTGGCAGGACGGTTCCCTGCCTATCCCTAGACCAGCCATACTCAACCTTTTTCTTATAGGGGCCACAAATACCGTTCAGTCATAGTGTCGCGGGCCGCAAGTAAAAATTGTTTAGGTGTAATTAAATAAAAAACTTAATTTTAACATTTAACCATGTATTTACTTTTTATAAACATAAATATTTTAGGCTTTAACAAAGATAGTTTATTTAAACGTTTTAATGCGATTTTTGATACTGTGAACACTTTTTCAAAACTTTATCAAGATCTGGCTTGTTGCTGCTTGCTAACCTTATCACATCATCCAGATGAGAGTCTGTAAGTTTGTTTCTGTACACATTCTTTGTGTACTTCATTTTTGAAAAAGACGATTCGCACACGTATGTCGACCCAAAGAATGTTAATAGGATTTGAGCACTCCTTTGGACGCTTTTATATTTTTGGGGAATAATGCTCCAAAATTCCACATACTCCTTTTTTTCCCTTTTTTCTTTAAACAAAATTTCTAGGTGGGTGTCGTTTTTAAAATCGATGAATTCATCTAACAACTCTGGGTAATTACAATTCAAAATTGAAGCCAGCTCTGAGATAGTGGTTGTTTCTAAATGCCATGGATTTTCTACAAGCATCAAACATTTTTTAATTTTTCTTAGATCTTGAAACCTTTTATGAAATTCATCTAATAGTGCAGTTATATAATTTGAAATTGTAGAGCAGTTTTCCTCAAAAATGTCGATACGGTCCTCTGTTATCTTAATTATAGTTGGAAAATTGTGCAGCTGTTTGTTCTGTAGTTCTTCATGATAAAGTTTTAGCTTTTCCTCAAAAGCAAATACTTTATTCGCCATCTGTGAGACTATGTTATTTTCACCTTGTAAACTCCGATTGAGGCTATTTAGTTTTTCTGTAATATCACATAGAAAGGCTAAAAGACACCACCATCCATCATTTAGTAACTCAGGGTACACTTTATTATTTTGCTCTAAAAACAGTATTATTTCATGGCGTAAAGAAAAAAACCTTTCTAAAACTTTTCCTCTACTAAGCCATCGCACTGAGGTATGTAAAAGGACATCATTATACTCGCTTCCCAGTTCTTCCAAAAGACTTTTAAATTTTCTGTGGTTCAATTCTCTTGCTCGTATGTAATTGACAATATTGATAACCGTCTTCATCACAGCTTCAATTTCTGGATTTACAACACGTGCCGCCAAGTTTTCTTGATGGATAATGCAATGAAATGTAATTAAATTTGTTAAATTATATTTTTTCTTAAACAACGTAAGAAATCCATTTTCGGATCCAGTCATTGAAGGACAGCCATCGGTGCAAACACACACGATTTTTTGTATATCAATTTTATTCTGCTCTAAAAAATTGCAAATAGTATCAAGGTAATCTGTGCCTCGGGTTTGACCTTTCATTGGAAGAAATTTCAAAAAACCTTCAAAGATTAAATTATGTTCTGTACAATATCTAACAAACACCGAGCATTGCGATGTTGCTGAAACGTCGGTACTGGAATCGAAAGCCAAGCTAAAAAACTTGCAGTTTGTAAGGTTTTCTAATAAGTTATCGTAGATGAATTTTGAAATGTCTTCAATACGCCTTATACAGGTTGAATCGGAGAGCTGTAGTTTTTTTATATTAGACAATATTTGTATTTTGTTGCTGAATTTATCAAAAAGTGCATTGGCCCCACTAATAAAGCATTCTTTTACAATTTCTGCATCGGTGAATGGTTTCATATGCTTACCAAGAATGTAACAAATTTGATATGATGCCATGGTTACCGCGGAGTCTTGTGATAATGCCACGGACATAACATTTTGCTGTTGTTGCAATGACTTCTTAAAAAACTCAATTTCTCACTTCTTAAAGACGATCCAGAAGGAAACGTTTTGTTTAACGATTTGTGTTTTGTGTTAAAATGACGAGAAATATTGTATTTCTTTAACATAACACTTTCTCGGCATATCACACAAGTAGCTGCATTGTTTTGGTTAGGAACAAAAAAATATTCCGTTCCCACTCGTCTTGAAACAATGTTTTCATCACATATTTTTCTTTTATACTTAGAAGAAACTCCTGACATTAATTTGATAGAAAAATAACTATTTTACACTTAACAAAACCAATTAACTGCAATTACCAGGCGAACTTTGATAATTTGTGTGTGTCATGTAAACAAATTTAAAACAGGTGACGACAAATAAGGCAAGACGTAGGTACAGAAGTGTGAAAGCAAAAGGGGAATTCCCGCCGCTGGCTGTCTCGCTCACGCAACCCGCAATTCTGAGTTGTGCGAGATAATAAGAGAGATTGCTATATCCCAATGCTGCACGCACCGCGGTAGGGATTTATGTACTTATAGCGCCCATAGTTTCTCTGATGAGCGCGCAATTTAAAATGCTTGGCAATTTGATAACTCCAGGTGGGCCAATCACAAAAGCTCGGCGGGCCGCAGGTTGAGTATAGCGGCCCTAGACAGTCTGTCCTGCCGTGCACCCCAACTGCATCAACAACACCGGCATACATCAACGTGGTCAACGCAGCACAGCATGTGCCGCAAACAGTGCAGTGGTGCAAATGTAGTGTAAGCAGTGTCCAGTGTTCTGCACATTTTCCTCCTCCCCCAGGAGGTTGGATATATCTAGGGAGATATGAGTTTTTTCCGCATGCTGCAAGAAATGTATGAAAAGTTTGCCGGTGTAGTTCTGTGGGGCGCGATACAAAAATAAAGTGAATAAAAATTTAATAAACAACAGGACGTGCAATCCACACGAGGAACGCCTCCCGCAAACAACACACCCTTTTTATATTTTCTTAAAGCCCTAGTGTCTAAAAGGAATTTCACTTTTGCATTTTACTTTTTGTATTTTCAATTTTTTTGCAGGGTTTATATGTTTTAAAGTGTTGTGTGTAATTTTTAATGAGTCCCAAAATTGTGTATTAATTTTATTAGTGTCATTTAAGCAAGTCACATAGTTTTGGCATGGAGCTGACTGCACGTACTCGGTCATGTGCCGCCGACCACTCAGTAGTAACTCAAGGCTTGCGGAGGCCGGCACACAATGCATCACACTCTGGTTACAGTCACCTGTTTGCACTAAACATGAAACGTACAATAGTTTTAAGCTTCTGGAGCCTTTTTGCATTAGTGCCCGGAGAAGCCACCTCACCTTTCCCAGAACTTGCATTGCCTGGGGAAGCTTAAATTTCACTTATAAATTTATGCACGCATGGCTCGCATGCCCACGTGTTATCGCACAGCCTATGTTGTGAGCTTAGGCCCATGCAAGAGCAATGTAAGTAAGTGCTGAAATATATATATATATATATACACACACACACACACGTGTCATCACCGGCATATATTTCCAGCATCGCCCTTATGCATTTAAGGGAACAGGACCCCTGTAACCTGCCACTTCAGTACGCCTCTTAAATGGGGCCTTACTTTGTCCCTTAAGCTGCAGAGTGGTTTTCAATGTAATTTCTTACATTTGCGCAAGGCATGCAGGTCAGCCTGTAATAGGTCTGCAAGGTATCACAAGTCAGTCTTTAGGGAGTTGACTAACAGAATACACAACAACGGGGATATATCTACATCCAGGTGGTCGACCGAACGACCCTGATGTATGCAACAGCAATGTCATATTCACCATCACGTCATCACCAGTTGACGATGACTGGTGCCTGTCTGGTAACCTAAATTTTCCAACAACTAAATTCTTCTCTTTTAATTTGACCACTCCTTAACCATGCAGCTCCTGGGCAACCTACAGGCTAAGCACCATCAGTACCAAATCCAGAGCTGAATAATCAAGTAGTTTTAATTTATATCAATCAAAATAATATTAGATTTTACTATTAATGAATACCTTTATTTTGAACAACTTATTATGAGCTATTTTCTTTCACTTTGTGGAAATGTCATAGTGGAACCACTTGACATGTGCTCCAATGACAATTTTAGACAAATTTTAACCAATTAGCATAGTACCTTCTTTATCTAAAGAATTACGACTTCTAGTATGTAACTCATTGCGCAAATGTGTGAACAGTGACAAATTACTTAGTTACTATTATGGCATCTATATATGGCACTGTACGTTCACTACTTTGGTTGACATCACAGCTGTCTTATGATTGGCTAAATAACTGCCCACAGATAAAGTTAGGTGGCTGTAATTGTGCTACTAGATTTCAGTAAAACTTCTGATATGGTTCATAACAACATACTCACACCAAAAATTTTAAAAATGTTTCCAGTTTTCAAATAATGCAGTATAGTGGATGTGTTGCTATCTTCAATGTCACCAGCAATTTGTAGTTATTAATAATAATGTCTTCCCAACTTCCAATGAACTTTGGCATTCTCTAGGGTATTGTACTTGGACCAATACTTTTTCCTGTACTTATTAATGGCATAGCAGGAACATAAACAAAATGCAATTATAATTTTTACATGTGGATGATCTCAAATTGTATTCACCTGCTTCACCAAAACACTTTTCAGCAATTTAATTAGGTATGTAAATTATAGACTTGAATTGGTACAACTTTGTGCATTAGATGAAATTTAAAGCTAAACATTACAAAGTACCACAGTTAATACTTTTTGGTGACAAAGAATTTGAAATGACTGCAATAACATGACCCATGTTATTTGGTGTAAATATTCCTTTGCTGAAGTGAAAACAATATTTATTTTCAATGAAACATTCTTGTGGTCATGTCACAAAGGCAATACTTAAGGTGATCATATGCAGTACTGCATATTCTGTCTTAGCTTTTCAATTTTTTCCACTTCAAACAAAGCTAACATGGTATAACTGTTGATATTGTGAAGGGGTTTATGCAAATATTGCACAAAATTTGGAAAATAAGACTGCAGAGCATATAAAATAATTTTTTTTAATTTTTCTTCCAAGAGTTATGAGATCACATGTATCTTTATTTTGATAAACTGGTTATGTATGGACAAGTGATGACTGCTCCACAGTGTGATACTAGCATACAAAATTAAGTCTCTCTATTAAAACACCAAAATAATTATGAACCAGGCTGAAAACCTTAAGGGATAACTATACTATCAATACTTTTGCTAAAACTACATCATGCTTAACTATTATTGCTAAACTATTCTTGTTCACAACACTCCATTTTATGTAATTTATTTGTGTGTACCCTGTTGCACACATATAGAATAACTTACCTATAGAATTAAGAAATTTAACAAACTAATTTCTTTAGATATAGTTTCAACAAACACATTGGGTTGATGCACACATGATTCTATGAACAACTGACAATATTTAATTCGTAGTATTAAAATGGTTTTCTTATTCTCTCTGTATAATCACATGTTTTAGTTATGCTCATCAATTTTTACATTCAATTAAATTAATTAAAAGGTTCTGTACTTTGTTTTCTGAAGTTTGTCCAATTATTTCCATGAATTAGGTTTCAATTTCTATATTGATACTGTGGCTGCTTAAAAAAAATGTTAGACGGTTGCATTCAGTATTTTTAGTAATTTTTTTTATTTATCACTTGGCAATGAAACAGTAGCTGCAAGGCAAGTTGCCGCGGCGATGCTGTCAGCATTAGCTGGGCTAGCAGTTGTTCGAGGTGGTGTGACTTCCCGGGGGTCAATGCCTATCTCATGTCACAATTGTAGAGCTTCAGCATAGCAGCAAGCGGTCCTACACTTTGATTTGGGGCATCCCTGGATACTGGCGATATGTGGGATACCTGAACACAGTTACTGGTGGGAGAACCCATGGCAACGCTTTCTGATGTGGGTCATGGGAGTTTAGTTTGGGCATCCAACAAAAAAGATGTAGTCGTGTGTGCTGAATAGTAAATTCGGGTGAGGGAACTTTGGCCCCTGCCAAGAGCCATTGATTTGTCATTTAAGTGTTAGATTATAATGTAACTAAATCAGCTGTCATGATTGTAAAGTGTTTATGTTCAGTTTCTACATAGGATTTAGTTAACTGGTCTCTACTACTGGACCAATGGAGCTGGGAGAGCTAACAGCAAGATGACCAGAGTTGGTGGATGTGGAGAAATCACCAACACTTAAATACTATTAGTTTAATTTCATTTTTATTTTATTCAGAAGGTTTCTTAGATGTAATTGTTGAGTTAGATACTTTGTGCCGCAACCTAAATTTGATTTAAGGTGTAAGGGTTGTCATTCTGTGTAGGCTCTCAAGGGAAAGCTTCCTTCCCTTCCTGTTAATAATTTTTCTAGGATTTAATTAAAATGCTTATGAGCTAGCTGTTCATTCATGTTGTTGTTTTGAGTCAATGAGTAACTTTTTCCATGTAGGTGAGCAATAAAGAATGTACCTTGAGTTAAGCTTGTAACTTTATTATTTTTCTAAAACGTATTGTGATAAGTTATCTTAATTAAGTAGGATAACCCTGAACTGCCTGGATTGTGCTCCGTGTCCCTTTGGGATGGAATTCTTCTTACTACAGTGCTCTATGACATTGGTAGAAGAAACTAATGATAGCCCCAGCCTCTGTTGTAAGAGTTCAGGCTGACGAGAGATGACAGAGCTGGGATGATAGTTTTCTGAGTTAAACCCCTCTGTGGAGAGTGCATACATAGATGACATGAAGTTAGGCACTCATCAACCGTAACATGGTGTGGACTCTGTGAGTTATTGAAAAAGCAATTAATGAGAAGGCTATCGCAGTTACAATACTTTTTAATTTTCATTTAATGTCTCATGTCTATTTTAGGTAGCATAAGACTTATGTTTTTGTAATTTTTTTTATTCTTGCATTCAATTGTTTTCAGGTTTCTCAACATTAATTTTAATTAGCCATTAATTGAATTTAAGAATTTACTTAATATACGAGATATTATATTTTCCTGATTTTAATTAATTTATATCATTATTGTTATTTTTTGCTTACAATAGTAAACTAATGGATTCAAGTTTATTTATTATATGAGATGACATTTTGGCCTTAATTTCATCAATTTAATGAAAACTGCAAATAAACAAATAAATTAGTATTTTGTGGTTCAACAGTCTCCCTTACTATGCACACTGGAAGTATTTGAAAAATATTTTCTATTATCAGTTGTTCACCTGAAGCATAACATCAAAATAAGCTGTATCTATGTACAAATGGCAGGCTAATGAAAATCCAGTTATGTTACATTACTTGGGTTTGTATGCAATGGTTATATTCCTTTCAATTATTAAATAGAGAATCTTAAATGACAAATCAAAACCAACAAACTGAGAAGAATAAAAATTTAACTGCAAGCTTTCATGCATTCTTGTAATCACTTACCATAATGTGAGCTCCTTGCTGAAGCATAGGTGTATCTATTTTCTTTCTGGCTGTTATTTTGCTGTGGCTGATCAAGTTCCAGAGATCCTGTAAATAAATGTGACAAATCAGCTACAACAGCATGAGGATTGATTCAGTGGTATTAGATGTGACTGAATACACTACTAGACAACAGATAACTGAGGTAATTTCAGAGTTCACTCTTTTGTACAAGCCACATAAATGTAACATGAGAAGAACACTACAGACAACATTTTTATTATGTGCTAACAATTTACAATATCGTAAATATGGCCTATATGAAATACATAATGAAGTAAAGAAAAAAAATTGGTACCTGTAAAAGAAAATTTCTGCAAAGGCAAGATTTGTGAAGAACTAAAGTTTAAATTAGTGTTGTCACTTTAAATAGAAGAAAAACTAATTTTCTATATAAATTTTATTAAATTAATATATTTTACCCATTACAGCAACATAAAAAATTTCTCCAAAAATCATGCAACTTTCTAAATGAGAACGGTTTACTGTACAATGATGAAGAATACCTAACTACATGACAAGCTAATGATAATGCAGTGATGTTATTTGTTGGTTGTGTAGATGATTTAGGAAATACTCATTCAACTTAAATTTACAACACATTATAATGATGATAACATTATGAGAAGTGTTGTGTCAAAATGGCCTTTTAAGATAACTATAAGCTGAACTGACATGTTAACACACAACTTAAGATCATTAATAAATATTTATATTTATTATGTTTTTCAGCAGATGAAGTTTTAACAAATTCATCAACCAGGTTGAATAAATTGTATTTTCTTTCAAAGTATACACGAATGTTCATGAAATTTCACAAGGAATCAAATGATAGTTGCACATATTATAGCTGATATATATTTTTTTGGATTTCACAATCACTTGTTAACAAGGACCACAATAATTCTTCTTTTTTTCATGGATTGGGAGAAATTATGTGATATATATATATAGACACACACACACACACAATTTTTCTGTTTAATTTATTTACTTTGGCTTAGGCTAGACTGAAAATGTTTATGGGATGCATGCTTTGCCTCCGGGCTGCCTACTGACAAACACTGTATTATACATTGCCCACTTTAGGCTTAAAGTAATGATGAGTGTATTCTTAGTTAATGTGTTGAGTGCAAAAAAAATGATAATGAATATATGCTTGAAGGTGCAATGTCTAATTAGCTGATCCATTATACATTCTTACATTTAGCACCAATTTCAATAACTAAATGCCATCCATACAAATAATTCCATGTTTGAATTGAAACACATTTATTTTTCTTGAAAACTAATAAATTGTGTGCTTCTCTTTGGCGGCCATCCCCAATTGTCACACAACAAATGTGAACTCAAATCAGTACCATGCAATCACAAAAAAAGAGCCAACATGAAAACAAATCCACCATCTCTGGAGAGAAAGTCAAATGAATGTTTCCAATAAATATTAATTTTTGAGGTTTTCTGTTATGTGCAATGAAAGGCATCATGAAATCTGTGATGCAAGGAAACAAAATTTTAAGGATCAGTGAATTTGGAAAATAAATTTTTTTATTATTTTATTTTGAAATTAAAACTGAGAAGGATTTTTACTTTTCAAGTCATTTTCTATGATAAGTTTCTCCCTGGACTTCACAGCCAGTGCAGCTAGGCCCAGGGGCCCATTCTCAAAGGCTGCACACGGTTATCGGAAGACATGAGACAGTGGTACCACAGAAATGTTACTTTGTGCGCTGAGTGCAAGATGCAGTCCTAGTGTATTCTTACCAGCTATGTTGCTGTAGCTTAGTTCTCGCTACCCGCATATCAGGCCATATTTCTCCCTTCTGCAGGCACATTTACTGCCACTGCATTTCCCCCCCAACCTCTTTCATGGTAATACCATACCAGTCCAAACCTTCACCGTTCCTGATTGGTACCACACTTACCTCCTTGGTGGATTCTATCAGACATCTTGTGGCCAGCTTTCAAACTAACCTTACACCTGGATGGGCTAAAAGATGTTGCCAGCATCTTTTGGTGACAATTACCCACACTAAAAGGCATCTGTCTTACCTTTCCATCTTAACACTTCCCTAGGCCCTTTTAACATTATGTTCTTGTGCCTCCCGGACATTCTGTGTGTTATTTGCGGCTCGAACGGTTCTCTTTGGCACAGCCTCTGGCAGATGTTATATACATGATCGCGAAACACATTACAATGAAGAATGTAGTTTTTCAAGAGGCCGCTAGGCCTTTTCATTTTATAATTATGTAGTGTGGCAGTGAAGAAGTGGCGTGTGTTGACTCAACTAGGTCGAGCAACTCCCTCAACAACATGGCATCATAGGATTTTGAAATTCCCCACGAAAGGTAAGTAGCAAATTACGTTTCCTCACTTATTTTCCCATTTTACCGCCCTTCTGGAAATGTCTTAAAGGACATGCTAATTTTTCTCTTTTTACTCTGTGTCCACAGTGGGTCCAAATTTTGGTTTGGAAGTTTACTTTTCGAGTCCAAGTCCAAGTCCAAATAGTCATCCTTTCCAAATCGTCCACTGAACTTCTGTCTCGGCCCACCTTTGCCTTTCTGCTTCAAGACAGTGAAGAAGTATTATATAGAAAGCAGCCAAACATGATTGATACATATATATATATTTATTAACTTTATTTTTAACAAAATTTTAAATTTTCTAACCATTCACCAATAATTGGCACTCTTTATTTTTTTTTAAAAGAACTCTTTATGTAGAATTTGAATCACAAAGATTATGAATTCATATACTTTTTATTGTAATCTATAAAATTTAAAACTGCATAACCAAAATTAGTTTCAAGGGCCGGCCCTCCCAAAATATTTTAGTAGTTTTTGTATTGTGATTTCAAAATCTACAGAAATAATAAAAGTGTCTGGTATTTCTGAGGAAGTTTGTTCTTTAGTTCAATTGCCTTTCTGTACCTATTTAACTTACACCACAATCTACAATGCAGTATAGGACTATTAAACTTTCAAATTTAATTGCTACCCCTCCTCTATCCTATGGGTTATTAAAGCCCATGCTTCCAAATTACTGTACACCCAAGGAGAAAGGCTACAGTTATAAAACAGGATAAATAATAAGTATAATATATCTTACATTTATCTTTATTGAACTGTACTCAAAAACATGCACTGGCTCGACTGAGCAGACATAAAGAAAAAGGAAGTAAGCAGACCAGCCCCATGAGAGAGCCATGTCCACTGTGTTGTCCTACTGGCTGACAAACAAATGAACAATAGCTCATTTTAAATAATTCACGACTTCAACATATCCCCATGAATCAACAACTTTAATTTCATAAGCAGGAAAATAATAAAAGATTATGTTTTGTAATGGAACTGCTTGCACATAAAATTGTGTCTAATACCTATATGTTTTGATCATTGACTGGTTGCATCATTTTATGGTAATTGTATTGTTCCCTTGTTTTCACACAAGCATACATGGGATTAAAAAAATAACAATTAAAATTAATTGTTAAAAAATTGTGCAATTTTTAACTGATTGGTTATTTTTAAAACTAACTAACTATGAACTTTTAATCATTAATATATCTGGTCAACAATTAAAAATAACGTTAGTTAACTTTGCAGTTGCCCGGAGGCCAAGAATGACAATGAAAGATATGCAAATGCCATTAATATCTTGACAAACTTCTTAAAAATACGTAACATATTTTACAGCAGACAAATTGCACACCTCGATATACATTTTGATGTACTGACCTTAGCCATTACCTATGTAGTGAGTTTCAGATTATTGTTAGTCACATGCAACGTGATTGTGAGGTAGGCGAGGAGCCACTTTTGCAATCTATCTATCGCTACACAAAAAGCGCAGTTGATCGTCCTTGAGCAGCGTGTGCATTTCAATTGTTCTTGTAGTCACTGCACTGCTCTGGTTTCGTGCTAAGATGTGTTACAAGAGTTTACTTTAGAAGCTTTATTTAAAATGGTTTTGTAGAAGAATCTTAATTCATCATTTTGATAAGTAGTCCTATCTAATTCAGCAACCAGCAACAAAGTTGTGGTAATTGTATTTTTCTGAAACTGTTAATTGTGAGTTTTTTTTTATGTTTTGAATAGAGGTGAGCCGATATGGTTTTTGAGCCTTTTCCAATATTGCCGATAAAAACTTACCGATATTGCCGATACCAATACTGATACTGCCTTGACAAGGAAAAATAACATTATTGCAAGTTTCAAAAAATAAAAACTAAATTTTTAAACATTTACCTAAATAAAATTCTAATTGTCTTCGTTTTTATTGTTTCAGTGATAGGCCTAACTATTACGATAAATATAAATCTAGGAACCACATATTAAGCTTAAGCATATTTATAAGACAAAAATAACCTCCAAAAGCATGTCATTAAGCAATGAAACTCTTAAAAAAAACATAACACTTCAAATGGTGCATACATTCAATGTGCCATTTTAAGTTTGTGGTACTATAGGACCTTGATGATGTACCACCTCTCGAAATCAAACATTTGCAAATATTGTAAACAGATTTGCATTCTTGCGTGTTGCTTACGGTACAAAGAAATTCCACAAATCATTTTTCCTTCCAGCCATATAATTTGTTTATTGCTGGCACACGCAAATAATTTCACCACGTTCGAACCCTAACCTAACACAGTCATGCTACTACAGCAACAGCAAACAAACCAACAAAACAAACAAAAAATAGGCAAACTGTCGGAATGGCATTGCTAGGCGGCAGTAGTGTGCAGCATATAACCAGCATTACAAGATTACATAAGTTTTTTTTTATGTGTCGCCGTGTTCGCGGTTTGTAGTGAAACAATTAAGACAAAATATTTTTGGAGGTAATCGTAAATATTAATTATTGTTAATATTATTATATATGTGTTAGGCTGATTAAATGTTTAGTTTTGTTTATGCTGCAAGCTTGCCTCCATAGATAAAATTAAGTAAATGCAAATGGTGGCTACTATTGTTTTGTTGTATACATGTTTCGTAAACAATCATGCAAAACATGCCTAATTTTGCTTTGAAAATAAACACAGCCAGTTAGGTACTTTAGTAAAAACCAATTTTAAAATAGTGATTATTTTAATAAAACCAAATAGTGAGAATAACACTCCAATTATGGCAAGTTGAAAACAGCATCATCTTAGATTCTTAGAGCAAAATATTGGTTATAGTATCAGCAATTTAAAAATGAATTGCGCACAATTCCGATAATTACGATATCGGCCGGTTTCGATATATCGGTACCAGTATCGGCTCAGTCCTAGTTTTGAATAAACATTGACAAAAATCTTTTTTCACACTTCATTTCAACTGTAAAAATTATTATAGTTCTTTAACTTCTAACTTTAATCAGTTAATTTTGTTTTAACTTAAACTTTAATAAGTTAATTTTCACAGATTTTAACTTATATAAGTTAAATTTTTCTGTTTTAGTTCAATTTTTCTGACTTTAACTTTAATCAGTTAGATTATTTTAACTTTCCCAAGTATGCACAAATGACAGATGGTTTAAGATCAATATTGCATCATAGCTCACTAAACAAGTTATAGGCCACAAAAGTTATTGGGTAATGGAACTAAGGTCTTACATTCATCTTCAACACGGGCCACTTTGGTGCAATAGTCAGATTACTCACCTCCCACCAAGGTGAACCAGGTCTGATTCCCAACAAGGGTACCTAGATTTTCGCATGTGGGAAATGAGGTGGACTTTGCCATTGACCAGTGGGTTTTCTCAGAACAATCCCATTTCCCCTACCCTTACATTCTAGTGCTGCTCATCTTCACTTCATTTCATCCTTACTGGTGCTCAAAACCTTGATATTAAGCACCAGCCAAAACCTCTCCTTTACCATCCTTTAACAATACTCAAGGCTAATGTTCACGGTTTTCAGCTAATCATGATATAAAGCCATCCACCCAGTAGTTTTGGCTATTTATGGCAAAGTGTTCAACTAATAAAATATACTCCCAGAATGTGTGACTCAAGAATATGGCTGTAATGCTTAAAAATTAACTACAAAACTTTCAAATACACAATTTTAATGATTAGAGTTGAAAATATTTCACCTTAAATACAAGACTACTGTGATAAAAATAGAGCTTTTGTGATTTTTGTGTTACTAGGTATGAATCTACCAATCATTAGATGATGGAAGACTTACAACAGTCTATTTACTTTTACTGGACTTGAGACAGATAATATGTTGTTGAAATAATATAACAATTTTAACTCACCTTGTTAACAGAAAATTAAAAAATATTTATAGAAAAAGTACAGTTTTTTAACTCTCATTCACTTAATATCAAGTATTGCGAGTCACGATATTCTTGCATTAATGGTGTAATATGTTACGTAAGAACAGAGCAACATTTAACACACATGTTTTAACATTTGTATCATAAACTATTCAAAATCAGAACATTAACTATGTTAACTACTGTAATCAATAAAAGAGTAATGTTTCCTAAAAGAAAGTATTTATATACTTTTTTCCAAAACTTCTGTGATTCCTCTGTGGTCTGCTTCTAGTTCCATTTTGAACTTGTGCAACTCCTGATCCAGTCTGCGTAAATATCTTTCAATCAAGTCATGCATCTGGTTAGCAACCTGAACTTTCTCATCTGTAAACCAAAGAAAATTTGCAAATTGCATACTCCAGAGAAATGGCAAATAAGCATGGTGGTGGAGGTGGAGGTGGTGGTGGTGGCAGTGACAATGGTAGTAGTATCTAGTAGAAGAAGAAGATTATTAAAAGACACTTAAAAATAATATCAATCACAAGCATAGAACTTAATATACACAGTATCTACATATATTCTGCTATAACAAAAATCAGAGAACACACAACATACAACTTCTCTAAAAAGCACTGCTGAGAAACAACAAAGATTTCTTTTAAGGTAGAAGTAGAGTTGATTTTCTTACATCAATGCAATAAAGATAATATTAGTATAGTAAACATACACAGAGATGACAAAAGTCATGGGACAGCAATATGCAAATATACAGATGGCAGTAATATCGCATACAAAATGTATAAATGAGCAGTGCATTAGTTGGGATTTCATTTGTAGTCAAGTGATTCACGTGAAAAGGTTTCCGACGTGATTATGGCCGCATGACGGGAATTAACAGACTTTGAACGCGGAATGGTAGTTGAAGCTAGACGCATGGGACATTCAATTTTGGAAATGGTTAGGGAATTCAACATTCTGAGATCCACAGTGTCAAGAGTGTTCCGAGAATACCTAATTTCAGGCATAACCTCCCACCATGGACAACTCAGTGGCCGACCGCCTGCACTTAATGACTGAGACCAACGACATGTGCGCAGAATGGTCAGTGTTAACAGACAAGCAACACTGCGTGAAATAACCGCAGGAATCAATGTGGGACATACGACGGTTGTGTCCATTAGGGCAGTGCGGCGAACTTTGGCTGTACTGGGCTATGCCAGCAGAAGACCGACTCGAGTGCCTTTACTAACAGCATGACACTGCCTGCAGCGCCTCTCCTGGGCTCGTGACCATATCGGTTGGACCCTAGACGACTGAAAAACCGTGGCTTGGTCAGATGAGTCCCAATTTCAGTTGGTAAGAGCTGATGGTAGGGTTCGAGTGTGATGCAGACCCCACGAATCCATGGTCCCAAGTTGTCAACAAGATACTGTGCAAGCTGGTGGTGGCTCCATAATGGTGTGGGCTGTTTTTACATGGAATGGACTGGGTCCTCTGATCCAACTGAACCGATCATTGACTGGAAAGGGTTATGTTCAGCTACTTGGAGACCACTTGCAGCCATTCATGGACTTCATGTACCCAAACAACGATGGAATTTTTATGAATGACAATGCGCCATGTCACCGGGCCACAACTGTTCACAATTGGTTTGAAGAACATTCTGGACAATTCCAGCGAATGATTTGGCCACCAAGATCGCCCAACATGAATCCCATCGAACATTTATTTGACATAATTGAGAAGTCAGTTCGTGCACAAACTCCTGCACCGGCAACACTTTCGCAAATATGGATGTCTATAGAGGCAGCATGGCTCAATATTTCTGCTGGGGACTTCCAACGACTTGTTGAGTCCATGCCATGTCGAGTTGCTGCACTTCGTCGGGCAAAAGTAGGTCCGACACGATATTAGGAGGTATCTCATGACTTTTGTCGCCTCAGTGTATAACTTGCTAAAACTTACTGCAGAAACTAACAAAATGATTTGTTATGTGTGTTAGTTAGCAAGGCGGTAGGTGGAAGTGTTGTGCAGTAGTAGTCCCAGGGCGCTAGGCCATGATTTTATGCATGGCCAAGCGGTGAGCAGAGATTCTTACCAGGGTCGCGATGTCGCCACATGGCTGGTTGCTAATGCCGAAACATAACTCTTCTACTCCGTTGTTGGCCACGGAGCATGCCAAGTGCAAGTACAGGGGGGTTGTCTACATACACTTATAAAATGAGTGTGACCACATGCACATTAGATCCAGAGCCATCTGGCGTTTACTACAAAATATTTCAACACTAAAATATGCAGGGTTCTACACAAATTCAGAAGGAATGATGTAGAATATTACATTAAACACTGGGGCACAAACACTTGCATAAGGCCTCACCTGAAACAGTACGAAAAAAATGGAAAGTCATATTACTAAGGAAAAGAGCCTGAAGGCGAAATAATTAAAGACTCTCCAAGTCAAGAGAAGGGCCAGGCTGACTGCGGGGGCAAAATAAAAAGGTTTTAGAGATTGATTACACAGACAGAATTATGGATCAGCGAAGACAAAGTTGAAACCCCCCGCAGGCGACGCGGCACACGTTCGTCTGGCTTGAGCTCCAATGAGAGACTGCTAAATTGTCGTCAGAAGCAGGGACACTAGCTCGTGCCGGAAGTGGAAGCCCCGGCTGACCACGTGCATGAATATGAAATATGGAGGGATACACCATACTAATCACAAAAATGTGCATAGTAATGCATGGCAACATCAATACATATGAACCTTATGTGCTTCACAAAACATGCATAGGAGTACAGCTAAACCAATACACAAAAGACCATACATGGTGGCTTTGGCCATTGCTAATCACAATAACGTGCACAGGAGTGTGCAGCAAAACAAATTCATCAGAACCTTACATGCTAATACACACAGACGTACACAGGAATACACTACAAAAAAAACACACACAAAACCTTACATACTAACATGAACCCTTTTGCTGGTAGCATCACACACATCACGCAGTCCTGTGCCTTGTGCGTGCACAACCCATGACGGGCTTATGCTGGCCGAGGTACGAGGTCAGATGACAGACTATAAAAATATAATCTAAGTAGTTAATAAATAAAGACATTTTTCTCAGTATGATATGCATGTAGTTATTAACTCATGACATACGTGATTGAGTTTAGAGAAACACACAATAACAGCATCCATTTTTTAGGTTACATGAGTGCATCTTAGCAGCATGAATCCCAACTAGAGGTGTTGTTTACAACCTCATCACATCCCCTGTCAATTTCAAGTCTGTAGAATATAACATTTAAATAACATGATCACACATAATGCTTTTACACTAACAACACAACAAACACAGGATTCAAACTTGGACTACATTAACAACACAGATACACAGAATTTGAAATTGGACAAGAATAATCAGTGCATGCCAGTTTAACACACAACACTATAATACAGTGGTGGCCACACACAGCATCTCAAACACAGCTTCTCTCTGCACATATAGAATTTAGTAGAACTCAACGGTTTTGTAAATGTGTCTGCAACATTTTTTCTTGACCTTACATAGTCAACCTTTATCAGTTGTTTATCAACAATGTATTTCAGGAAGTGGAATTTTATATCTATATGCTTTGAGTGCTTAGTGTTCTTCTCATAGTTTTTTATCATGTGGATTACTTCCTGATTGTCAACCATTAGACAGCACTTCACTCCCCCTGTTTCACCTATAAACGCTGATGGAAGCCCTTTCAAATACAGTAGGCCCGATGATGCCAGGTTGCACAAAGTGTACCCTGCCTTAACTGGGCTCAGATCAACAATTGGCTACTTCTTTGAGCTCCACGACACTAGGTTGCTGTAGTGGAATGACGTAATCCCACCAACACACTTGTGGTCCGTCTTGTCACTCCCACAGTCTGTATCTGCAAATGTGATCACCTGAGAGCACTGGTCTGGATATTCCAGGTACACTAATTTCTTGTCACTGTTACCCTTCACATACCGAAGCACTCGTTTTGATGCTCCACAAGACCAGAGTCGGGTCCAGAAAATGACTCAAATACGATGTGGAGAATGCTATATCAGCCTGCTGACTTGGGATAAGTACGTCAAGCTATGAACAAGTTCTCGATATGGCACTTGCTTTGCTAATTTCTGATCTGTCTCCTATTGGAACTAGAAACCCTTTACATTCCTCTGTGTTAAATCTCTTCATCTTGTCAATAAGCATTTGCTGGGACAGTTTATTTCTGTTTTCTGTAATCATTAAATCTGTCCCAATAAAGCACTGCAATTCTCCCACATATTTTGCATTGAATTATCTAGTTAGCTTTATTGAGAATTTATCTATTTTTACTTTCTCATCCATCAAAAGAATGTCATCTACCCATACAACCAACCACAAATTATCTTTAACATACAAACAGGCATTGAAACTCAACCTTCTCAAATTGTTCTTGATTGCAGACTGCTTGAACCTTCGATTCCAACATCTTGGAGACTCACAAAGTATTATAGTGCCCTGTTGCAGTTTGGCATACAAATGAACAACAAAACTATAATTGAAATTTTAACATGTGCATTGAAAAAGAGAGAAGCAATTCAAAAAACAACATACATTATATTACTCTGACATGTTACTTACTGTAACTGATTGTAGAATTGGAGGAAGCTAAAGTGCCTAACAAAGTAAAAAGAATTAATGAAAACAATTTCATGTTGTCATCTTCTTAGCTTCTATGTGGCGACATGTAGTTAAGGTGGTGGCCTACAGAGACTTGGCGAGAGGCTTTGTCTCAAGCAGCCGAAGTGCTCTCCCTGGGTGTGCCTCGAAGAAAGACAAGGAATTCCAACATGGAGGCTGTAATATAGTGGCTATATAGAGCATTGGCAGGGTGGTGCCCTGGATGTAACGGGAGCCATTTTGTGTTGAAAAAAGAGTGCATGACCACAGTGGTGAAACAGTGAATAACAGGATGTAGATACTGGCTGACGAACAAGATACAGACAAACCCCTTTTTCCATCAAATGTGGTAGACAGGATATATATTTACCTACATGTGATGTGTAAAGTGTCATGGATGTACGTCCTCCCGGCAAACCACAAATTATATGAGAAGAAACTTGGTTGACGGGCTCTCGAATAAACTTGGTGAAAATATGCTGTGAATGTGTGGCACTACATCACCCTCTCCTCCAAAGAAGATTTGGTGTATCAAATTGAATATGTAGGTTGGAGAAACTCTAAGGGGGTTCAACAGCAAAGTGAAGTCTGTCCAGCTATGAAATTGAAGCGAATAATTTGCATCATGAAGTTGTCGGGAAGTCGTGGTCTGGCCGACTCTTTATCTTGGCTCTGCCACTCAGCGGAAGTGAAGTCCTGGCCAATTGCTGGCTGTGCTTGACTCTAGACACAGCCTGTTGTCTTATTTTCTTGAAGTGTCATGAAATTGCTTTCATATCACACGTAAGAATAACCAGAATCTAAAAGTGAAGGAAAATATTTCTCAAATGTAAGCAATGTATATTGAATTAAATTAAAAAGGGTATCTTCATCTTCTTCCATCAATTTGCAATAATCAAAGTCATAACATGACATATTAAGTTGGTCTGAAATACAAATAGAAATGGAGTATATAATATAACATGATAGAATGATAATACAACTACATAAAACATAGATATAATTACATCTTCATACACTCTGAAGTATTAAGCCAAGTTATAAACAAAAGCTATTAAAATTAGTTCAGAGTTAACAGAAGTAATAATAATCAAATATATTTGGTCTTAAAAACAGTTAATGTTTATATAAATGTCTCTCACTATTTAGCAATGAATAGTTTCAATTGATTCTTCATATTTTCTTAACTCTATCCATTATTAGATTGGTAAGGAATGTAGGCAAATGCCTTACAAGATTTGATTTCAGTTATTCAAGCAAAGATCTATGATTCAAAAACTCCATTTTCACGTCATTTTAAACACTGTACTCTGCTTTTCACTTTCAAAATCACTTATTTATTTAATAGTTGCACACAATTGCTTTATTCTTGAAACACGTTATGACGACTGGAACTGGCAGCTGGATACTGCTAGTATTCTCATGCAGATCGACGCCCTTAGTTTGGTAGTGGAGACTGCGGTTGACTTTCTGCATGGAATGATGAACAGGAGACATCTCGTCATTATAGTGATGATCTGATGTCTCAAACACAGAAAAACCAAAGCAACTCCTCCAAGAATGGCAATCACGAACACATATGACCCGTGTCGTTTAACTTAAGCATGAACTATGTTTCAGTTACTTTATCTGGGTCATTAAATTAAGTTGGTGAACATCTTCTCCAGTGCTAATATTTGCCAGGTCGATTTTAAGCTCTTGATTGTAAGTTTCAATTAATTGGTGCTCATCATGAGTTAAAGTTTTAACTTTTGGAAATTTTACTTATTTCTAATTGTAATGTATAAGCTTTACTTTATTACTGTGAGGCAATAATTGGAGTTTATCATTTAAGAGCATACAATTGCTTACGTGAGACATCATCCCCTGCACCGAGATCCACTCCTCCACCACCTGCTTGCCACCCAACTTATCAGGGCAAAGTTTCATTATTTTCATTCTCTCCGGCACTGAGTAGAGCCAACTAATGCGATATACCGTGCAAATAAATACAGGCATGAAAGGATTGCTCAATATCTCTTTTTTACATTGCAAGTAGTCATGATCAGGTTGTGATACTATAAAACTGGCTAGACAATTTGGAACTCTGATAGAAAATGTAGGGACGTTTGTAGGATGAACAACATTGTTTTCTCCCTTACATTAGTTAACGTCAACTTCTTTTAGAAGAGCGTAAAACTGCCTGTTTTCCGAAATGGCTATATATGGATCGCTTGGTAAAATCTGTACAAATCTTCTTAAATTTTTCTCAAACACTGGAAAAGGATAAGCCTTATAATTAGTGAAGTATCTATTTAGTGGAAATTCAAGTATCAATTGGATATAATCTGGAGTGGCAAGGGCATGTAGAGTTATTATCTTGTAATAGTTATACACTTGATCCAAATCGGTACGAGTTAAAAGTGTTTCGTCAGATGACAATTTTAGGGCTATGTCTTTCAAAATTTCAGATGATTTACTCGGAGTAAGCAACGAAGTGGTAAGATTCCCTGTCACTATGATATCAAATGCTGTTTTTATTTTCATTATCTACTGTATATAAATTTGAAAACTGAGCTCAAATTCACGAATGAAACTATTATATTTGGTGATTGGCTCGAGACTAATTGCAACATCTTGTATTCTACCTGAATTTGCCTCACCTAGTCGTATGCTATGAGCTAAGTTTTTAGCTAACCCATCTATAACTTCCGTATGTTTCTCAACTTTCTCATTTAAGCCACGTACGTTAACTGTTTTTTAAAAACATGTATAAGTTTACCCTGTTTATCTTTCAATTGACTTGTGATTTTGTGTATACAAACATATACATCATTCGTAAGAGTTCCAAATAAAAATTTCAACACAGAAACTTCTGCATCAATAATCCTCGTTTATCTCATGCTTGTGATCTACGCAAAATGAGCAACAACTCTGAAATGTCTATTTTCAATTCATCAATTAGTTTACTAAGAACTTATGATTCATCAAATAACCCTTTATGCCCTATGCATTCCCCATATTCCGCAGCTTGTATACTACGCAATTGAGTTCTGAATTCTCGAGCAACATCCTCCAATTCCCTGATGGGCAGGTCTAGCACAATCATCCACTTGTCACCTGTCAACAGCATGCCATACTCTTGCACCAGAATCACGCCAGCACCCATAGGGTGATCTATAATGCAACCCTGCATTTCCGTCTTTTTAGTCCATGCTATCGTATTCGAACCTAACTTAATTTAATTACACAATTACAGAAGATAACTCTGAACACAATTATCATCATTAATGCTTGTTATGTCTCCATCACATGGAGAGTCTCTTATATTGGAGCGCAAGTTATATCTACCAACAGATTCATTGGACACCGTCTCTGTTTGTGTCCTAAGATATTGCGATGGTTCCCACGCATCGTCTGCCAGTTCATTATTATTATCACCCTCATCAAATTCACTTTCATCAAGAACACTTTCCTCATTAGGATGCTCAATATTTATTTCCTCGATGACACCTATCTCTTGTCACAATGAGGCGAGATGTGGGATGCCTACCTCTATCATCAGAATTATCATCTGAATCATTACTTGGATTACCTTCTACATCATTGTCATGCCCTATATTCTTTGCTTCTTGGGCTTGTTCCCTACCTACATCTCTTTTGGAATAATGAGATCTGTCACAGCTAATCAAACGTTTCGACAATTTTAACCTATCACTGTGTACTATCACTTTTCTCTTATCTAATTATATCTCGAATGTCATGGTACCCAAATTACGCAATACTTCATAAGGGCCAGAATAGTACTTACGAAATTTCAACACTTTACCTTTCTTTACACTGGGCGTGTGTAAATATACGTAATCACCTACTTCAATATCTGGTAATTTGGTTTTCCTATCATAATATTCTTTCTGTTTGTCGAGAGCTGCCTTATTTCTATTCCTAGCCAATTCATAAGCTTCAGTTAATTTTTCATTCAATATTTTCACGTGTTGGCTTGCACTGTTACACCTTGCGTCCATCTCGTTTTGACAACCAAAGTCCCCTAAGGGTGATAACATGATATCCTTCTTCAATAAGTAATGTATCTCCCGTTACTGTGTGTGGGATGGTCCTCTATGCATAAAGAGCATATGGCAGATACTCCTCCCAGTTGCTACCGTACTCATTTACGTAAGAAAAATATCATGTCTGCTAGGATTTGATGAAGCATTTCTATGCGAACGTTATTTTGAGGTCTAAAAGTTGTAATTTGCAATTTGTTTTTTGGAACAGCTAGCAGGTTTCTAACATCAATTTTGACACAAAATTCCTACCTTCATCTGTAAGTAATTTCTGTGGACAGCCATGTTTCAGAATGCCTTGTTGCACAAAATGTTTTGCCATGGTGTCTGCACTTTGATCTTGGATCGATACAGCATCACAATATCTAGTGAAATAATCCATGAATGTGAGAACATACTTATTCCCTTGTTAACTTTCTGGTAAGGGACCAAGAATATCTAATGAAACTAATTGAAAAGGATGAGTCATTTAGGTAAAGAACCTGACGATGCTTTTACTGCCTTAGTGCTCCTTATCCTTATGAAATCATCACAATTTATAATAAATGTTTCAACATCTCTACTCAAACTAGGCCCACATTATGTGTTTTCATTAGATTCTGGGTTTGTTTCATCCCTTGGTGGGCTGAAAAATAGTAATGTGGTGTTCAATTAACTTTTGAACACGAGAGCTTGGTACAACCAATAGGTTTCTATCTTTCTCTATTTTACACAGTATTTCCTTATCGTTTACAAAGAAATCTGTCGGTTTGGTATTTATGATATCTAGACAAACTTTATCATTGTTTTGCTCGTTCCTTACACCTCGTTCAAAAATGCATCTTTCCCTACTGCATTCACCATTCTGGACAAACAATCAGCATTGAAATATTTCTTGCCAGGTTTGTGGATCACCTCGTAATCAAATTCTGATAATCTGAGGGCCCACCTAGTAAACCTAGAATTTAGATCTTTCAAATTCAAGAGCCATTTCAGTGCAGCATGATCTGTGATCACTGTAAATTTTTGACCACATAAATATGCACGAATGTACTTGGTTGCAAAAACTAATGCATTTAGCTCTTTTTCTGTGGCTCTATAGTTTAATTCTGCTGAGTTCAGCTGTTGACTTGCATATGCAATCTGCTTCTCTTGTCTGTTCCTTGTTTTAGATAGGACACCCCCTATAGCATAGCTACTGGCATCTGTGCTTACAATGAATTCTTGTGAAAAGTCTGGATAAATCAGAATTGGATGTGCAATTAATTTCCTTTTTAATTTCTGAAATTATTCTTCCTTCTCTATTCCCCAATGGAAAGGTACATCTTTCTTTGTCAATTTCGTTAACAGTTTTCCCAAATTGGCGAAATTTGGGACAAACTTTCTATAGAACTGAAATAAGCCTATCACAGAGCGTACTTCAGTTACATTTTTTGGCCTGGCGAGTTCTCTAATAGCTCTGGGTTCGGTTCTACCCCTTGTGAACTAACAACAAGACCTAGATATTCCACTTTGTCCTACATGAACGAACACTTATTCAGTTGGATTTTCTAATTAGCATTTTCTAGCCTTGTCAAGATTTTACGCGTGTTCTTTCACAGTGCTGCTAAAAACTATAATATTGTCCAGATAAACTAAACACTCTGCTCCCAGCAAACCTGTTGGAACATAATACTCAATTAATCTTCCAAATGTGGCTGGGGCATTGCACAACCCGAAAGGCATCCTGTTAAATTCATGTTTCTCTATAAAGGTTGCGAAGCTCGTTTTCTCCCTATCTTTCTCGTCAACTTCAATTTGAAAATACCTGCTAGCTAAATCAAGGGTAGAAAAGAATTTGGGTACATGCAAAGAATCCAGGGTTTCTGTGACATTAGGTATTGGATAAGAATCTTTCTTAGTAACTTTGTTCAACTGGCAAAAGTCAATACAAAATCTCATTTTAAATGAACCACCTCTGTTTCTTTGTCTCACTATAACCACTGGAAAATGCCAAGGTGACATGCTTTCTGATATGATACCTTTATCTAACATCTCTTTAATCTGATCAGCAATTAACGGTTTTAACACGTGAGAAACTCTATATGGGTTCTGTTTTATAGGTCTGACCTCTCTTGTATCTATCTTGTGGTTCAAAAAATTAGTATAACCAAAATTCAGACTACCTTATAATTGAAATACATGCACAAATTCCATTAAAACTGGGAACACGATTTCAAAATCAGCCTTCTACAAATGTTTTAGTTTTTCTCTCATTAGCTTTTCTAACTCCTTGGTCTCATCTTTAGATAATTTACCTTGGGAACACTGCATATAACAAGCTTCTAGAATGTTTCCGTCATGACGCGTGCCTTGCACCTGATGATTATTTCTCGCATTATGTAAACAATTTTACACTAAATTCTCAACATTTCTTGCTTCAATCTCACCTACGTATCTACTAGAAATTCTTATGTTTACTTAATTTATTCTACAGGATTCAGGATTTTTCTGACTCTGAATTAACTTGACATGGTTTTCTGCACTTCCAGGGTACTAGTGGACACAGCAACACTTATTGCCCTGTTCCTTGACCTTGCGCTTCATATCACAATACATGGTTCGGCTCATACAATTCAAGGTAATTACACAAGCTTCAGAGTATGAAAGCGAACACTTACACAACTTGTCAGGGACACTTGCGAGGATTTTCTCCCGTGGTCCTGTTTTACTTTGTGGCGATACTGGTAACTCTGACAACAACTGTTTCGAATCAGCACAACTACTACATCATCTCTTGAATAAACAGGGTACGCTACTGCTAACATATAGTGCGCCAGAAATTTCTTTCACAAGTGTGACATATCCATTTATAGGGCCCTTTGGCACATTGAGCATCTTATTTGTAATGTTTACAATTTTAACCAGCGCTGTTACTCTATTATTAAATGCTTTCCGAGACCCACCTTCATCATCGGAACTTAGACGGACTCTGTTAATGGTTTCTTTGATGCCTACCCCTAGTACATGCCGGCCCTTCATCTTCTGCGTACCCAGGACACCGCGTCGTCTTGCCTCCTTTGATGTGATCATGATGAAGAATGAAATACTGTGGCGCATCCCTTTGACCCGTAACAAAGGGTACTACGCACTGATCACTCATCCTCCTGAGCACCGAATTAATACCTGTATGGGTAACCCAAAATTTGTTCACCCTGTCCATTAAACTTGTCTCACTAAGTCTCCTTATTGCCCCTATCAAAATTTTAGCCAAATTGCTTCTTTCACATACCTCGGTATTAACGAGGCTCTTAACAGTAAGATTTAAATCACACACTGCTCTTGCAATGCAGACACTCGGTACATTTGTCAATGCCGGTTCTATAGGAAGCATTTTCAAGTTGGCGTCCCAACTCGCCACGCGCAAAGCAACCTCTGTGACCCTCTCAGACCTTGGAGGCAGAATCGATTCTGGCTTCAAATTGTCTGAGAAAGTCAGCTCCAAGTATTCCGTCAAAAGGTAATTTTGAGGAACATACAAGGAACTGGTATGAGTACAGTTGACCATTTACCCACATGGTAACAGATGCGTTCCAGCTTATGGGTAGGCTACCCATAAGCTGGAACGCATCTCCAGTAATGCCTTTCACTCCACTTCAAGATTTATCAATCTCTGTCATGCTGACTGTAGGTCGAACAATACACACATCGGATCCTGTGTCGATGAGGAATGAGTGAGGCCGGCCTTCGACAAGAAAAGATATCAAAATTTGATTTCCCCTTATCACTGTAATCACTGCCGTGTGGTGCCCGGGGTTGACACCTGGCCCTATACGTTTGGGCGGTCATCGCTTTCAGTGTTACATGAGGTATTACGTGCGACATTCTTTGGGTTCCTAGGTTCATTGAAATGTCGGCTGTCTATGTAGAGACCTCAGGCAATCTCTACAGATATACCCTAAATTTATACACAGTTAAAGTATTTGATATTATTTATATTCTGTTCTCTGTCGGAACTCATGTTCTTGGGAGGAAAACCAACTCCCGGCCTACCTCAGACATTATTCTGTGAACCACGGTAACGCAAATTATTACTTCTTCAATGACCACTCTTACTGGAAGAATATTCGCCACATTTTGCATTACCCTGTCCTACACTTGTTTTTGCACGACTATGTTAGAAACTTTTTTTCTCTTTTGAGAACAATAAAATTTATTTTTGCGTTCCTGATGTGCCTCTGTCATTTCTAATGCTATTGCTAAATTTTCTGCTTCACCCATCGTTTGCGGCATTTTATACCCTAAGCTGCAGACCTAAATTATCTAGTAGTCTGTCTGTAAATGCTGGTATTAACCTATTCTCGGCTTCCTGATTCAATATCTCTTGTTTCTCAGGATATTCCAACTGTTGTATAGTTTTCTCGCATAATTTTTGGAACCTATCTGCAAAATCTTGCACATTCTCATTTTGTCTCTGCTTCACATTGTGCAACATATAATAATGAAATTGTAATGGCTTGCATTCTTTAACTCTTTCAGTTAACTCATTTTTCAAAGTTTTAAAAGTGAGTTCACCTCAAAGATGGGGACAAGTGGCGACAAAATGCGATGCTAGACCCTTCAGTTTGGTTTTTGTCATTTTGACCTTGTCTTTGTCAGACCAATTCCCTAAGCTTGTTTCACTTTCTATACTTTTTAAAAATTCATAAATAAGCGAAGAGCCTTTGCCTGACCATTTTTCTACTAGGGATTCAACACATAAGTCTTTCATGTGAATAGGTACTGGAGGTGCTGGAGATGCTGGATTCGCCATAATGATTTCTATAGTGTTATTACAGTTTTCACAACAACAAATTCTATTCTTTCAGTTTTGATAATGGGATCCAGGTCTTATGATCATAAGGTCGTTTCTTGGGCACATTGTATTGTGTACTACTAATTGTGGGCTCCGCTTTTACCGCAAAGTCTAATCATTTTCTTGATTGTCCAGCTATCGTTTCAGGATTCTGAGAGCCAAACACCTTGTGAGTCTCGTAGGTTTGTTCCCATTGGCTGCCAGTACACTGATTACTTGCCTGACTCGATATGGATGGATCTAAGTCAATTCTCTCAATATCATATTCTTGAAATACCCTGTCTTTTGGTATAAACTGCTTAACTATGCGCACCTCGATTTCCAAAACAACACGACCCGCTGACGACTCGTATTTATAAAACTTGTACCAGATGTTGGAAAATACCTTTTTGGTTTGCCTACAAATGCAATTTCGAGTCCCAAGCCTGTCTTTAGAGCATTCAATTTCTTACGAAAAAGTTTAACATGTGACAGGTCAAATTTTGTATGTTTGGCAAAGAATTTCTGAAGCATATTATACTAATAATCTTGTAATCCTTTTATCACTTCTGTGCTACTTGTCAAGACAACATAAATAGACAATATAGTGAAATCAGTGACTTTCCCTTCTTGCCTACCAAGAAAAAGTCTCAGCATCTTGTTCTAGTGATTTTTCAAAATACAGCATAAAAGTGAAGCTGAATCCAAGAAAGTTCTGCCACATTCAACTTGAACCCACGTATGAGGAGTAATATCATCAAGAGCGACATCACAGTATACAGTACCTGTTTGTCTCTTTCTCCTGTCGCCCCATGTATGTACATTATTTCAAAACAGTAATCCCTTTTACAAAATACACGTTCATTATAATCTTGCCAATCTCCTCGCTCTCGAGTTATCGTGCTACTTTTGTCAACTGTTACGGTTACAATACGAAAAACTTCTAGACAAGATGGAAATTGCCACTCTGCGACAGACTCCAGGTCAACAACAACTTCGCCTTCTTCACCTAGAGAGATTTACTGTTAACTACTTCTCAAATATAGTTATCGGTAATCCTGTCATAAGGATAACCCTTTGGAGTGGGTTGCGGCTACAACAGTCTGGATTAGGATCCCACCGCTGCCACTAATTTGTAGTGCCCTAAGCAATTTGACATACAAATGAACAACAAAACTATAATTGAACTTTTAACATGCGCATTTAATAAAGAAAAGCGATTTCAAAAACAACATACATTATATTTCTAATGACATGTTACTTACTGTAACTGATTGTAGAATTGGAAAAAGCTCAAGTGCCTAACAAAGTTAAAAAAATTAACTAAAACAATTTCATGTTGTCATCATCTTAGCTTCTATGTGGCGACATGTAGTGGAGGTGGTGGCCTGCAGAGACTCGGCGAGGGGCATTGTCTCAGGCTGCCGAAGTGCTCTCCCTCGATGTGTCTCAAAGAATGACAAAGGTTTCCAACATGGAGACTGTAATATAGTGGCTGTAAAGGGCATTGGCAGGGTGGTGCCCTGGATGTAACGGGAGCCATTTTGTGTTGAAAAAAGAGTGCATGACCACAGTGGTGAAACTGTGAATAACAGGATGTAGTTACTAGCTGACGAACAAGACACAGACAAACCCCTTTATCCATCAAATGTGATAGATAGGAGAAATTTACCAATGTGTGATACATAAAATGTCACGGATGTACGTCCTCCAGACGAACCACAAACCGTATGAGAAGAAACTTGGTTGACGAGCTCTCAGGAATAAACTCGGTGAAAATGTGCCGTGAATGCGTGGCACTACAGTCTATACAAAGCACATTGACGCTTCAGAAGTTTCTCCTCTTTTTTAACTCCCCTTGGCTGAAAAATGTACATGTCAGTGTCAAGTGTCCCATTCAAAAGGCTGTTGGTACATCCATCTGCTTAAAACACCAATCCTTCTGTAGTGAATATGACAAGGCGTATCTCATAGTGGGCAATTTAGCAACAGGTGCATACACTTGTTCACTTCTGTCTGTTTGAAATCCTTTTGCCACTAACCTGTCCTTGGTTCCATCTGGTTTGCTGAGAAACACAAACTTTGTCTCAATTCGTTTAACGTTTTCAGGTGGGTCTGCCGCTGCCGTTTTTCATCATTGCCGAAGCTCAGAGCGGGGGTAGTCCAGGCCCCGTGAGGGGCCCTTTACCACCCAACGGGGTTTCATATGACCTACAGGGAGATTAGGAAGAAGCAAGATTGGCCCTTTCCCAACTCCCTGCACCATCCCAATCTGTAGTTACGGAGGATGCCCTCTGCAGCTAACATTTAATGGGCCAACTGAGTTTCCCCAGCAAGCCCAGGTATCCCATAATATTTCCCTCCCCTCCCCTGTCTGCACAGGAAAAGAGGAGGGAGGCAGCACTGCCTAGTTAGTGATTATAAATGGGAATTTTGAATATTGCAGGTTCTTGAAATATTAAAAAGTATTTTAATTGCCAAAGTTTGTTCTAAGTTGTCATAGTTCATAACGGCATGACCCAAGAAAAGTTTTGTAAGTGTAAAATAAGTTAATTCATATTCAGTGATTTTAGTTGTACAAAAAATGGGAAATTTTGAATATTGCAGGTTGTGAAACGAGTGATTTTAAGTTACTGTTTTAATTCAAAAAGGATTGAAAGTTTACTAGTATGTTGTTTTGAATGTTGAGGAACGATCTGGTTAAAAAGCGCGTATTTCCTCGTGGGTGTGTGTTACTCTGCCGAGCGGAAGAAAGTTGGTTGGGAAACTTGATTTTAAATGATTTAAAGTCGCAAAAAGATGCTGAGGGCGTGTAAATAATGATTTAAAACTGTTTATTAAGTTATTTGTTCTATAATTCTTGAGAAAAGTACTTAGTTTTGATAAAGAAAGCTTGAAAAAATGAACTGAGAGTTATAACTTTAGTTTCACGGGGTAGGAGGCCTCTGATTGGCCGAGAGGTCGTGCGGTAGGCGGGGCCTTCCTCCACCTCCCAAAAGGTGACAGCACTGTCGTCTTTTTACGTGAAGCGCATTTTAAAGTTGAGAATTTGTATCGGAAAATTAAAAGATCTTAATTAGAGTTGTAAAGTATCTAAATAACTTCTTTTAATATATTTAAAGTAGAGGAGAACATTTTCCTGTAGATTTGTACCCCATTTGTAGGCATAAATTGTTTTAAAATTTAGGTTAAATATTTGCTTTTATTTTGCTCGTCAGAGTATGTGTTTTTGTTTCAAATACCAGGAGTTTTCCGGAACAACTTTGTAGGGGAAGGATAAAGTTAATTTAATTCACACAAAAAGAGCTGAGGGCTTCTAGAAGTATAAACGATTTTTGCTGTGGATTTGTTATCGATTGGCTTTGTGCCATGTAGGGGCGGAAATGTGCCATGATGGCTACGAAGTTAGACTCCGACAAGAACCGCATTAGCGCGTTCATGTCTTGGAGTGCCTCTCCGGGTCTTTCACGTGGGACGGTTGTTATCCAAGTTTGGAATTTATTGTGTGCTTCCAGTTCCTTCTTGATGGCTTCTCTCCATTCTAGACTTTCTTGTATTGCTTCTTCATAGGTTTGTAGATCGCAATCTCTCACTAAGCAGTAGGCAAAATAAAGTTAATAGTTTTCCATTTGGTTTTGCTAATTTGCTCTTCGATCTTGTAGGCGAGAACTCCTCATTCTCGTTTCTAAATCTATAAAACTCGCCATCACTTTCTGCAAATGTAAGTGTCTGTTCTGTGTTGGCTGCTTCTTCACTTTCCTTGGTGTTCCCATCACTAAACTTAATTTTTTGTGCACTAGGTTTGCCTGCTCCTCATACTACACATCAGTCTTGTCAAATGTCACATCTCTTGACACTTTTACATTGCCTGTTACAGAGTCCCATACCCTATAACAATTAGGGCTGTAATGAACCATCCTTGTTGGTTTGACTGTCTTGTCCAACTTGTCTCTCCAGGGCAATTTCATCACCCATACTTTGGTTCCAAAAATTTACATTTTAAAGGTCAACTTTTCCAAAAAAGAAAGTGTGGCAGGAATTTTCCCTTTTCAAGTGCTGCAGTAGGAAATCAATTAAGCTGGTATGCTGCAGTGTGTATTGCTTCCCCCCATAAGTATAATGGCAGATTTGTTTCTGCAAACATAGTTCTTACATCATCAAGCAAAGTCTTGTTATGCCTTTCACTTACCCCATTCATTTGTGGTTAGTAAGGAGCTGTATATTCTAATTGGATACCATTCTCAGTGTAGAAAATCTTCAGATTTTTTTAAGTTTATTCAAAATTTGAGAGTTCAAAATTTATTAAATTCCACACAGTTTGTTTATTTTTTGTTTGTGATTAAAGTTGCACTAATTGAGAGAAATGGCAATAAATATGAACATATGGTTTCATAAAAAAGTAATTTGTTCTGAGCATTAATTTCATTTATTTCTATGATAGTGCTGGTGTTGCTGAATAAGGTGCTCATAGCAGTGGGTGCAATACTAAAAACTTAGTTTGTGACAGTACCACAAGATAGCATTGCAGTAATTTTTGCAACATTTAAAATTTGTGCTTGGTTGTAGACTAAAATTTATTCACTGAGGTTGTTTAATTGTTTTGGATGAAACTTAGATACAATCGATAAAATAAATTTTCTTGTTATATGAAAATAAAATTAGGAAATTTCTATTTAGTGTACCAGTTTTCCCAGCATGATTAACTGATGTGTAGTGTAGAAAAGATGGTCATGGGATTAAGTGAAGATGTTTTCAAGATACGAGTCAATTGTTTACTACCAGGGATAGTTCAGTGCAGACATCACAGCTTTTGAAAAGATTGAAGAAATGGTTTTTGGGCATAGTAATTTAACAGTTTCTTTAAAGTTTATTATTTTGTGGTAATTTCTAGGGAACTGGATAATTAGAATGAAATTAAATTAGAAAAAGGATGAGGAAATTTGGGGAAAAAAAGAGTATAAAAAGTAATGCCAAGGAATGTCGAAAAAATACAAAAATGTTTTGGGTACTGGCCCGAATGGTCAGCCTAAGATAGGTGCTTAATGCAATTTTAGTTCAGTTTGCCATATAATTTTGTTTTGTAACCATATGTGGGAATTTTTTAATTTTGTTTCTTTGCAAGTTTTCTGACACAGAATGACTATGGTAGTGATTAGTATTATTTGATGGGTGCTAGTGATAGTGAACCAGCAAGATGGTGGAAAGTGTACCCATTAGTTCAGGACTGTTGTAAGAGACCTATGTTTTGACAAAGAATATTCCTCGGTGGTTCAGTGGGAAGATATGCATAGGATATTCATATAGGATTTTCAGGGTTGATACTAGAAACAGGGCAGTCAAGTTTTTTTTTTTTTTTTTTGTGTGTTTCCCCATGTTCTGAGTTGATGAATCAAAGTAAAATGATAAAACATTAGGGCCAAAATCCTGAAAGTACAAATTAAATGTTTAATAGAGAAAACTACCCCAAGAACTAAAATTGAAAATTGAATTTGAATCTTAGAATGCAATGAGGCACTCAAAGGAGAAAATAAATAGTGGTATCAATTTTGGAAATATTTCAAAATTTTACAGTGTTAGTATTTGTGTGTGTGTTGTGTTGTGTTGGTGTTCATCTCCATTTAGGATAGTTTAATTTTATTACAGAAAAGAGTTTTGTTGTGTAACTAAATGTTTACAGCAGTGATTTGAAAATTCTTAGTTACAGGGAAAACTTTGTCAGGTCAGACATTAAGAATGATGGCTACTACTAGCAGTATTCACGGAAGTTGGTACAACCTGTTCTATGAAACATTCTGCTTCAATATTCCCTTTTCTAGTTCTGTCTTTCTTCCGTCAAGTCTGTGTGGATGGCACTTTGTGACCTTTCCATTCATCTTCAGATAGGGTCCCACTTACAAACATCTGTCCTATCATCTTTTACATACCTTGTATCTCTTCTATAACTTCTATTTTCTTACCTTCTTCTCTGTTGATATCAATACAGCCTGTTAGTGGAGAGCCCTGCCCCAAAATATCTGAGCTGCAGCTTTGGTGATTTTTACTCCAAATACATATCCTTTGTTCTCCAACACCCAGTTGCACATACAATTATGAGGGAGGCACTTACTCATCTTCACTTTGGAAATCTTGGAAAAGTGATCCCCATTCCCTGCCAAAACGACTATACCAGCTCTTTTAGAAGGGTTTTAAAGCCACCCCTTGCCATAGAAACATGTGGATAAAATTTAAATCCTCACTCTATGTATTTGTGTGTTTATAACTGTTTAATTAAGATTGATTTGATATACACCTATTATTACTCTTTGTTTTTGATTATTTACGGTTGAAGTAATTTGTGCATAACCCTACTTTCTGTTTGATAACTTATTTGTTTTTTATGTACTATTTACCTTAATAAGAGTAATTTTACCACTTGACATTGATAATTTTTTTCATTACCTGGATTTAAAGAAGCATGGTGCATAGTTATTGTTTTCAGTTCATTGTTCTAATTTTTGCCCCAGTACATTTTACTTTGATGTAGTGTCAGTTTGAATTTTTTAATTTTGATAAAGACAATGGCGGTTTTTGAATCATTGCTCTCCTTTTATAGACCCTGATTTTTGTACTCTGAATACCCTTGTCATTTAATTGTTATTACAAAAACAAAATCAAAAATTTGTGACTATAATGTAGACAGCATTAAACAATACAGAGAAAATTACGAAATGTGTCATAGTTATAAAAAAAAAGTTTAAGTAGTTGGAGAGAAGTTATGAGGCTGTTAAGGTGATTTACAGTTTCTGGGAGAAGTTAAAAAAATAAAAGAAAAATGTGTTACTGGTATTTGTGGGACGAAAGTAACTATCAAAAAGAGGTATATGTTGTGTGGGTCCAGCAGAGATGCCCTAAGAGGTTTACCACAGAAGAGTGGTGGTTAATAAAAAAGTTTTTTTAAAATGAGAGCTACATCAGGTAGCTAGAGTTTATTTTAGTTGCACATGAGTTTTAAGTTGTAAGGCCTTTGAATGATATTTTGGTTAAACCCCTCCCTAAAATACTGTTTTCACCAGTACCTGAAAGGAAAATAAATAAAAGAGATGATTGGTGGTGAATAGCTTATGTCAATCAGATAAGTGCTATGATATAAATGATGAATGAGATAATTATTAAGAAAGGTTTAAAATTTAGAGTTTGTGAGTTATGAAATTAGTATTTATATTTTTGAATTAATTAAAATGAAGTCTTTGGTAAATATCTCCAGAAACAGATGTTGAATTAAGTTACTTTTTTTTTTTTTTTGCTCTTGTCTGGGAGGGTTAAGAGCAGGTATCCGTTCTTTCCCTTCCCTACCTTAACATTGAAGTCTTGAAAGTCGATGAGGGTGAAGCGAGATGAGTATGGAGCAGCACTGGAATGCAAGGGTGGGGAAAATGGGAGATCCCTGAGAAAACCAGCCGACCAGCTACATTGTCCGGCACGATTCCCACATGCGAATATCCTGAGGTGACCCTGCCGGGAATCGAACCCAGTTCGCCTTGGTGGGAGGCAAGTAGCACACCACCGCGGCCCCGCTTAAAACCTTGGAAAGAGAAGTAACAGAGACTTTATGTGTATATAAGATGGTAGGTGATAGGCCAAAAATGTGATGTGACTGTCAGTGCCATGGGGCAAGGGGATTTTCCATGTGTTGACAGATGGAACTGGACTTCCATTAGGAGGGGATGTATCCACAGCTCTCCTCCACTGGAAGATGATGGTTGTTTAAGATGTTGCAGACCAGGTGAGGGTTTGTAATTGGTCCTGACCTGGTGTTGGGTACTGGATTCCTGGCTGCCACGAGAGTGAGTTAAAGACTCCTTGCTTCCTATTCTACTATCTGCAGCCAGTGGAGTCGTCCTTACAATGGCAACCTGCTACCTTGGGCCGATAAAGATGGCAAGACTGGATTCTTGGTCACATCAGGAGGTGCTTTCCTGGATTCTCCCCTCCCTCACTTGACATTTGGTCAGTCAAGTCCATATCTGGTATGTGGAATATCCCTAGAGTGTTTTAAGAAGTATGGACATTTGAGAAGAGCTGTATTAATGATTTTGATGAACTGTGATGTGTGAGTGGTGGCAGAATGTCTTGTTGAAGATTCAGGTGTGCAACAATATCTTTGAGTGGACAGCACAACCCCCCTCATCCTTATTGGATATCTCATGTCCTTCATACAGCATCATAGATTTAAGGCTTTCTCATATGGGTTAAGTTAGGTTAATTATCATGCGTGGGTGGATATTTTTGGAGCATGCTTGTGTTTATTTTGTTTTGTGTTTTGTTTAGTATAGTGCTTCTTCCACCTAGAGGTGTGCTGTGAACGAACACCAGGGTAACAAAAGTTGACTTTGGAGACTCTGTGGAAGTCATTTTGTGCGTGAGAAGTTAACTCCAAGCCAAGCGTGCGTAGGTAGAAGTCAGAGCTGTTTGTTCACAGGAAAAAAAAATGACAATACCACCAAGTTATGGCATAATATGGGAAGGAAATGCAATATGTCCGTAATCATTCATGTCCAAAAGAGAAAAAATACTGTACGATAATGGTATGTTATAAAAATATCAGTCAGCATGTATGCTGGGCGAATCGAACATATTTCAACGAGATAGGATGATCTGACCCTACGCAGGAAAGAAGAACATAGTGACCTACCAACCTGTTAGTCAGTTGTATTTTGATTGGTATTATGATGATTCCTTTTTTTACATCTATAATTATGTTCACAAAGATGTGAATGCAATATAAAGTTACATTTGATTCAGTTACACCCATGAGAATTGGTTATGGTTTTACACACATAGGTGTAATAATATAATTACAGTATAGAAGGTTAAAAGAGACATACTTAATATGAATATAATTATTTCTCAATGCGAGTTGGACTTTCAGTAGAATGGCTTTTGTTACCATAGTCTTTAAAGTATGTATTACACTATATTTTGTATTCCTCATTTGCTCATGAGGTAGCGCTACTAGTGTCCAAAGAGTCGACTCTGAATAGACGTCGTCAACTTCTCAGCATGTAGAGTCGACTCTTCGTGACTCTGTTTGCAACCCACCTCTACTTCCAACATCATAATAATTGAGAATTCAAGAACTTGGAAAATTAATTGAAAAAAATGTGTTTCTGTAGTTGGTTCGTTCAAGTGGCCTGCTATGGACTGAGAACTTACATATTTTGATAGTATAGATGCTATTTTATTATGTCCAAGGTATTCTACTTGGTGTGACTCCTGATCTGACTCAACTGATTGCTGGTGGAGAAGCATTTGCTGTTTTTGGGGTCTGATATGGAGAAGTCATCACAACTAGGCTGGTTTCAATCTTCAACCTCACTGCACATCAAGGCATCAGCTTTAAGCCACTTGTGAAACTTCCCTCTAGATAAGACAAATTTGTTTTATTTGTGTGGACACAGACACTTCACAGCAACTATAAGAAGAATGTGATAAGAACAAAATTATTTGTGAACTGTAATGAAGTGGGGAAAGTAAAAACTCAAACAATGAAGAAAAAAAAAAAACTTTTGTGATTCCATTAAGCTGTACTACAACATTTTATGAAGAACATGTATTAGCAAAACTTATACTATAAGAAAACAATTTTGTATGAAGAATAGATTATGTAATTGTGTTAAAATCAGGGAACATTTTCTGTTGATAAGAAGATTTTTAACTTTCACAGGTTAGGAGTTCCGAGTCGGGACCTGTGATGATTTGCATACCCTTGCTTGGAATTTTATTTTTTTAAAACAAATTATATGCAATTGCTTTTCATTGAATGAGTCAGTAATTATGTGGTGGAAAGAACAGTTATGTTACATTAATCTGTGGGGTCAACAAATCAATGCATAAGGAAAAATGTTGCAATACTAACTTTTTATTTAAAATTTCGAAAAGGAATATTCTTGGTTTAATTCTTAGGTACCATTTCTTATTTATTACTAAAAGCTTTTCAGTTTTTAGTTATTGTTTTTTTTTGTCTGAAAAAGTTTAATGGGAATGTGGAATCTGTGGGCTAAGTAAAGTTAAGTGGGACAGTTGTATTTGATCACGGTGTTGGCGGGTGATGGCTACATGTGTTGCATCACCCTTCTAGGTGGGCAGCCTGAGAGGGCGGATATATGCACATGTTTCTTGGCTGGCCGGGCGGAGGGCAGCTTGACGTGCTCGGGCAGATGTGGTCCCTTCTTCCCGCTGCATGGCAGGTAGTGATAACAGTTATAGAGTTGGTGATATCTTGTGGGCACCCCTGAGATATGTGGAAGCAGTAAGATGGACTGCTGAGAGGTGACAGTGTGTAAGAGAGAGGACACAAGGAGTGCTGAAAACTGCCGAACAACAGTATGGTAGCTTAAAGGAGCATGGGTTTTGCTGGTGGTTGAGCATTGATAGGAGCAGAAAAATTTGTTTGGAGTGCAAGGTTGAGAAGATTCTTTGTTTGGATTTACTGTGATAAGCATCGAGAGTGTACATCTTTGAAAGAAGGGCAGGAGCAGCCCTTTCAGACATCAACATGTGAAGAAAAAAGTAAAGTTGTTTAGTTTTGTTTAATTTTTTAGTTTTCGTAGGTTTAGGAATTCAAGTTTCCTAGTCCAATTTTGTAATGTAAGACTTAAGTTTAGAGTTTTATAATATTTTATGGGTTATGGTTGCAAATAAATTAATGGAAAAGTTTAATTGAAAAATGTAATACCTTGCTGAAAGACTGTTTTTGAAGATAGATGTTTTTAACTTTGAAGTCTAAATCTTGACAGGAATAGTGTTTCCATTTTACCAGAAGATATGCTGTAGTAGCTGTTTTATTTGTTTTCAAACAAAGTTTACTGAAAATATACAGTCTTAAACAAAAGTTATGATATGCAGAACTGTTATACTGATGCTTCTCATTTTTATTTTGTGAGAGTCAATGTCAGGAACAGAATGAAAAGTCTTTTAATTTTAGAGTCGTAAAAGAACAAACTTAACTAATTATTTCATTAAAGTGTCCCATAAAGAAAGATCCTTTAGTATCATCTCTCTAGCTAAACGAGTGTAACTAATTGTGGACTAAGTAATGTAGTATGGTCTCTCGACAACTAAAATGGGAAGCATTGGATGCTCCCAGGTTCACACAGAGATTTAATGATTACAGTAGCTTTTTTAGATTAAACAGATACGAGGTAATATCTTGACACTTTCCCATTTATCCCATTCCCTCCCTCCTCCAATCCTGCTTCCCATCCTCTTCCCCTCCTCACATTTTTTTTACACCTCCCTTTTTGTGCCTATCTTTTTCGACTCTCTCTTCATTTTCCTATCTCTAATTCTTCTCTCCCCTTTTTCTCTGTTCCCCTATCCTCTCTACATTTTGCCAGTTTGGTTCTACTCCCCTCTCCTCTTTCCCATTACCCAAATTCTTCCATGACAGTATATAACTACAGTCACAGCCATAATGTTATCAACTGAGATAATACAGATATATCATGACACTGTTTAGGAAATTATCAGAAATCCATATATTTTAGCTCACTACCTAAGCAAAACAAGTATTGGAAACTTTGTATTATGAAATGCTTAGCAATTTTCTTATGGGAAATTCTTTTTCCTAAAGTTTGGGTTGTAATTTAGTAGTACGTGAATAGTTAAAGTATAGCGTAATTACTGGAATTCAGATTACTGGTTGCATGTATACTGTGTGATGGCAACTAGGTGCATCTAGGGGCATACCCAAGACAATCCCAAGGGCACCCGTTGTCACCACGACATGCAGCTTCTACAACTTAAATTCCCATGATAAAACATTTATAGTTATTTATTGATGTAGTCAGTGATCAACACCAACAAGAACAAAATTTGAGGGAGTGTGTGTTAAAATATGCATTCCCCTTTTATATAAAATGTTGCTTGTCAAATGGGGAAAGACACAATTTCTGTATTTGATTTTACTTCCGGGCAAGATAATATTTTCCTTGCATTTCAAAGCCCACACAACAACCTAAAAATTTCATTTTCAACATCAGGTTCTGGCCGTTGGGAGTTTATGGCCATGCCGAGGTGGTGCTCACCATCTCTAAGAAATGCTATCTAAGTGGCAGCGGGTTCATGGGTGACAGCTAGCCCCAGAGCTAACACAGATGAGAGAGCATAATCAGGGTGGAGTGCTTCTTGCCTGCCTGGCGATGGTGAGCACCGGCAACTGCGGTCTGACCACGTGGTGGCGAGGCCCATGCACTGCTGAGCTAAAGTTGGAATTACACTGTATATCCTCATTACATGGAGAAAATCGGGTAGGACCAATGTTCCTTGAACACAGTTTCAATTAGCATTGGTTTTATTGCCCGACAATTGCATGTTACACTGGAACATGTGGCACAATAAAAAACACAGTATCTGAACAAATACAGTTTAAGTGGGTAAACTAGATGTGTGCTAGAAAAATATTAATAGAATGCCTGGGCGAGATCCTTGCTGGCCGGGATATAAAACGATTCAAACTCCACCGGAGTTGGCCGGTCCCATAAGCGTAAAGATCCCTGCACATGTGCACGTGGTTCAGGAATTAAAATATTTAAGTTTCATGAGTCTGCCGTGGTGCGAGGGACGTGGAGGGACTAAAACAAAATGGTTTAGATAACTTACGATTCCAGACAGAACCACTTCATCAGACAATAGCAAACTTGAGGGCCCCCATGCGACACACACGTCCTCCCTCGACCACGGCTTCTTCCAGACTACCAGTCACGGCGGGCAGAAGGGGGCAAAGTGCGCCTTTCGCCTGCCGCATACTAACATACAAAACCTAATTTAAAACAATCAAACATATGTTGGCAAAAATACAAATAATTATTCCCTTAATTATTACATTGGGCTTTTAGTTCTGCAAAATCCCCTTTATGTATTTAATGATCTGCCTGTCTTAGCCCTGAGGGGTTTTTAAGTATGACCCATCCCTATTTTTTGCGGTGTCTTACAGGATCACCACACTTGTTACACTGGGAGTCACTCTGCTATATACTGAGATTGGGGAGTCACAACACTTCACTCTGCCAGGGTTTTCTCCACCTGCTCCTTTCGATGCTGTTAGGACCGGACTATAGGCCGGGGCATGAGGGTCTCCGATGACATAATCCCCCCCCCCCGGGCCCATCTTGGTGAATCCAGTCCTGACAGTCCGCCTGCTGCTGGTGCTGCTTCCGGCTCAAGGCGGGTATGTGGGAGGCCCACACTACCCTGGTCTGGATAGGCAAAGCTGGTATGAAAGCTGAGCTTACCTCCGGACTGCTTGTCACCTCTGAGTCCTTGGCTGGGTCCTGCTGGTTGCCCGCCTTGGCAAGTTTTTCCTGGTTGTGCCTGCAGGTTCAACCTTGGTGATGGCCCCCCTGCAGTGGGTCGCCGGCTTGCTACTGGAGGTCAGCCCTGGTGTGCAGCACGTTGCGAGGTGGCACGGGTGCCGTTGGCACCTCTGCCATGGTGATGGGTCATTGATTGGCTCCTCCACTCGGATGCTGAATGTGGCATCTGCTAGGGAGGTGTTGTGCCCCCAGCTGCACCGGGTAATTGGTGGGGTTGCCCTCTAGTCTTCCTCGGGCATCTCTACCCATGGGATGGATATCTCCCCCGGCTGCACATCCTCCTCCCGTGCTGCATCGTCTGGGTAAAGCTCGACGGCTGGGGCATTGCCAAACAGGTACCTCCGCACTGCAAAGGTGCTGCTGGTGGTCACCTAGAAGCCTCTGAAGGGTGTGCCTGGTGATTCCTCCACCTCCAAATTTGCAAAGTCCTGAATGGGTTATTGCATCGCTGGTGTGTGTTGGCCATCCTGGCTGCTTGGTGGTTCTCCCGGCGCTCTGCTCCCACCTCTTCATGCGTATCCATCACTCTCGTCAGGTGGTCCCTGTGGTACTTGTTCACCTTGTCATTTGCATCTGTACAAGGTATACTGTTCTGCCCACTCGCTTGTGTACAAATGTGGTTTGGACCACCGTTGAGCTTAGTCCTGCACAGTGGTTGTTGGGTGCGGATGACAGGGGATGTATCCTCGCATACACCCAGTCCCCTGCTCACAGTGTCCTTGGTAGCCGGTTAGTCACGGGGGTGATTAGTTGCATGTACTCTGCTTGTTGCTGAAGCGCCGCCTGTTACTCACCTTCCCTACTTGCTTCCCTCTCGTCGAGGGTTTCCTCCAGGTTCTACTCCTCCCTCGTGTGCCATTCGCCCGGCACGGTGAGGTTTCACCCCAGCACTAGTTCAGCTGGTGTCCTCCCCATCGCCTCATTGGTCCACCTGTAGAGGCAGTAACGGCTCTAGGCCAGATGCTCCTCCCATCGGCTGTGATCATCTTGCAGGCATACTCATAGTTGTATCTTCACCTCCCGGTTGCGCCGCTCAATGGGTTTGGCCTTCGGGTGGTAGACTGGCTTCACGTGGTACTCCACCTGCCACCGCTGGCATAGCTCCTTCCATCTCCTGCCTGCAAACCGTTTCTCATTGTCCGAGAGGATGGAGCGTGAGTACCTCTACCTGGGGAAGAATTCTCACTCTAGTATGGACCCCACTATTGCTGCACGCACATTACTCAGTGCTTATATCTCTACCCAGCGTATGCACTGACTAAAAGGAATGACTAACGGGACTAACAGGAATGACTAACAGGAACGACTAACAGGAACCTCGTCCCTTTTGGCATTTGCAGGTATGGGCACATCACGTCCAGGGTGATTGTCTGAAACAATGTTGCTGCCACGGCCCTTGTGTGCTGACACACCAGTCATTCCATCACATACTCGCGTGTGTAGCATGCTCTTCCCGGCCAATGGCAGTGGTCATCAATGGCCCGCTTAGTCTGTTTGGCCCCAGGGTATCCCGCAAGATTATGGTCATAGAAGGTCAGCACTGCCAATTGCGCTTTCCTGGGTGCATAGGTCCACCAAGAACTGCTTTCCCTAGGTGCGCAGTTAAGGATGACGTCGATGACTCACCAGGTATCTCAAACACGGTTTCCACACCTGACCCGGACTCGTTCAGCCATTTCGGAGATTGTGCTGTGCCTGGTTTGTGTTCTGTTCGAGTTCGGCCAAGGTCGTGGATAGGCCCTTGGTCGCGTAGTCCACCAGGACTAGCTGTCTGCAGACTGAGTCCCCATTCTCCTCCCCTTCAGTGTGGAGTATCATGTCCTCCAATTCCTCCTTGTCTATGACTGTCTGCTATGGGTCTGGGTCGTGGGATAGGGTGTCACAGAGCTGGTTATTCTTGCCTGCTATGTGTTCCACCTCAAACTCAAATGACTGGAGGAAAAATGCCCATCAGATCAGTTTGCTCCAGCGCCCCTGTATTGTCCTCAGCCACATCAGAGCCCAGTTATCGGTTTCTTAGCATAAACAGTTTTCCCTCCAGGTGGTGCCGGTACTTCTTGAGTACCCAGACAATGGCCGTGCACTCCTGTTTGTTGCTATGGTATTGTTTTTCTACCTCTCTGAATTTAGTGCTTGCGAAGTCCACAGCTCGCTTCCCCCCTCGCCATCCACATAATAGAGTATGGCCTCTGCTCCTATCGGGCTTCCATCCTTGTGTATGTGCAGTCATCCGACGAAGTCAATGCGGGCAAAGGTGTGGCATTGAGTAAACTCGAGCTTGATGGCATCAAGGACTTGCAATACCCTGAGGTTCCCACCTCTACTGTTATTATGGGGTGAGCAGGTCAGTGTGTGGCGCTATGGTCAACGTGAAGTATGGTATGTAGTGTCACAGCCAGTTGATGAGGCATATGAATTTCTGCATTTGTTTGCGAGTCTGTGGGGGGCTCATTTCGGCAATGTTTTGCAGCTGCTTCAGAAGCGGGCGGGGTGACCCTATCAATTTACCACATGGCCCAGGAATTCTAATTGCGGTACCCTGATGTGACACTTGTGAGGGAAACATGATAGGTGGTGGATGTTCAGCATCTCTAACACTAAGTTCAAGTGCCAGACGTGGTCATCCGAGTTCTCTAAACATATGATTGTCGTCCAGGTATGCCATTGCAATTTGACCTACGTACCGCTCTAGTGCTCTAACCATCATGCCTTGGAAAGTGGAAGGCACCTCTTTAAGCCTGAATGGCATGGCTCATAATTGAAAATGTCTGGGATACTGAAGGCTGTTTTCGATCGGTCCTAGGGGCACACCGGTATATGCCAGTATCCTGAGTGGAGGTCAAACTTACTGAATATGTTCGGCTGCCCCAGGCCTGTCACTGCTTCGTCCATGCTGATTAGGGATGGGGGTTGACGTCATTCACTGATCGGAAGTCTATGCAGAACGAGTGTGTGCTGTCCTTTTCTGCCAGCTAGATTTGAAAATTATACCAGCTCTCTGATGGCACCACTATTCCATCCCACAGCATTTTGCACACCTCCTTCTGGATTTCCCTCAGCTCCCAAAACCCAAGTATAACTCTACCCAAGACTAAATCCACCCAAGACTGGTTCCTGGCAAGGCTGACTGAGCCCAAGACTAGCTCTGACAAGACCAGTTCCTGCAAAACTGGCTAGACCAACCAACAAGACCAACCAACAACACCAACCGACCATACTACCCACCTATACAAACAATGATGGACACACTCAAAAAATGTTTCCTAATAAGAATCTTGTAGTTAACCTTCATAAAACAATGTTTGCAAAATCTTTACAAAACATTTCTACCAGAGCTGACCATACCAAAGGGTTAAACTAACTTTCCAGGCCAACCAACTAGTTGCAAAATATTCTTCAAAACGTTCCTTATTTCATTTGTTCACCATATAGAATTCAGTTGATTTTAAATGACCTGAGTAAGGCATAATACTTCAGATAGAATCATAGCTCTCCTCCTGCATGCACACTCATAAATTTTATCTAAAACACACTCTTGCAATTGATTGTTTACACCACTGAATTAATAAATCTTTCAGAGAAGCAGGAGGGATTGTATAAGAAGTAATTAAACACACATTACTATGTATACATAAATTTAATTTATGTACTTATTTTATACATTCTATCTGTCTAATTAATTTGTATATTCAATCTTTACATTTCTCAGATGTTTGCAGATCATGGATAGTAGCCAACAGTCTCATCTGATATAATCCAGATCCTTCAGTTCATCAATGATTGAAGATATCTCAACATTGTGTGAGAGATCCCCACGTTTTTGCAGGTCAATCAAATTTCTGAGTATATCAACAAGTTAATTTGGGTCTTCAGGAAATATGTAATGAGCATTCTTGATGCCTTCTGCCTTTTTCACATCACTTGTCGAAGGAAACTCGTTGGTGAAATATGTGGGAACATCGAGAGAATCATCATCCTTCTCATCAGATACTTCATCAATACTGTCTTTATAGTCATTATCATCAATAGTGTCTTCATGATCATCTTCACCTCCTGTTTCATCCTCAATATCAAGTTCACTTTTCTTTGTGGGAGTTATATGATCATCATCAGTATTTAGAGCCGATGACCATTTATTATGAAGTTCGTCAACTTCACGCAAACGTCTTGCAAGTATACATTCCACACATACTGACCCTACCACGCCTTGTAGGTCTCTCATTCAGTCATTAGCATTAACTGTCTTGTCATAATCGTTCATGGAATCAATCAATCACACGACACACACCGCAATTGTACCACACGCACCACAATCAGCACCACAAGCTCTGCAATCAGGGGTCAGTCTTGTGAGGGGTCAGTTGTATGATTTAAGTGTAACCATGAGTTCAAGCTGAGCAAACAACGTGTTTGGAAGAAACGATTGAAGATGTAAATGCATGGTAATATGATCAAGGAACTAGATAAAATGTCTGCTTGAATAGATACATAAAAATGCTTAAATCTCACTAATTAAATATGTTAGTAAGTATATATATATATATATATATATATNACACATAGAGCAATGGCTAGGCCAAGTAGCTACTGTGGAAAGGACTTCAGTTTTTGTGATGAATATGATGCAAGCCAATGATTTTACGAATGTAGAGCTTACCTCTATGGATGTACCTTCCTCCAATGCTGGAAAATTTCATAGAAAACAGTGTTGCTACTGTGGAAAAATCTTTAGCAAGAGCTGGCATGCTCGTCGACATGAAAAATGACAAAATTTAAAAGGACTGACCTCCAAATCACTATCATGTACCAACTGTGGCACGACATTTGGTAGAAGCCTTATCTGAAAAAGAGACACTAGTATGTGTAAATGTAACGTGCCTTTGCTTGAATTGAGACAGCATGTGTTGACTTTGTTACCTCCTGTTAAAACAGTACATAAAATGTTCGCAGATAACAAGGGAATTTGCATGATAAAGCGTTACGACAATGGTCACATGCAGTCTATGCAAGGTCATACATTGAAGAACCACATCAAGAACTGCAAGGATTTGTCTTTTGACAGCCATTAAGTGATGTCGTAAATACCTCCTGCTGCATTGATGGGTACTGATTCCACAGACAATTGCTTCTCTGAAAGACTTATTAATTCAGCGGTGTAAACAATCAATTGTGAGAGTCTGTTATAGATCAAATTTATGTGAGCATGTGCAGGAGGAGGGCTATGGTTCAATCTGCAGTATTATGTCTTACTTGTGTTGTTTAAAATGAATGAGTTCTATATGGCAAACTAATGAAATGAGGGGAATATATATTTGAGGAATGTTTCACAACTATTTGGTTGGCCTGGTAAGTTGGCTTGGTAAGTTAGTATGACCCTTTGGCATGGTGAGCTCTGGTAGAAATGTTTTGTAAAGATTTAGTGAAGATTTTGTGCAAAGAGGTTTGCTAAGAGACTTTTTTGAGTTTATCCATCATTGTTTGTTTCTATAGTTGGGATGTATGGCGAGTTGGTCTTGGCAGTTGGTCTAGCCAGTTTTGCAGGAACTGGTCTCGTCAGCAGCTAGTCTTGGGCTCAGTCAGTCTTGCCAGGAACCAGTCTTGGGTGGAGTTAGTCTTGGGTGAGGTTAGTCTTGGGTGGGGTTAGTCTTGGGTGGAGTTAGTCTTGGTGCAGTCAGTCATTGGTTAGTATGGTTGGTCGGTATGGCCCCGGTTACCAACATCCAATGTGGCGGTCAGGTGACATAATAACAGCATTTTTGAAGGCATTACCCTTGTTGACTTGTGAACTTCCGAATGATATCCAAGAGAAGTAAGGGTATATTGGAGTCCCAATCATTTTGGTTATCTTCCACGAAGATCAGCAGATAGTGTTACAGGTAATAGGTGAGCCTCTCTACCATCTGACTGAGGATGTAATTCTGTGTTTCGAGTTTTCTTCATTCCTAATATCATCACTACCTCTTGGAAAAAGGAAGAAATTCAAAATTTCACCCTTGATCTGAACAAAGCTTGACTGGCACTCCAAACCTGGAGAAAACATGCTCTGCAAGAGGATCAGCTACAGTGCTGGCCTCTTGGTTTGGAACTGGCATGGACTCAGGCCACTTGAAACAGTCTTGTGCCACCAGAAGGTACCAATTCCCTCTCTCAATGACTGGTAATGGTCCCGGAATGTCCACTACCATGCTCTCATTGCTCCCCAACATTGTATTTCTGAAGGGAATCTCACCCCTTAATCCTTGGACACTTTCTTGTGATACAGGCAGCACACAGACTGCACCACTTCTCAACATCCTGACAATGGAGCCAGAATAATCTAAGTCAAACTTGGCAGAGGGTCTTATTCACACCAAAGTGTCCACCTGCTGCTGTATTATACAGTTCATTTAGCACTTCTAGGGTTCTGCACTCTGGTAGGACCAATCGTAGGTGCATTAGTCTCTCATCATTGCTTTCCCAGTTCCTGTAAAGCATACCATTCTTCAGTACAAGGTAATTCTACTGTGCCTAGTAGGTCTTGACTATAGGGCCCATACCAGATATTTCCTCTCATCTTGGTTGAAATTCTGCTTTTTTTCCCTCTAGTATTGGATGCAAGGTAGGATCACTTAGCTGATCTTTCCTAATGCACTCATTCTATTTAGTTGACCTATTGCAAGATGCAGAGACTTGAATTCTTGTCCTCCTTGCCTTCAATAATGCACCACCCTCTTCCTCTTGGTGTTCACACTGACAACAGAATGGTTTGCATGGTCTTCTGGAAAATGCATCTTCATTACTGTGAAGGCGTCCAGATCGGTGATGTATTTCAAAGTCATATTCCTGCAGGTGCTCTATCCACTGAGCTATCTGACCTGCAAGATTCTTGAAATTTAATAGCCAGCATTATGAAGCAGCAGGAACTATTGTGGTTGCCCAGTCACTGAAATATACTGGGTAGAGGACACCCAAGAGCACCAGCCTATCTAACTCTACATCGACCTTGCTCTTTAATGTAAAGGCAAGTGGTCATGCAGCACAGAAAACTGGGGTGGCACCTTCCTTCAAATGTAGAGAAACTTTGTCCACTAAAAATGTTCCTAGGCCCTCTGCAAACAAGGTGGGTTATTTTTGCAACAAACATTTGAGCACTGAAATATTATCTTGTGTTATGTGATTAAGAAGGAACCTTGGTAACTGAAGAGCTTCATACCAGCCCCTTCTCATAAGAGGAGGGTCCCATTAGGTACTACAAATAGGTCCAACATCACAATGTCCTTTGGACCTTAAACAGTCACTCGGATACTGACTGTACTGCACGGAGTTACAACCCCAGTGTTATAGCACCTTAGGCAAATACTTGTGAGGGTTAAAATGTAATTCCAGGAATCTGCTCCAGGTGAAAACTGTTTTGACTTTGAAACCTGCCATCACGCCAATTAAAACTTAAATTCACACTAAGATCCCATCCTTATTGCCACCATAGTATACTTGTTGTTATAACATTTTCAAATGGCATAACACTCAATACATATATACAGTCAGCTGCCATGCTTCACTCCTGAGCACTGATACCAACACCATAAGACTCAATATATCAAAGGAGAAAGAAAAGATTTTCAAACTGCTGAAAGAAGTAGTGGATAAGTATGTTAATTCTTCTTTGTTGGCCAGTGGTTTCTGCAGATGTGAACTTTATCATTGGGACCCAACAGTACTTTTGGTTCCAGGACAAAGACTGTAATGTCAGACAAAATAACTCTGTCCAGAATGATGACTTTCATGCACATTTGAATTATGGAAAGCAGGAATTCCAGTTTCTGAATTATAATATAGGGAAAGAAAATACGGAATTATTTCAATCACTGACCTGCTAAAGGCTTTCCAATAATTGGAATTAGAGGCTGTATCCCAAAATATGTGCACTAGCAATACTCAAAAGGGCCTTTTCTGCTATTTGTGCCTTCCTTTTGGCATAACATCATGTCTGGCCATATTTCCAAGAACTATGGACCAAGTTCTGCAAGGGATGGATGGTGTAGTTTGCATTCAGGATGACATTATAATAACTGGACACTCAGAGCAGCATGTATGTGCCAATTTTTCCAGACATCTTTGCAGTTTAAGGCAGGTGGCTGATCAAACAGGGTTGTATATGTGCATTGAGAAGGTCAGGGCAGTGGTTGATGCCCCAGTCCCAACAGATGTGAAGCAGCTGACAGCATAGTTAAGAGTTGGTAAGTTATTATGCCAGCTTCCTGCCAGTCTTGTCTTAACAGGAGGTATCGAGAAACCAATTGCATTTGGCTTGCACAAATTGTCTGCAGCAGAGAATAAATATTCCCAGTTGGACAGAGAGGCACTTGCTTTTCGTGTTTGGGGGTCAAGAAATTTTTTCAATATTTGTATGGCCATCCATTTCTTCTGTTTACACACCACCAGCCTTTGACACACATTTTTGGGGATAATTGTAGCATCCCCCAGTTACCGGCAAATAGATTTCATAGGTGAGCAGTGATGTTGCAAGGTTTTCAGTATACGGTGCTGTGCGTAAAAGGAAATGCTGATGGGCATTCATGGTTACCTCCTCACAGTCTCAAAACATCTGAACCGTTTTTATACCCTGATGTTGAGGTGTCCAGGTTTGTGCCAGTAACCCACAAAGACATAAGGATCAGTTCAAATGTGACAGTCTTAGAAAACATAATTATTTGTGTTCGGGAGGGATAACCCAAGGAGGTTGAAGATTCTATCAAGCCCTTTTATATCAGAAGCAATGAGATAGCTATTGAGCAGGGTTGTTTGTTGTGGGGTCATAGAGTAATTTTCCCTTCTACTCTGAGAGATAAGGTCCTGTGTGAACTGCACTCTGTACAATTTGCCATCATATGTGTGGTGGCCAAAAATTGAAGCTGATTTGGAAGGTATGGTAGCTTGTTGTAATGCTTGTCTTCAAAATGTACAAACTCCTGAAAAGTTGATTCTTTTGCAATGGAAGTGGCCTGATAAGCCTTGGAAATGGGTGCACTTAGAACCAGCTTTGGAAAATATTTCCTTATTCTGGACGATGCATTCTCAAAATGGTCTGAGGTTGGCAAGTTGTCCAGCATTTCTTCAGGTGAAGTTTTCGCAACACTATGTAAATGGTTTGCCACTTATGGTCTTAATGATGATTTAATATCAGACAGTAGAACATCATTTTCATCAGAACCATTCTGTGTTTTCTGCAGGTAAAATGGCATCAAAAACCCCTTATCCCTCTTCCACAAATGACTAAGCAGAGAACATGATGAAAACAAGGCCTAACTCAAAACACTGGTAATTTCCCATGTAACTCTTAAGCTTGCCTTTCCTACATTTCTTTTGGACTATCATATAATTCCTCATTCAGCCACTAGAGAACTCCTAGCAGTTTAATGTTCAGAAGGATTATTAGTCGCCTCTCTTTGCTTACACCTTCTGTGGCTGCTAAAATAGTGCCTCAATAGTCACAGTCTGCTTGCAGGTCATTTCGGCACAATTGTGTGACCTTCAGTGTAGGGCATCCGGTTGCCTTTAATGTTAACTCATATGGCAAAGAACAGAGGGAATGGGGAGTTGGGCTAAATAGATAGGCTTTCTTTCTTAAGACATACAAAGCTCTGGAGGAACGTATTGCTGTCACTTTGACCAGCTGTCATCACTTCTTTTAGGGAGTGTAGGGGGAAAAGAGAAAGGGGGTGACACTGGCAGCTCGAGTGACACCAGACGAAAAGCAAACAGCTTGGTTGGTGACAAAGTGGACAGCATGAGCAGAAACAACAGAGTGGAAGAAGAAAGCAGCAGGGTTGTTATAACCCATGAGAATACTGCTACTGTGACCTCCATTCAGAGGAAAAAATCCTAGAAGAGGGACCCAGCTGCAAGAATGATGCTGCAGAGGGGAACTTCCATGGTGACAGTGATCAAGGGTTGAAGGGTTTCCAAAGGTAGGAGGACTTGGTTAAACCCAACAGAAGGCCTAAGGGTAAGGTTGAAAATTACTAGAGATATCCAAGGCAGAACAGAGTTAAAAAGAGCTATTTGATCTGTGATTGTCTGCGTGGCAATTACTTTTTGTTTGTATTTTTTTTTTAGGTATTCTGGAGGTCAATGTTGTTTGTTCTGTAATTGGTTGTACAGTACAGCACCCCTCAACCAAAATCATCAGGGGAAGGGGTATTCCGGTTGTGGGAAAATTCCGGTTATGGGAAATGAGGGTGGGGTGGTGTGAAAAATAACACATTTTAAATCTGAACTCGTGTATATGTGGCACATAATTTTAACTTAATAAATTGATGAGTGTAAATTATTAGTTTTATCGTTAAAGTTACAAAACCATTAAAAAAAAACACTACGTACTTGAGTCATAAAACTCCCGGCGCAGAGTTAATGACATTCATTCACAACCTGCTAGCGGTGGATCTTATCTCTTCGAGGTCTAGAGATAATCTAGGGTTGCAGCAGTGACATCATGTTACTGTTAGTGTTGATGTGCAATTGATAAAACTTCCCGAAGTATAGTCAATTTCACGGACAATCTTTCCCTTACTGCATAACATGTCGGCACAATATACATTTACAAGAGTGGGGCCGAGTATTATAGATAAGGTTCACAAAGTACCGTATTTCGAAATGTATAGGCCGTACATTTTTACAAAAAAAAAAACCACAAAAAGTGGGGTGCGGGTTATTTACGAGATATTGGCATAAAAAAATTCTCCCCCTAAACCATGTTCAGAAATTTGTCAACAAACAGTACGATCTAATGTTTTAACTTAGCTTCTAAGGAAGTCAAAAAAATAATTAATGAATAGCCCATCACTTGTATTTAAAAGCGTATGGGTCACACCATACTTTAGCCTGGCTGTCCTCAACAGTACTGCTTTGCATCATCTCCAGGTGCCTTCCAGCTGGTTCGCTTCTTTTCTTTTTTTTCTTTCTCCCTCTCGCTTGGCGTCCTTCCTTTCCACCTTTACCTCCTCCACTCCTATAAACCTCAACCGCCCAAAGCCAGGCAACCTTGCTCCCTCCCCCTCTTTTATGTTTCTCATGCTGTCTCTCTCTCTCTGGTCGAATGTGAGAGCCAGCAGCAGCTGTGTGTGTGTCTGACGCCGCACGCACGACCATGCACCATACCATTGCCTGCCCGGCGACAGCCGGCCAAGCTGGCAGGCTTCGTAAGGCGCAAATGTTCTGCAATTCAAACGCAGTGTTGAGGCATTTTGAAATTAATACAAAAGTTTTATTTACACGGAATACTGCGCTGTTGCCACTGTTCAGAAAGCGGTGGCCAGGCAGGGCGGCAACGATGACACTCAATGGAAAATTAATTAGTTTGACTAGTTGACGTTGTCATAGTTTGCTGTTGCCACACTAAAACGATGAGGCCCGGCAATATTTACGGGAATATAAAAATTCAGTGCGGTCTATACACGCCAAAATATGGTACATTTACACTAACATGTTAGAACACTAAATTCTGAAAGTCCACTAAAACCAATGGCATGTGTCACACATTGCCATTAGTCACTGTCACTTGTGTCTTTATGCAGCTTTGCCACTAGGGCCAGCTGTCTCTTTTCAACATGCAGCTTGTTTACCAGCTATGTACAGTCTGGTGTGAGCAACGAAAAACCTCTCGTGAGCACGGGAAAGTTATGGCACAACTTTGCGACATTCAAATTTTTTTGGAAAATTAGTTCCGGATAAGGGGAGTTTTGTTCAAGGGAATTCCGGTTAAGGGGTGCTCTACTGTATAACTGATTCCATAATAATTTACATTTGAGTTGGTTGATTGTAATTGAGGTCCTATATGCCTATTGCTTAAAATTTCTGTTTGGTGTACCCTCAGAATGATGTCAAAGTAGTTGTGTTATGTGGGGGAGAAAATGTGGTATTTTGAGTGTGGTGGTGTTGGCACCAATGCTCAGGAGCAGAGAATGGTGGCTGAATGTATTTCTGTATTGAGTGTTGTGCCAATTGAAAACATTAGGACGAAAACTGGACAAGTATTCTATATTTCCTTTCTGGTTTAGGAAGATTGCTGTTTTAGTACAATTAAAAATCCACAAGGGGTCCATCAGTACTTCAGAAAGAACATTTTTTTCAAGTGATCTTCTACTCCTGCTAACAAGAAAAAAATATTTCCCTGTTACAACTGCCCAAGATATTATTAAGTTTTGGCTTATTCATTAAGGTACACTGTTATTTCTCACAGAAAGCCTTGGATCCATGTTCTCCCTGGATAACTGTTAAGTAAGGAGTTGTCTCTGTTAAGATGAGTCATCAAATGCTGAACACTATTTGTTAGTTGCTTCACAATCACAGGGAAACTTGCCTCTACCACTTTTAACACTGATTTGGTAAGAATGTTCCTTCTTCATAACAGGATGGTTTATGGTCCCATTTTTCTTTCAGTTGACTTTCCTTCCAATATATATTTCAGACTAATCCTTTGTACACCATATTTCTTTGCTGCTACCCAAACTGCTGGCTGTACTGTTAGTTTTTACATTATGTATGGCTTTCCTCATTGCCTTGTCTGTGTAATTATGAAACTGGTCTTTTATGTGAGCATAGCTAATTTGTAACAATAGCAATCCTAACTAATATTATAAATGTTAAAGTGTGTTTGTTTGTTCGTTTGTCCTTCTTTCACATCGCAATGGATCGACATGATTTTTTGTACAGAGATAGTTGGAGGGCTGGGAAGTGACATAGGGTACTTTTTATCCCGAAAAAATATCTCATTCCCTCAGGAAATTTTTTTTAGTAAAAATAGTGGTTGGGGTACAATACTGCATCAATGTAAGTTGTTAGTGTGGGACGACGTCGCAACGGAGCAATGGATTGACGTGATTTTTTGTACAGAGATAGTTGGAGGGCCGGGAAGTGACATAGGCTACTTTTTATCCCGAGAAAATATCTCATTCCCCGGGGAAATTCTTTTTGAAAAATGAAAAGTACACAAACGGAATAACAATGCAATGTCGCAGCCGAGCAACAGATCGATGTAATTGCTTGCACAGAAATAGTTGGAGGGCTGAAAGGTGATATTGGCTACTTTTTATTGCGAGAAAATATCTCAAAAAATTTACAAGCGATAATAGTGAATCAAGTTGAAAAACATTTGCAGCCAGCGCACTGCACTCTCTTGCAATACGCTGTCCAAACCGTTAAAGATGGAGCAATATCATGTAGTAAAGAATTGTGTACAATAAAAAGATCTAAAAAAAATTCCACGGTAGCATATATCTATCTATAACAGAGAAATACTAATAAATGTTTTTACCATTTAATTCAAAAATACGTTATATGTATAGAGTATAGAAGATTAACACTAAGTAAAATTCAACTTTATTAAAAAAAAAAAAACCTTAACAATAATTCTGTAGTTCACGCGAGCGGAGCCGCGGGCACAGCTAGTACAAAATATTTTTCAGTTAAAACGCCATTGTTCTAATAGTTGACAACATGGTTATTTATTATATAATGCTAACCAATTTAGTTAAGAATTTAAAAACCTTTAATTGTGCTACAAAAACAACAAAATGAACTCAATTATAATGATTTTAAACAAAGAAAGAAATGAATGAGTAACTGACCATCTTGGTCTATTACTGGAAATTTGTACATTTCTGATTCATTATTTGACCACCCTCCTGTCTTCCAGTGCACAGTAAACAGAAAATAAATAACTTTTAATTAATTTCAAGCATTCTTAAGTCAAAGAATAATGATCTAAAACTGAAATACACAGTACTTACCATTTCAAGTTTGCCTTATTTGCAACACCACCTTAGCAAATCGAGGAAGAAAACTTCAAAAATAAGACAAAACAACACATTATCATTCTGTCAGCCATTTCAGTGTGCACATTCTCTTTCATGCAATTTTTAAAACCTTTCACTTAAGAGTAAGATTTTTTTACTCATAAATGGCATTTGCAGAACTGCCAACTTCATCCAACACTTGTCAGTAGCGACTAAAATATACTTAGGAGAGGGTGGCCTTGAGTTTCATGACAATGGTGTTGGGCAAAATAAATTAGGCTAAACCACCATAAATTTATATTGAAAATGAGATCAATATATTAAAATGCCTTAAATTATATGTTTACCTTCTAAACAAATCAGATGTCAAAACATTTTAAAACTTACATAAAAATTCAAGAAACTGTACCATTGATCTTTCCTTGAATGACATAAATATTAACATATGATACCAGTTAAATTGTAATATTCTAGTAGCTACTTAGTTGTCCTTCAGCATATTCTTTATTAGGTACTAATTTTACACTTATGAGGTACTTTGAAAACTATTTTTGATATCATAGTTCAAAACAAGAGATCAGATTTATTATTTCAACCAAAAGTGCACTATAAGATTTTGTAATTAGGTTGTTTCTGAAGTCTGTATAATTTATGCAAATAATGCTGAATATACACTCCACCACAATATTGGTGTGTGGTATAACTAGCACTGTGAGCATAACCTATGGAAGTAATTTATACTTGCTGTAACCTAATGCAACCTTCAGTTTGGAAATTTTAGCCAAACAACATACTTAATTTTAGTCTGCAAAATTCAATAATTTAGAGAATCTGCCTGGTAGAAAGAAAACTCTACTTCCAGTTTGTCTGTCATAGCAACAAATATGTTGGGAAACAAGTCAACAAAACAAGAACTGATGAAAAAGAAACACTTATTCTTATAGAAATAATTATCACTTCTGCATGTTTCAAGAGAGGGACTGAAATTGGAAACTTTTCCAACATATATGTGCATGCTGTAGAAAATAAATTTCTCACACACTTGTATAATTTGTGTAGTGTAGGGAGATCATGCATACAGAGGTTGGCAGACCTGGATGAGGGCAGACAGTCTGGGGCTCTGTCATGGCAGATGTGAAATATTTTGTAATAAACACTACATGGTGTCAGGTGTTTAGAATGCTCATAAAGGCATTATAATTATGGTAATGCCGGCAGACATCACAGTCGCGGCAACCAAGAATTTTCCGTGTCTAAAGCATTGCTGGTAATGTTCAGTTTATGGTCAAAACTGCAGTGACGGTCTGCGGGAAGCAGTGCAGCGCACATCACAATGGCGAGCACAACATAATTTCAAATTGTGCCTTCCGAAAATTTTGATTTTCGTTCGCCATCAGAATGGAACAAATGGATACAAAAATTCAAAAGGTTTCGGATTGCATCAGGACTGTGCGAAAAAGCTGAGCAAACTCAACTAAACATGCTGCTATACTGCATGGGACCTGAGGCAGACGAGATGTTTAGACTAGTTTGCTTTGAAAGAGAATCAAGTAAAAAAGTATGCAATGATGAAAAGGCCGATTTGTGTCATTCTTTTCGGTGAGCAGAAACCTTTTTTATGAAAGAGCCAAGTTTTCCAAACGGTGGCAACAAAAAGGGAAAGCTGCTGATGCATTCATTAACAACGCCTATAAATTGGCAGAGACTTGCGAGTTGCAAAACTTAAAAGAACAAACTCATAACAAAAGTGCTGGTTATTTATTTGGCAGATGATAGGTTATCAGAGATGCTACAAATGGACAGTGGTTTAACAACAGAGCAGGTGGTAAAAAGGATCCGACAAGCAGAAACTGTAAAACAGCAGCAATAGGCAGTGTGGCATCCATCGGAAATATCAATTGATGCAGTTCGCAATAGCGTGATGAATGCTCACCAGCCTCCAAGAGGAGAAAATTTAGTAAAATTTTGCTACCCACAGATAGCACAAAATAAAAGTGAGACTCATCAGCCGGACACCAAATCAGCAACAAGTAAATGCCACAAATGTGGCGTGGCAACATTACAGCCTTGGTTTAAGTATCCGGCAGATAAGGTTACGTGTAGGAAGTGCACCAAAAAAGGCCATTATGAGAGGTGTTGCAGGTATGCAGAAGTACAAGAATTATGAACAAAGGAGGATGAACAGCAGTGGGAATATTATATGGGGGAAGTTTCAGCAATGGAAGATTGTTTAGAACCATGGTTTGTTCGGTTGCACATGGGGAAAGTTGAGGTTAATTTCAAAGTTGATACAGGGGCAGACATCACAGTAATTGGACTACGGTTAAATGATCGTCTTTGAATGGTGCTTCAAAAAACTTACGAGGAACTGTTTGGTGCTAGCAATGGGCACATCAAAGTGATAGAAGTGGCAAAAACAGTACATTCGCTTAGTGATATACACAGAAAACAAGAAATCTATGTTGTGGACTCTCAACAAATTCCCCTTCTCAGGAGACCTGCATTGAGGACTTTTAATATCATCAGTGTCCATGATAAGGGAGCCCTGGAAGAGAAAGGGGTGAGTACAGTTGTACATCAAATTGGGAATACTCAGCAATTTGTTGATTGTTTCCCAGAACTTTTTATAGGCTTAGGAAAACTTCATAAGGAATATGAGATAGTCTTACAGGAAGGCTACATGCCATATGCAGTTGCTGCCCCAAGAAGGGTCGCCTTACCTTTGAGAAACAAGGTGAAACAGGAACTGAATAACATGGTTGCGGACGGGGTAATCACAACAATCAAGAAACTAACGGTGGTGCCCAAAACAGATGGGTCTGTCAGAATTTGTGTAGATTAAACAGAACTAAATAGGTATGTACTTCGAGAGCGCCTTCAACTTCCAACAGTGGAGGAATCACTGTCACAGTTAGGAGAAGCTAAGATTTTCACAAAGCTGGATGCTTCAAGGGGATTTTGGCAAGCACCTTTGGAAAACAACAGTGCAATACTGACAACATTTTTAACACTATTTGGCAGATATGTTTTCAATTGCTTGCCATTTGATATAAATTCAGGGCCAGAGCACTACCAATGCAAAATGCAATAAATATTACAGGGACTAGAGGGTGTTGTTAACCAGGCTGACGAGATCCTCATATATACAACTGTGAAATTTCTGGGCCTCATTGTGAGCAAAGGAACAGTTCAGCCCTATCCAGAAAAGGCAAAAGCCATCAGAGACATGCCAGATTCCACGAATGTCACGGAGTTGCGGTGAGTGTTGGGCATGACAAATTATTTACGGAAGTTCATCCCACAATTGCCTGAGAAGATTCAACCGATAAGAGAGCTGCTACAAAATGAAAAAGAATGAGTATGGGGTGATGCTCAAAAGAAAGCCATGGACACAATTAAGCAGGAACTGACACAGTAGCCAACCTTTGCGCTTTATAGACGTTGAGCCCCAATCAGAATTTCAGCTGATGCTTCGTCATACGGCCTGGAGGTGGTATTCGAACAGCAACAGAGACAGCAGTGGAATCCCATCATGAATGCATTAAGGAGCCTGAGTGAAACAGAAACCAGGTATGCCCAAATTGTGAAAGAAGCTTTGGCAGTCACATGGGCATGTGAGAAGTTCCAGTAATGCATATTGGGTACATGTATGGAAATTTTCACAGACCTCAAACCACTGATTACACTACTAGAATCTAAGCCACTTGCAGACCTGACAGCAATACTGCAGAGTTTACGAATGTGATTGATGTGCTTTATATACACAGTTCAGCATATACCAGGAAGAGAATTCCACATACCAGATGTTCTCTCTTGGGCCCCAACCGTGAAAGCTAGTGATGAAGGGTAAGAGATCCTGAAAGAAGTCCTGTACATTTACAATGTCATATCAGAAACACCATTTTTGGACAAATGATTAGCAGCCATCAAAGAGGCTCAAGACAATGATATAGAATGCCAGAAACTGAAGGAAAGTATTCTTCGTGGATTCTGAAACAAGGACTCTGTATAATGGTCACGTGAGAGGACAACTGACATATAACGATAGGCTTATTATGAAAGAGATGTATATTTTAATTCCTGTGCTGCTACATCCCAAAATGTTGCAGAGAATAAATGGCACATGAGAATAGTAAAGTGTCATCATCAGGCACATGAGTCAGTGTGGTGGCCTAACATGTCTACTGAAGTGAAGCAGATGATGGAAAACTGTCAGAAATGTATTGAACATAGGATAGAAAGGACAGAAGCTCTGAAAACATCACAGTTACCTGGCAGATCATGGGAAGTATTGAGAGTAGACATAATGGAGCTGAAACAGAAGCAGTATCTAGTGATCCAAAATTATTTTTCTAGGTTCCTGGAGGTGGTAAGTTTGGACAAAACAACATCCAGAATATTTTTGCCAGACATGGAATTCCAGAGGTAGTCAGAACTGATGGTGGGACCCAGTTTTTATCATTGGAATTAAAACCGTTTGCCAAGGAATACCCACGCTTTCCTTAGTCAAATGGTGAAGCAGAGAAGGCGGTAGACATCGTTAAGCGCATTCTGTCAAAATCAGAAGACCCCAATCTTGGCCTTCTCTCCTACAGATGCACATCTCTCGAGTCAGGTTTGTCACCAGCTGAGCTGTTTTTCGGGCGGAATCTGAGAAATACGCTACCCTTGTTACTGTCACAACTTAGGCCAACATGGGACGATGAAGCTGCCGTACAAGATTTTTAAGTGCAAGAACCCAGCACTTAAAAGAGAGGAACAGAAAAATACATATTGAGAAAAGTAAAGTCAAAGATCTACCTATCCTAAAGGCAAGAGACAGAGTGTGGATCACCAACATGGGATGTTATGGATGGGTTCAGTTTGCTGCAGAAGCACCAAGATCATACATTGTAGCCACTGACAAGGATATGATATGCAGGAACAGAAGGCAGGAGGAAATAGGAAATGCCGCAAACACAGTAAACAGAAGTGAAACCTTCAATACAGCAGGGAAACACTAAGCAACAGGAAACAAGATCAGAAGCAGGGAATCCAAAAGACATTCATCCAGCAGGAGAAAGAGTGAGAACGTCAAGCCTTACTGAAGAGAGACCATTTGTGGGGTTTCCAGTAAAAAAGTGTGATAGAAATCAAGGGTCTTCAAATTTCAGTTAAGGCACTAGCGAGAGAGGCAGTAATGACCAAATTAACAGCAACAAAAACCTTAACACCTGGAAAGAAGAACATTTTGCATAAAACTTTAATATATCCAAAAAAAATTCTTCTGCCACCTCTTCACATTAAATTAGGTTTAATGAAACAGTTTGTAAAAGCCTTGCCTAAAGATGGTGAATGTTTTAAGTATTTATGTGAAAAGTTTCCTCATTTATCAGGAGTCAAACTGAAAGAAGGGGTTTTTGTTGGGCCTGACATTCGTAAAATGATGTTCGATTCCAACTTTGAAACAAAAGTGACTACAAAGGAAAAGGAGGCTTGGATATCATTTAAGCAAGTTGTGACTAAGTTTTTGGGCAATGTTAAAGACCCAAACTATGAGCTTATCATAGCTAATATGATAGACAAGTACAAAAATCTGGGATACCTGATGAGCATTAAAGTCCACTGCTTACACAACCATCTTGACTTTTTCCCTGACAACTTGGGTGATGTGAGTGATGAGCAGGGGGAGCGGTTTCACCAGGACATCAAAGTGATGGTGCAACATTACCAGGGATGGTGGAATGTCAGCATGATGGGTGATTACTGCTGGTCACTTCACCGAGAACAACAAAATGCATCACATTGGAGAAAAAGCTACGTAAGAAGCTTCAAAGAGAAGAGAGAAAGGAAATACCAAAAAATTAACACTTAAAATGTATGTAATGAATTTTTTTTTATACAATCACATTTTTAAATACAAATGCATATTGTGAGAGAACTGTGGAACTTATGCCAGATTCTGTTTCAGCACCCAAAAATACATAAGATTCAGCTGCATTTATTAAAAAAGTTTTCACAAAATATTTTTTTGTTGGCCTGTGTTATTAATCATATTTTACAATGAAATATAATTGTTTTTTCACTACACTATTAACAACAATTATTTGTTTTTTCTTTACACCATCCTAACCTTACAAATCCTAACTTCAAATCTATGTGTATTAACTTTATAAAAATTTTATATTGTAAGAGGTAATTTGGGGATTGGGAAACAGAAACAGAGGAGGGGGTAAAACCAAAGCAGTGTAAGGGAGAGAGGATTGAGAAAACATGGGAAGAGGGGAGAGAAGAAAAATTAAATAGGAAAGGGAAGAGAGACAGAGGGAGCAGCCAGGTGCAAAAAGGAAGGATAACGGAAAGAGGAGGAATGGAGAGAAATAGGAGGGGAAGAAAGAATGGGGGGAGGGATGGGAGTATTGGGATTGTGTTGGGAAATTTCCTGGTATCTGTTTTATGTAAAAATTTACTATATTTGAATGATACTCATTAAAATTCTTTGAGAACAAGAGGACATCCACCACCTGCTATTTAGGTCGGCAATAGGTCATACTACATTAATGAAGCCACAATCTATTGCACTGAACTAGCTAGAGAAGTGGTTCTACATTCATGAGCAATTGCATTAGACAGCTGCCATGTTTGCCCCCTCAAATGAAATAACATATAGCCATGCACAACTGAGATGATGTTAGATCACATACTGATTCTCTGAGTAACTGTCAAGCACACAATAGGGAATAAATAACATTTCAGCACATTTTATCATGGCCAGATCATTGGGGGCAGACATATGGTGTACTTCATCTCCTAAGTTCTGCAGGCACTGGGATTTCCACGGGCCTCTGTATCAAGAATGTACTGTGAGATCATGAATTTGGGTAAAACTACCGCCATCAGAGACAACTGCCATGGTGTACAACTCATCAATGACAGGGGTTGCCACCTGCTAGCTAGTTTGGTAACTGCGGATAGAAAGGCCACAGTGCAACAGATCATTTTCCAATTCAATGCTGGACCAAGACCTGTGAGCAGCCATACCATCCACAGCCATCTCCTCACTATAGAGTACAGTAACTGCCGCCTCACTAGGTACCTCTGCTCACTGCACATTGCAAGATTCAGTGATTACTGAGAGTGTGGGAACACCGTCATTGGACCCCCGATTCATGGAAAAGGTCACATGGGTGAATGAGTCAAGATACACGTTAGTACATACCAATGGCAGGGTACAAGTGTGTCATCACATACATGAAGCAAATGATCCCTCATGTCAGGAGGGTACAGTTCAGGCCAGTGGTGGTGGTATCCTTGTATGGGGACTATTTACATGATATGTAATGGGTCCCCTGATACATATACCAGCGTCCCTCACCAGTAAATGATACAGGGACCTGCTGGGACACCATGCACATTCATTTTTGTGCCTACAGCACCCTGTAGGAGACCTATAACTACATCAAGACAATGCACCAGCCCTCTGCACCCAAACTGTAACCAAGTGGTTGGATGAGCACTCCACTGACTTGAGGCTGCTTGTCTGGTCCAAGGTCACCCGACCTCAATTCTATTGAGCACACCTGGGATGCTGTGGAGAGGGATGTACGTGTGTAGATCCTGCTCCAACCAATCTCCTTGTATTGTGGAAGGCTGTGCCGCTGCCATGGATAAGTACGAATCCTGACTGCTTCTGGTGTCTTGTAGAGTCCCTGCCATGCCACACTGCTGCCATCATAAGTGCGAAAGGGGGCGCTACACGCTACTAGGCTGGTATATTCAGTGTTCCTCAACGAAGGTATAACGACTGTTCAGGAGCAATTAGGAAAAGAGAATGAATAAATAAATACTATCTCTTAATTCAACTACTTATGGGAATATTTTGTATAAGACATTCAAATAAAATAATTGGTTATGGTTGGTTCTTCTAAAACTCTAAAATATAAAGATTTTTAATTCTTTTCCAGACACATACTGACAAGAAATAAGACTATGAACAAAGTTACATAATTTTTACATTCCATAATTTTTGATAATGACCAGAATTTTCTGACAACTTTCATTGAAAACAAATAAAACAGCAATTACAGCACAAATTCTGGTAATACATGAATTGTATTCCTGCCAAGATTTAGTCTTCAAAGTATAGTACAGTAGAGCACCCCTTAACCAGAATTACCTCGAACGGAACTCCCCTTATCCGGAACTAATTTTCCAAAAAAAAAAAATTCAAACGTCGCAAAGTTGTGCCGTAACTTTCCCATCACCAGACTGTACATGCACGTTAGGTGGTAAACAAGCTGCAGCACGATGAAGAGAGCTATGCTGCATAATGACACAAGTGACAGTGACTAATGGCAATGTGTGACACATGCCGTTGGTTTTAGTGGTGCGACTTTCAGAATGTAGTGTTCTAACGTGTTAGTGTACATGTGCCGTATTTTGGCGTGTATAGACCGCACACAAAGTTTTTGATGAAAAATTAGGGATAATTAATATTTAAAGTATAGGCCGCACTGAATTTTTGTATTCCCGTAAATATTGCCGGGCCTCATCATGCTAGTGCGGAAACAGCAAACTATGGCAACGTCAAACTAATTAATTTGCCATTTAATGTTATCATTGCCACGCCGCCTGCAGAAAAGTAGCAACAGCGCAGTATTCCGCGTAAATAAAACTTTTGTATTTATGTCAAAATGCCTCAACAGTGCGTTTAAATTGCGGAACATGTGTGGCGTGCGTAGCCTGCAAGCTCGGCTGGCTGTTGCCCGGCAGGTAATGGTATGGTGCATGTGTGCATGCGGCGTCACACACACACACAGAGCTACTGCTGGCTGACTCATTCAACCAGAGAGAGACAGAGACATACAAAAAAGAGGTCGGAGGAGGGAGAAAGAAAAGAAAGGGCCCGAGCAAGCTTGCTTGGTGCTGGATGGCTGTTGTTGCCAGTGGCTGGAAGT
>NQII01000265.1:72685-139234 GCA_002778355.1 Clitarchus hookeri
TGAAAGGTAGCACGCCGAGCGAGGGGGAGAAAGAAAAAAAAGAAAAGAAGTGCACAAGCAGAATGGCGGCTAGAGGTGATACAACGCAGAACAGTCGAAGAAAGGCGACCCATACGCATTTAAACATTAGAACGTATTGTTCGTTGACAAATTTCTGAACATGGTATGGGGGAAATTTTTTTTATGACAATATCTCGTAAATAACCAGCACCCTGTCAACACAAACAGTAACATGATATCCAGATCTTGCTAACTCAGGCAGACACGCGCCCCGCAAAGAGATAAGAATCCCCCCTAGAAGTTTGAGAATGAAGGTCATTAACGCAGCGCCGGGAGTTTTATGACTCACATTTCATAAACAGAACGTAGTGTTTTTTTTAATGGTTTTGTAAATTTAAGGATAAAACTAATAATTTACACTCATCGATTTCTTAAGTTAAAATTATGTGCCACATATACATGAGTTCAGAATAAAAATGTGTTATTTTTCACACCATCCCACCCTCATTTCCCTTAACCGGAATTTTCCCTCGACCGGAATAGCCCTTCCCCCGACAATTCCGGTTGAGGGGTGCTCTACTGTAGTCAAATTTTGAAAAATCTTTCTTGCCAAAATATTTAATTTTCATGTCAATTACATCTATTCAATAACCTGTTTGCAACCAAATTCTCTAAACTTAAGTCTTACACAATTAAATTTGTTTAAGAAAGTTGGGTTGAGCTACTGAAACTAACAAATGAAATAAAGTAGATGGGAAAAGGGGCTATTAGCACAACAACTGCCAGCTGAGGATTGCAGGATTCGTCTGCCATCTTGGATAATGTCACCACTGCCATCTAGGATGTCCTTGACATTGATCTATTCATCATCTTGGATGATGTTATCACTGCCACATTGTTTTCATCACTCGCCATCTTGTTTCTACCACCCGCCATCTTGTTTCTACCATCTTGTTTCCTCTTTAATTAGTTTACATCAGCTGTCGCTAGGGGCACACTACTTGCTTGGCCTACATATTTGTTTATGGAGTTGGCAGTTAGAGTGTGCTGGTGTGTTTTTCTAGAGTTGGCAGCTAGGGGCACACAAACGTCATATTGGTTCTAGTTTTGTCCTCTACGGGAGCTGCTAGTATAAGGTCGATGTTCCCATTTCCTGTATGCTGGAGCCTTGCCCCTATAGACACAATTTTCAAATGTTAAAAATTTAAATATCGTGTGGAGATGACCAATTTTGATCTGGCCCCCTTTGGCATGGAAAATTGGACCTATGCCTTATACCACTCGGCTACAGAGACAGGTAGGAATCTACTGTTTAAAATGTGGTTAATGCAATAGATCATTGTAATTTTAATAGTAATAAGCATAGGTACATTTTATTGTGTCTACTGTAGGCAGCCATATTGTTTATTAAAGTAACTTCTTTTTGTCTGCTGTAGTCCGCCAACTTTGTTGGACTTGGAATTTTTTCGCGTTGGTCAGCAGACACACATAACCAATCCTTATATATATATATATATATATATATAAGTTACGAAGGCAGGAGGGATGTTGTTCCCTCCTGGCACCCTAACAACCCCCCACACCGGCGGAAATAAGTTGATAGAATTTAGGTGACGTTAAACTGAAAAAGAAATGTGAACAAAAGATCTTACGGTCACGGGTGCTTGCCGGTGTGGGTGAAATTCTTCACGCCTGCTGCGTCTTCTCACGCCCGATGCGTCTTCTTCGACGATTGGTTACTTTGTTCCTCTAGGCGATAGGCACCACCAGTATATATTAGGCAGGCCTATCCCCCCCCCCCTTCTTCTAAGATAAGCGCATGGCATCCAGCATCTGCCAGTAGCGTCATCCAAAACTACGCTGTGTCCCGCGCTCTCAACATGTTATCGTACCCGAAACTGCGTCGCAGGAAACTAAAACTGTTTACACCGTCTACTTCCAGAGAACCGAACTTCTCACAACGCAGCCGGAAAGTTTCTGAATAATGCTGAATCATAACAAAAACAACAACTTTCGAAACGAGACGGTAAACGGACTCCTGTTACCACGTAAACAGCAGATGTCCGTCCGATAACCTACAAAAGCACACGTCTGCTCGATAAACAAACTATCATGGGAAACGAACCACCGCAGCTTTAACTTGAAACCTGATAAAATATTACAAAGCTTTCCAAAGCTAAATACACACGAAAGAATTTTACACCCGTGTCCCGAAAAATTAAGAATATTGCGTCATTACAAGCTATTAGCTAATTATGTCCGCTTTTGATATCCACAAAACCTGTGATTTGGTGAAACCCCAGTTAACCATTTTGTGTAAGTCAGTTGTTTTCTTAGGACAAGGGCTGCTGGCTGAGGATTCGTCCCCATTTTGGATGATGTCATAGATGCCACTATGGTACTATAGGCTGCCATAATGTTTGTATCAGTTATTTGTCATCTTCTACTGTAGGCTGCCATCTTGGGTACATCAATCTTTTTCTTAGGACAAGGGCTGTTGGCTGAAGATTCTTCTGCCATTTTGGAAGATGCCATAGATACCACTATGGTACTATAGGCTGCCGGAATTTTTGCATCAGTCAATTACTGTTCTATACTGTAGGCAGCCATCTTTATTTGGCCAATTTTTTAACTTCCTGCTGAAGTTGTGGTCAAAATATTGTCAGTGCTTATTATTATCAAAACATTTGGTCTTTATAAATTATGCTCCTCACCCCATCATACTCATAAATTATTAGTGAACAGAACTCTACCTAGCACATTGGCAGGATCTTTAGCAGGGCTTAAACATTTTAGATAAATTCATAATAATATCATAAAGAAAACTAAAAAGTGTTTAGTTTATATATTTATTTCCTTTTACAACTTTAATATACAGTAGAATCCCGATAATTTGTATTGTCAAGGGACTGAATGTTAAATATGACACATCGAGATATTCAAATTAGCGGGATTACCAATAATCGGGAGCAAAAAAAGAAAAAAATACACTATAACGAGATTAATGCAAATTTGCATTAATATGTAATGATAAACTCATGGCTACATATTATGTGTACATATGTATATAAACAATAGTTACATCAATAAAAAACACATTAAAAATGTACGTTTAAAAAAAATCTGTTATTTTCTATTGGTGCAAGCATTGCAGATGGCTATTGTAGATGGCTTTGTCAAGCATGTTCAAAGCAGAAAATACTTCATCACCAACATCTGATTTCGCTAAGAAATGGTGCACGTTGTTGATGTATGGTTTAGCCACTTTAGGTGTAATTGTTGGCACATCATCTTCGTCATCACCTTCACCATCAATATCCTGAGATGGAGCCACAATTTTGTCATCAGTTAGAATCCCCGCTAACGCTAGGCCATCGTCAAAATGGACGAAATCTTCAAACATTATAGAATTTTCTTCATTTTGAGGAAGACGATTCCAATTCACAGGGCATTCTAAGTCTTGTTCAGTAACTGCTGATGAAAGTTCCACCTTCGTAAATCCACAAGCACGAAAACAGTTTTTTATTGTACTTTCGCTAACACTTTGCCACGCCTTGTGAGCAATGTTCATGGCTGAAAATAAGGTGATTTTATGATCCTTCCCATCCTCGATGCTGTCAAGGAGATGCATCACTACTTCCTTGCGGTAAAAGGTTTTGAACTTTTTAATTATGCCCTGGTCTAGAAGCTGCAGCTTAGAAGTGATGTTGGCAGCCAAAAACACAACATTAACATGACTGAACGGTGGGGTATTGTTGTGGGCCGTACAATTATCCATGAAAAGTAGAATTTCTTGCTGCCTTTTCTCCATATCAGCATTCACTGATCGCATCCATTCCTTGAATAATTTGCCAGTCATCCACGCTTTTTGTTTGCGCGATAGGTCATCGCAAAAGTTTTTATGTTTTTAAAACATCTTGGTTTGGCTTATTTGCCTATCATGAGCGGTCTTAATTTCTCAGATCCATCCATGTTGGCGGCCAACAATATGGTTACACGTTCTTTACTATTTTTTTCGCCATGACACTTTTCTTCCTTAAAACACATTGATTGGTTGGGGAGACACTTAAAAAATAACCCCGTCTCATCGGCATTAAAAATGTTGTTGGGCTCATAAGAATTGATTATTTCTCCCAATTCGTATTTCCACTCAGAACAAACGTTGGCCGATACACTCGCACTTTCCCCACTAAGCTTCTTAAATTTTATGCTGTGCCTTTTTTAAACCTATCAAACCAACCATCACTCGAACGAGAGTCTTTAATTCCCATTTTTTTCTGTGAAAACGTTTGCTTTTTCTCTTAAAATGTTTCCTCCAACTGGTACATTCGAATTCCGTGCTTGCGCAAACCACTTTTTAAAATTATCTTCTGGTTGTGGATACTCACCAGTCTTAAAGCGCTTTACTTTGCTATCCGATGTCTGGGAGGCGATTTTGTCCTTGTTCTTCAGAATTGATGTTATTGTGGAAGGGGGAACGTTATAACGTTTAGACACGTCAATTTGTTTATCACCACCGGCCACGGCGTTAATGATTTCTTTTTTTTTCTCTAATGGAAAGACACTTATTAGCTCTTTTCGGAGGCATGGCTAAGACCGAACTGACTAACTTTTCACTCGCTCTGCTCCTTCCTACCCTCTCATGACTGTAGACTGGACAGCAAGGCGCCTCTTAGTTCTGGGAATCACAGACACATCGCCTCACAGCCTACTTGGCGTCATTACCTTCCCTTCAAACCCTCTTACTTTTCACTCGCTCTGCTCCTTCCTACCCTCTCATGACCCTAAGCCGGACACCAAGGCGCCTCTTAGTTCTGGGAATCACAGACACATCGCCTCACAGCCTACTTGGCGTCACTACCTGCCCTTCAAACCCTCCTACGTCCCTCAGTACCCATCCTGTCTTTTTTACGCTGCCCGAATTGCATAAATCTAGAGCTGTTGTACAGTCTAGGGTTAAAAATATTACGAGTTAACGAGATTTTTACATTGGAAATAAGAATTATAAGACATTTTAATTGAGCTCGAGCACCAAAATAAATACGTATTATCGAGGGGACCGGAAAGCATTGTTTTTTTTACGAATTAAAGGGATTTTCTCAAGGGACGGCAAATTTGCACGAATTAGCGGGATATACAAATAATCGGGATGCGAAATATCGGGATTTCACTGTAATTGCATAATGTAACCTCTTTGCTCGAGTTCATTGATTATTGAATTCACCTCTTGGTTGCTGTCATACTGTTGTGCTTTTTCTGTAGCAAATAGAAGAGGTAGTCTGTTGATGAGCTGGTTTGGGTCATCAGACAATAGGCAGGCTCCATTTTAAAATATCTTGTCTCTTCTTTTCACTGTAGATTCATTAGACACTTCTGCATAAAAGTTTATTATTTTGCTTCACCATTACAGGTAGGGCCACATTCAGTATTACTATCTTCATCACTGTAAGTACTGTGCTCAGAGCCGCTGTGTTGGTAATGTATATACACTAGTTCAAGTATTTTTCGTATTACCATATATCTTCTTCTGTAAACTTTTATGGTCCCTTGCAAAACAACATTTTGTACAGTCCTGGATTCCCATGTGTTATGTAATCACTCATCCTTATAATTTCACCAGGCAAAAACTCAATTTCCCTGGTTCCGAGAAACCATTTATCATTATGCTTGTACACACTGCAAGCCATATTGGTCTTCGTTGCTGTGCAAGATGCTAGATATTGACAGGTCAGAGTATTGGGTTTAATTCTGCACTTATGCACCTACTCTTATTAGGTAATTTTAAGTGTCTGTAGTTATTTTATTTTGTGATATGTTTAACCATGTGCTTTACTGTCACCTCCTCTTTCAGTAACATGTATATTATTACCCCATTTCCATTTTGGTGTAGTTTTCTCAGTGTAATTACCAACTTTAATGTCCACGACTGCAGACTCATTGTTCTGCTTGTGTTTGCCATGGCTAGTTGCAGGTTTAATTTCCTCGTTTTTCATTTTCAACATAGGCAGTAAATGTTTGTTGTATATACCTTTTGTGGGTATGTATGGATCGCTTGTTTGGCCGAAAATTTCTGCACTATCTATCTTTCCTTTACTAGTGACATCCAAATCTCTTCCATGAGGTACTAGTTTCAAGCACAATGCAAGTTCGGATAATGCTATGGATGATTGAATCAGAATTACTTTATTCACTGAATCAGCAGGAAGGCACTGTAATCTTTTTTCATGCTGCAAAGGTTTAAATGTATGTTGTTTAGTGGCAAGCAAAGGAACACGGTCTTTACCAGTAGTGTAATGTGTCTTCAAAATATCACCTCTAGTAAAGAGTGTATCTCACTCATCACAATGTAGAATTTTGGAGGTTGGTCCTTTTGAACATTTTTTTCATGTCGTTGAGCATTATAGCTTTTACTAAAGATCTTGGCACAATAGCAACACTGTTTTCTGTGTAATTTGTGAGCAAATGGTGACGGTATGTGTGTAGTCATACTCTGCATACTTGCGTTAATACCATCAGCGCCCTGCATCACCTTCAAGATTGCATGAATTCACACACAGACACTGACTCCTGCCGATCGACTCCAGACACCATACATTATGCCACAAAAAGGAAAACAGTAACCAAGAGGTGAATTCAATAATCAATTAACTCGAGCAAAGAGGTTGCATTATGCAAAAATATTAAAGCTGTAAAGAGAAATAATTTGATAAATAAAACACTTTCAGTTTTCTTGATGATATTATTATGAATTTATCTAAAATGTTTATGTCCTACTAAAGATCCTACTGCTGTGCTGGGTAGAATTCTGTTCCCCAATAATTTATGAGTGTGATGGGGCGAGGAGCAATGTTTATTAAGACCAAAAATTTTAGATAATAATAGGCACTGAAAATATTTTTTCCACAATCTCAGCAGGAAGCTGAAAAATTGGCCAAACAAATATGGCTGCTTACGGTAGAAGACCGCAATTGACTGATACAAAAATTCTGGCAGCCTATAGTACCATAGTGGTATCTATGACATAATCCGAAATGGTGGACGAATCCACAGCCAGCAGCCCCTGTCCTAAGAAAATTAATAGCTGGCATACACAAATTGGCTGCCTGCAGTAGAAAATGACAAATGACAGATACAAGAAATAAGTCGGCCTACAGTGCCATAGTTGATACAATGGCATTATCCGAGATGGAGGACAAATCCCCAGCCAGCAGCCCTTGTCCTAAGAAAACAAATGACTGATGTATACAAGATGGCTGCCTACAGCAGAAAATGACAAATTACTGATGTAAAAATATATATGGCAACCTACACTGCCATAGTGACATCTATGACAACATCTGAGATGGTGGACAAATCCTCAGCCAACAGCCCTTGTCCTTAGAAAACCCTTTAAAAAAAATATATGGATTGGTTGTGTGTGTGCAGTAGTGCAGTAGTGTCCGATGCAGTGCAGTTATATCCGGGACAGTGCAGTAGTGGCGGAAACTTCACCACACAACTAGTTGGGCGCCATCTGTCAATTATAAAGATGTGGAGTTGGGTGGGTGGAAGATACAAACAAGATAAAATATTCGTGGGCGCCAAGCCGTGAATGCGTGCACTGCCATGCGGACAGTAGGACTAGACCTCAGGGTGTGACGTCGCCTCACGTGTCGAGATCACAGGTGATTTGCCGTTCACCCACTTACCTCTGCTGTTGGCTACAGAAGATGCCTTACACTTACGTGACAGGGTAGAAGGAATGAGGACAAAAGTTTGCAATCTATAGCCAGTCTGCATTTAATTGCCACTAATCAAAATGATACACTTGTTTGGCACTTGGTACACAAAGCAAGAACACCCTAATCACTAAAACCACAACCAATAAAAAAAGACAGTGAAACAAAACCCCAAGCCCGTCAAGTCCCACGATGCTACATACTGCGAACCCTGAAGACCTCATCCTTGACCTCCATCTGCGGGACCCAAAATACCACACTTCGTTGCCATGGGCATGTAGCCCCTATAGCCAGAGATTGCACATCAGGGTAGAGCAGCATGAAATGGAGGTGGCAACCAGAAAACAGAATAACATCTTGAGAGCGTGCGGTGTCGCACAGCGAACAGAATAGACAATGCAACAACTATCAAATAATACAAAGACATGACAATTACAATACGTAAAAGCCAGTATAACAAAAAAACATTAAGATTCATGAATACAGCTCAGTTAACACAAAAACACATTTGTGACCAGAGAATTTCGATGTAGTACAAGCCTTGTCGCACACGCAAACATACCTAGCGCTCTCACGGCACACACGTGACACTTCTGTGATGCATACACAACCAATTATCTAGAAGCACACGGATTCCTGTAAAGATGCAGCGGCCTTAGTGGCCATATGTCAGGCGTGGCATAGATATCTCTTTGGCATAGAAATCTCTTCTCAATGTTGTCTCAGCTTCTTATTTTTTTAATCGCATACATACTTTAAAACGTAATTTTAAACAGTTAATTCCATGTATCACAAATTTTTATTACAATCACTTCTTAACTTGATATGAACTACACACACACACTTGGGATTGACAAGAGAATTGCAACAAATAATAAAATAAGACATATGTGAAAAGTATTATTTATTGTAAACAATACAGTGTGAAGAGCATTTGCATTTGGCATTTGATGCTTAAAGTTAGAATTAAAGAAAGATGTCACTTAACATCACAATTAAGATTACCATAAAAATTATATGATATAATTTACAAGCATGGAGTAAAGAACTGATACTTTTGTGACAACATTGTACCAGAATCAGATAGCTAAAGTTCGCTGGATCGTGGAATCACACCCCAACATCTGATATTAGATACAGGATTTAAAAACCAGAATGGCCGCTGTAGCTAACGTGGAGTGATTATGTGGGGAAATTGAGGAATAATTTGTGATGTTACAAGCAGAAACACAATAGATTTATAAGCTATGCAGCAATCCGAATAATCTTTTCAATTAAAAAACCCAAGGGAGGGAGAGGGTCTAGGCCCCATTGCTCCTCCCTCCCTTGGGTGTGGTGTGCCACTGAATATATTTATTGTTTTATTAATTGTCATTTCACAGAGATATTTAGCGAGATTAATTTGTATAACGTAGAGTATAACATAGCAGGCTAATTCTGTGATTTATAATTTCCGCAATTTCAATGTTTCTTCTATGTCTTCCAAATTGAGTCCATGCCACGTTGAGTTGCTGCACTTCGCCGGGCAAAAGGAGGTCCGACACAATATTAGGAGGTATCCCATGACCTTTGTCGCCTCAGTGTATTTATCCATATATTGCTATCAATTTTTCATCATAATTGTAAATCTTGTGTCTATTATTCGAGAATTACATCATCACACTTTCCACTAACAGATATTACTATACTTTCTTTACAAACCCTACTACAATCCACACTTCACACATACTAATAACACCTGCATAATCAATATTCAGTCAAAAATTTATTGATTCTTTTGGGGCAACAATTTTTTATCGCCAACTGACCAGCACATGTACTCATTTTAGTATACAGTTCACTTATTAAATTATAAATGATTTGTTTCTGTTCATGAGCTTGATGTAGTTTTATTCAACCTCCCAATTATTTCCGACATCCACTTCAGATGAATTCAGATCTTAACACTTCTACATAAGATTGTTAATCCCCACTGATACCAACCTATTCATGCTTTTATCATCATCGGTAATTCTCATTAATGTCATTACTTACATAACACACATTATCAAAACACTGGTATTAGGATGTACAATTGAACCATGCAATGTTCCCACTGTAATGACACACTTTTCAACTCACCTTCTAATGCCTTAAATACTCCACCAGTGTTATCAAAACACTCAATAAGTAAAAGCAGAGATGACACAATCTAGTCCAGCAATTCAAAGTAATTATAAACATCAATGGATATCATTTTCTGTCATTGTTGCCATTGCTTCCATCAATTTACAAGGAAAAGGGTGCATTCTGAATTATACTTACAATACCTGCAACTGTTTCATCAGCTTCTCATAATAGCAGTGGTTTTTTTTCAGCCACACAAACACACTCCTGGCCATTAAAATTGCACCACCAAAAATAAAGTGAGCTAACACAACCCGATTTACTGACCAGAATACCCCATTATACACAGGTAACATGATTACTCTTGCAGCTCAGTATGATGTACAGAACGTGGGGAATTCAGTACTGCGTGGCCCCATCATGGGCAGCAATAACTGCTGCTAGACGATGCTGCATTGAGAGGAAAAGACTCTGGATGTCTGTTTGGGGTATCTCTGCCCATGGTGCTTTGATGCATGTCCAAAGTTTATCTGTTGCGGTCACAGGTGTCCTATGATAGGCCTGTTGTCATCCAACCATGGACCACATGTTTTTGATGGGCAAGAGATCCAGTGAACATCAATCTGACATTTGGGGAGGAGAGGATAGGGTGGTATTATGGAACTGTAAGATTATGTATGCCATATGCAGCTGCACATTTTCTTGTTGGTACAGGGTGCCAGGCTGCCTTGAAGATAGCGACCAACAACAGGCTCCAATACCTTTACAATGTAATGGTTGATGGTCAGCGATGCAGACTAGGTGCAAGTAGGACTGGAATCCGATGGCACCCCATACCGTAACATCATGTGCTGGGCTGGTATGATGGTGCATAATGCAAGACTCAGTTAAGCATGCACCATGGTGCTGCCAGACACAGATGCAACCAACCATCGTGGTGCTGCACGCAGAAGTGGGATTCATCAGCGAGGACCTTATCATGGCATTTGTCCCTTCAGGCCTAATGTTCCACGCACCACTGCAGCCAGTGGTAAGCAGTCAATGGCAGAAGCAGTAACGAGTGCCTAGATAAGATGCCCCGATGCTGTAGATGATGACAAACAGTGAATGCGGACAAAGATTGATGTGCCACATGTTTCAAAACCTCAGCGAAGGTGTTGGATGTGGCTGTATGGTCTGTAATCACCATGCATACCAGATGTTTGTAATCACACTTGTTGGTGCAACAGGCCGTTGGTTTCCTTCAAGTCGCTCAGCCTGTTCCTCCTCTTCCCACTAATACCATATCCGCTTCACTGTGGTTGCATTTATTCCAATGGATGAACCAATTTCAAGGTAAGATAATCCACAATCTCGATAGGCCATGATTCTCTTGTAATTGAAGGCAGAAACCTGTTCATATAATGGATGTGTTCTTCAATGGTGCATTCTCACTCAATTTGTGCACACAAATAATGGGGAAACACAATGCCACTTCCTCTCAGCAGCGCCCCAACCTTTACATATGAGGGTTATTCGAAAAGTAAGGTCAGAATCGCCGTAGCTAATTGAATGTCGCACGAACATTGTAACGCGCATGCGCACCGACTCCCGGCATGCCTTGCTCGTCAAATGATGCCATTTGCATTGGTATTGTTGCAGTGTGCTATTTACAGTGTCAGTTCAAAATGTTTAAAACAACTGATCAGCCCGCCGACTGTGAAATATGGTCAGTGATTCTGTTTTTGACAGCAAGGAACGTTTTGGCAGCGGAAGTTCATCGACAGATAAGTCAAGTGTATGGCCCCAATGCAATGAGTGACAGCAAAGTGCGTAAGTGGGTGAGAGCTTTCAAGGACGGACGGGAAAATGTCCATGATGAACCACGATCAGGCCGACTATCAGTGATCACAGAAGATTTGGTCAAAGCCGTGGACGAAAAGATTTGTGAAGACCGACGATTCACAATTTCAACTTTAGCATTGGAATTTCTGAATGTGGGTAGAAAACTTTGCTCAAAATTGTCTCTGAAAATTTGCAATTTCTCCAATTGTGCGCACGTTGGGTTCCCAGGCTGCTTACTGAGGAACACCAAATGAAAAGAATGGCTTGTGCTCTTGATTTTTTGGACCGATATTATAAAGGAAGGTGATAAATTTTTAGAGAAGATTGTCACAGGGGACGAGACGTGGGTTTCTCACATGGCCCCAGAGTCTAAACGTCAGTCAATGGAATGGCGTCACCCGACATCACCAGTCAAAGTCAAGGCCAAGCGGACAATCTCAACATGCAAGGTTATGGCAACCGCGTTTTGGGATAGACATGGAGTCTTGTTAGTCAAGTTTATGCAGCAAGGAACAACAATCAATGCAGCTGCTTACTGCGCTACCCTGACTAATTTTTGACGTCCAATATGCAATAAGTGACATGGCCTTCTAACGTCTGGAGTTTTGTTGCTGCATGACAATGCCAGACCCCATTCTGCCATTCACACCCTAGATCTAATCAGATCTTTTGGATGGGAACAGATTGATCACCCACCGTACAGTCCAGACTTGGTGCCGAGCGATTTTCACTTGTTTCGCTACCTAAAGGCAAACGCCTTTAGGTAGGCAAGCGCTTCGCCACAGATAACGAAGTGAAAGAAGCAGTTACAGACTGGTTATCCTCACAGGCGGCAGATGTCTATGACTTAGACATACAAAAACTTGTAGAATGTTATGACAAATGTTTAAACAAGTATGGAAAATATGTAGAAAAATAGAAAAACATGTAAGGAATTAAATAAAAAAAGTTTTTTGAAAACATCTGTGATGGTTTATGTTTTATAAGAAATTGGACCTTACTTTCCAAATCACCCTTGTATATAGCAATGATCAGTGTCGCCTTTGGTGCACGTGCTGTGTCACTTGGCTTTAAAAACTAATCACGTCATTATCCTACAATACTATACGAATTCCCCCAATGTGGAGTCCTTCTTGGTTTTGCAATTTTAATGACCAGCAATGTAATTTTTTGGTATTTTGAAATTAGGAAACATAGCTTTAAATAATGGTTTTTGCATGATCTGCTGCTGATAATGACATATTGTGTTCACTAACAAATTCTGTAAAGTAACATTGTGCACATATAACACTAGTGTCTTTGGAAAATGAAATATTGCTGTTTGACAAAGCTGTGAAAATCACTTTGTCCTATGAGAAGGTAGCAGAAAATATGGCAGCTGTGTCAAGAAATCATGAGCACAACATGCCAGATCCGAATGCAGATATACACAAGATCCTTTCCTTGCATTTTCAGGACTCTCACAACCACCATCATGATTGTGACAAATAAATCCCCAGGTATTTTGAAAGTGTCGAGGCAAGCAACCACGCAGCCTCAAATAGTCCCGTGTACAACACTAACAAAAGTGTGAAAGAAAAGGATGCAGTATGTTTTTGTTGTAGTAAACCTAACCACTTTGCTTCAAAGTGCAGGTTTAGAGGATACAAATGCCATAACTGCATCAAACTGGGTCACCTACATGTCATGTGTCATCTCCATAACCCCCAAGACAATGTTATGGGGCAAAATTACGTGGTTGGAGATTTTCAAGTTGATGATCAAGATAATCATCCAGAGCAAGATAACCAAGACACGTGGTTACATCTATTCAACATAAATAGTATTGGTGTACAGCCGTGGTTAGTAAAAGCACAACTTGCATCGGTAGTGCTTGAAATGGAAGTGAACACAGGGGCAGCTATTTCAGCAATATCATATTATACCTACAGACAACACTTCTCCAATCACATTATCTAAAATCAAATGTCAGACTACACTCCTATAAGGTGGCAAGTTGCAACCGGGTGTTATTATAACAGTAGAGGCTAAGTATGGTAGCACATATAAAAAACTACCATTATTTGTTGTGCCTACTGGTGGTCCACCATTAGGGAAGAACTGGTATCGAGCTCTAAATTTTCGCAAACCGGTTTTTATGATGCATGAAGATGTTTCTTGTGGTGATGGTAATAAGAGGGTATGACAACTCTTAAACAAGTTCTCCCAGATGGTCAAAATAAAGTGGAAAGTGAATTGGAAAGACTATTGCATTTGGACATAATTCACTCTGTTGAGTTCACTGATTGGGTGATGCCTATAGTTTTAGTCATCAAGAGCAATGGTGGCTTTCAAATTTGCTATGACTACAAGTTAACAGTAAACAAGGAACTTGAGGTTGAGAGATATCCGCTTCCATGAATTGAAGACCTCTTTGCCAAAATTAAAAGTGCTAACTAAAGTCTTTTCAAAAATTGATTTGTCGCAAGCCTATCAACAACTTCAGTTAGACGAGACATCACAGAAAATCTGCACTATTACAAATCACAAGGGATTTTTTCGTTACAAACAACTTCCATTTGGGGTAACATCAGCATCTGCTACTTTCCAACGAACTATGGATCAAATGTTACAAGGTCTGGAAGGTACTGTCAGTTTTCAGGATGGCATTTTGTTTACAGGAAAGGATGCAGAAGACCATTTCAAGAACCTGGAACATATCTTCAACTGTTTGCCTGAATTTGGGTTTAAGATAAACAGAGACAAGTGTCAGTTTTTGTTGCGTTCAGTTTCATTCTTAGGACATGTTGTGGAGCAAATTGGTATTAGCACACAAGCTGAAAAAGTCAAAGTTGTACAAAATGCACCCAAACAACTAAATGTATCACAGTTAAGATCTTTTTAGGATTAGTGGAGTACTAGAGTAAGTTTCTTCCTTGTCTAACTATGATTATGGCACCATTTTGTATGCTTTGCTTAAGGAGGGTTGCAAGTGAAATTGATCGGTAGAGTGTGATGATGCTTTTGCAACTGTAAAGGAAATGTTAACTTCATCAAAGGTATTAGCTCACTATGATCCAAACTTGCCAGTTCGGTTAACTTGCTATGCATCACCATATAGTTTGGGGGCAGTAATTTTACATGTGAATCCATCTGGGGATGAGAGACCAATTGCATTTTCATTGTGCACACTTACCAAAGCTCAACAGAATTACTCTCATATTGATCGTGAGGCATTGTCAATAATATTTTGTGTCAAACAATTTTCACAGTATTTGTATGGAAAGCATTTCACCCTCATAACTTACCACAAGCCATAACTTTACAGCGATGGGCGATAACACTACAGGGTTACAACTACACTATAGAGTATGTCCAAGGTAGCAGCAACTCCAATGCAGATGGCCCATCGCTGCTACCATTAGCAAGGAAAACAGAAAAAGTGGAGGAATTTTTGTAACTCAGGGTGGGAACCGAAGAATTCTTGCCAGTAACAGCCAAAACAATTCAGTTAGAGACAAGAACAGATTAAATGTTGAGAAATGTGTTACAGTTTTGCAGATTTGGTTGGCCAGATGAGGTAGAGAAAGATCTGAAACCATATTGGAACCGGAGAGACCAGTTAACAGTTGAGCAAGGATGCATAATGTGGGTACATCATGTTATAATACAAGACAAACTGCAGAGCAAAATATCAAAGGAGTTGCACTCGTCTTGCTTTGGAATAGTTAAAATGAAGTCTTTAGCCAGGTCCTACGTTTGGTGGCCCAAAATTGATGCCCAAGGTAACAGGGTCATGCACTGCAAATCAACCCTCCAAAATCTGCTCTTATATCTTAGACATGGCCAAGTTATCCATGGCAGCAAGTACACAATCTAGCAGGGCCATTCTTGGGGAATATATTTATAGTTTTGATAGATAGCTATTCTAGAAGACCAAAGGTCAAAAAATTACACTCATTTACCTCAAATTTGATACTCGTATGTCTTCGTGGATGGTTTGGAACTTTTGGTTTACCACAGCACATGGTCACAGACAATGGACCACAATTTACTTCAGAACAGTTTGCAGATTTCTGTAAGTTTAATGGAATTAAGCACACTTTTTCACCACCCTACCATCCTGCGACAAATGGAGCTGCAGAGAACATGGTAAGAACATTCAAGGATAAGGTAAAAAAGATGGTGACTGACAAAGTTCCTTTAGAGATAGTATTGCTACGTTTCTTGTTGGGTTTTAGAACTACCCCTCAGATCACTACAGGGGAGGCACCATATGATTTAATGCTAGGCAGAACTGTGCGCACAAGAACATCATTGATAGTATCAAATGTTACAGATAAGGTGATACAACAACAGGGTAGAAAAGGTGAAAGAGGAGACAGAAAATTAGGCAGTTGCAAGTGGGCAGCAGTATTATGGCTAGGGATTACAGATTGAACAAAGATAAGTGGATTGCAACTACCATCAAGGAACAAACAGGTCCCTTGACATATGCTGAAACTTGCGAGGGTCTGCAGTGGCTATAGCACATAGATCAGTTAGCGAGAGATGAGGTGAAAGTGCAGATACAGGAGCGAGATCATCATTGTGAGGAAGTAGGACGTGCAGTAAAGGTTGGCAGAAATCAGAGAGAAAAAGTTATTTGTGACACCATTGCTAGCTCAACACTCAAATATGCCAAGGGTAACAATCAAATGAGGGAGGTTCAGGGTGATAGCCAAGTGCAGGTAAAAGAAAAACACACTGTAGATAGAGAAGGAAGAGCTGATTCACCTGATTTCAAAGGTTTTCCAACAGACAGCATTGTCAATGCTGAGGGGAGTATGAAATGCAGGAGATACCCAGAAAGAGTGAGGAAACAGACAAAAATACTAGATTTATAAGAGGAAGGATTGTAGGATATGAAGAGAATAGTTGATTAGTACAGTTGGCATCAATGCACGGGACACCAATGTAATGTATTACACATTAAGCGAGTAATGTAGCGAAATGTATACTTATAAATGAAATAAAGATATTATACACAATATTAAAGCAAAACACAAATGTGAAATTTCACACCAGCTTAACCAGCACAGGAAGTAAACCAAGCAGAAACCACACACTAATTCATTGAGCTTAAACTATTCACAGAAAAATCGAAGATGTTACCACACACTTGAAAATAAAAAGTTTAAAGTCCATGGTATTCACAATAGCATAAGGTTTCTTTCATGCATTCAACATCAGGAATGGAATCACTAACAAAACATGTGGCACATTGTCGTGATGTCGCACAATCAAATTGAAAACAAACAAGCTTCATTAAATCTGTAGTTTTAAGCAGACATCTATACTGCTATAGTTAAATCACAAAAAATCTACACACTACAGAAAATCCATAAATCTTGGCATTTCTGAACATGGTTAGTCACTCCATGTACCTCATGCTGATTTTTCAGTTCTATCACACTAACTATTTTTCTTTGACTAATAACGAACACAGAATGACAGGAGCAAGTTAACTGATCAGATGAAAGAATAAAAGGATACAACTAGGGATAAGGCAATTCTGAAAAAGTCACTTGTGAGTTTAGAGTTTAAAGGGGTAAACCAATAAGAAGCCAGAAACATTTAGTAGGAAATGAGGCAAGAGAGTTCAAACATATTTTGCCAATCAGAAGCAAACAAGCGAGGATTTGCTCTATGTAATGCAGTAGGGGTGTATGACCACAGTTATCAAGTATTGTTTCAAATGGTCATAAAACTAACCAACTTCCACTAATCTCTTTAATTTGAGGTTGGGTCAGAACTAAAAATTGATTTTTATCTAAACCTTTATTCATAATTTAACATAACCACACTTGATATGAATGTTCATAGTAAAGTAATTTTAACAACTCACTAATACACAGAAATGAGAATTAAATTTTACAAATATTTATATTAATTAAATGTTGATCTTTCATAGGAACTTTATATAAAATATAGTGATACACTGATTATGCTGCCTATTTATATGAAATAGTAATTACTCGACAAAATTGATTATCAGCAAACAGCAATTATCACATTAGGTTAAAATAGATTATCAGGTTATGGTAAAATGTGGTTCCCAATCTCATCCAACCTGAAATAATATATTCTAGTACAGTATATACATGGTAAATACTGTCAATTTCAAACTTAGCATAGATAGATCAGCAAAAACAAAATATCTCTACCTGGATAAAATTATACTTTCTAAAATATGAAATTCACAAATTACATTCTGCAAACATAAAGTAATGAGTGGTTTGTAAATAGCACAGACTGCTTATTACTGGTGAAGTTTTCTTTGAAAAAATCACACCACTTATCCTATACAAATAACACTGAAAAAATTATTCAAAGATGTTAATCTTTTGAAATAAATTAATATTTCAGCAACCAACCTCTTTATTTTTTCCAAAAGAAGTGAAGTACTTGAAAATGGACATTGCACATGGTAAAATGTGACACTCAATATTAATAAACCGTTTTGGTGACAAAGAGGTATAAATTTTATGCTTGTGGGATATCATTTTATTCGTAAAAAATCTATGTATTGATTTTAATTAATATTTTCTATAAAAATCATTTAGATTTTATGCAGGAGATGGTTAAACACAATCTTCATGGGAGGTTGAAGAAGGGGGAGGGGGAAGAAATGCACTTTGACACACAATTTCTAGATTTTTAACGGGGTTAAAATTTATCAGCTAAAATGTTTAATTTCAACAAGTAATTTTTGTAAGGGAGTTAACAGTATGTTATGAGATGCAGTACCAAAACACACACACATATGTATATTCCCATTTATACAATTATGTTTTTATGTATGAAAGAATTCAAAATTGTGCTTCATGTCAACACCATTAATGTTGACATGAAGCACAATCCAAGTAAACACCATTAATCTAGGTTGACACCCAAGGATTTACTGCAATGCGAGTTGACAGTGAGAATCAATTGTTTGTAATATATACATAAATGTTATACTGAACATGATTCTGCAATTCACATTATTTTTTAAGTGTTGTATTGTTAAACAAAACTCGATATAGGTTGGAAATGGTTAAAAAATCAATACCTTTATGTAAAGCCAATGCATGGGCATTTAATGAATCCCATTTTGGAAGACACTATGTTAAATAATCTTCGTTTCAAAGTTAATGTAAATTTGTGTGTTAAAGTGAAATATTTTTACATAGTTCACATACGGTTTTTGGGTGAGAATTGAAAATCTTATGTTAAAGTGAAAGATACATTAACGTGAATTACGTTGTAATGGAATTTTACTGTACATTGTAAAGAAACTTACAAAAATTTATTGTTAATGTGTTTAAGTGTTTGTAATTAAAGTAGAACAAAGTTTACATATCTTGACTCTATATTTTTATGCATTTTACACATATTTTATTATACCCCATTTATTGTTTTCACAGCATGACATTCCTTATTTTTTACACTTTCCTGCAATTTGCAACACTTTTTTCTGGTGCCTTGAAAATTGTAAAAAAGTGGTTCCACTGCATAAGGGTTAGTTATTTTTTAAATAGTAACAGTTTTACTGTATCATTTGCTCAGAATGTGCTAAAATACTGATAATCAGGATCGTAATTACAATTATTATTTCTGTAATCAGTAATTGGCAAAATGTAATCTGTGCATCACTAATAAAATAACTAACACTAAAATTTTGTAAGCATGTCAGTAGACACAGAACACAATTCAAAATGAAAAATGTTAACTGTATGTCAGATAAAGATATGGATCAATTCCAAATTCAGAATAATACAGTATAACTTACCCCTAATTAGAATCTTTAGTTAGTCATAATTTCACATTATTAACAAAAAAATTTTATTGTGAAAATTATGCAATAATCATTTAATACATTTCCAAATGAAGAAGTAACAAACCTGCATCTTCTAATGTCCTGTAGTAATCTTTTTGAATTATTTCATATTGAGCATCTCTGTCACTTTGCTTCATGATTTTTGCATTTGAGAAAAATACTTTAACACGCTTTTCTAGACTATCTGTTGAATCTGCAAAAATGAAATAAATATAAATAATTATAAAGTGTCAAGTTATTGACAAGTTAGGCTTAGCAGATATCATGGTGTTATATACAAATCAGGTCTGAAATGCAAGCTTTCTTAAAAGTAAATAAAATTTAACTCAGTTAATATCCTCTTATAAATGGAATTGCAAATACCATAAAAAGTATTAAATTAATATGGAAAAAACAACATGTTCCCATTATTTCATATTAAAAACAAAATATTAAATCTCTATGTTTATTTTCTTATAAATGTAATAAAAATTATTAATTTCTACAATACAGAAAAAGTGAACTTACGTATAACTAACTACTACATACATTTTTATGTAAACGTAAGTAGATATAAATAACCAATTATGGGACAGGTATCACGCACCAGGAGCCACCAGCCATGACGTCACAGGCATAGGTTGTGGCCAGCAGCCTGGGACAGCCATATTATCAACAAAATGGCCTGTTTCACACCAAAAATCATTTCAGAAAATAATTATTTCACTAAAAAATCACAAAAAACTTCCAAAAAAACGAAAAAAAGGTGAAGAAGGATTCAAAGCTCCACGATGCGAGAGTTAAAAAGTATTCAGAGAAGCAAGGGGTATTGAGGCTATTAGAGGAATGAGCCACTTATTCCTCAGAGCAGTAAAAGAGGATTTGAGGCTCTGAGCCAGGTCCAGCGGATCAGGGTGGATCAACGGACGTGGTCCCCTCCTCCAACCTCCATTCTGCACCTACCATGTATTCATCCCTCACCTCCTCCCCTCCTGCTCTCCAAATTCCTCATCACCCTCACCTCACCCCCTCCACACTATGCACCCCCAGGCAATTATAAAAATCAAGAAAAACAAAAAAAATTCTAAAATTGAGAAACATAGACTATTACACGACCCTACCCCCGCACACCACACTACCTTACCAATACCCACCACCCCCCACCAATACCTGCACAATCATTAAAAAAAATATCTAAATATCTAATAACATAAAACATAGACTCTCTTCCCTCCACTCTCCCCACCACCCTAAACAAAATCCCACCATCCCTCACATACCCAGTCATAAAAATTTGAGAATAGCAAAAAAAATTTCAAAAATGATCCTAAAAATTGAGAAACATATAATTCTACCTCACCCTTCCCTTCTGCTCTCCCCATCACACTAACCAACACACCCCAACCCTCACCCCCACCCGCACAGTCATAAAAATCAAGAAAAATCACAAAAATCGAAAATAACTCTAAAAATTGTTGAACATTAAATGTTACCCCATCCTTCCCCTGCTAGACTCCATCACCCTAACCAACAATTTCTACCCCTCACCTACCCACCTTCCAACCTTAAAAATTAGTAATTAAAAAAATAATTAAAAATGTCTAAAATCAAGGAAAAACTTTTATTTATGACTCCATCCACCATGCTGATAGTTGACAACATTGACATTGACCCCAATAAACTTGAACTCAAAAAATCAAGATAAAAATAGAAAAAAATTAGAAAGAAACTTATAAAAATTGATGGACATATTATGTCACTGACTCCAACACTCATGTTGGATGCCTGAGACCTTAACCTTGACCCCAATAACCTTGAATTCTTAAAGTTGAGAAAAAATTTAAAAATTTAAATAAACTCGTAGAAATTTACAAACATATTATGTTACTGACTCCGATCCCCATGTTGGATGTTGGTGACCTTAACCTCGACCCCAATGAAATTGACTAAAAAAAATTGTAAAAAATGAAAAAAAACATACCTAATGTGTAAAACCAAGTTGGATGTGTGTGACAGTAAAAGTTTGATTCTCATAAAGATGGTACAGCAAAGCCACTACGTGGTACGATAATCAGGCTGAACTCCCACCTCTATATTTCATTGGCTGTATCGCCGATCAATCTTACGACCCCCAATGTGAAAATTATTAACTTATGTAACACACCTACCCTTTCTCCACCACACCCCCACCTACACCTACAATACACCTCTCATCGCTCCACTTCCCTTACCATTTACTTACCGTAGCTCAACCGCCATCAACATCACGCTTACCACCAACCCACCACTCGACCCCCTCCCCCCACAATAACTTGCCATAGCTCGTCCCCTCAAGATCCACCCTCACCATAAACCAACCACATGACTCTCCAGCCCACCCCCAACCCCCTTTCTGTCCAATCCCCCAATTGGTTCCTGCAGAGACTTACTCCACCCAAGTCTGACTCCTGCCAAGACCAATTCCTGCAAAAACAGCTAGAACAGTGGACAAAACCTACCAAACATAACACCCACCTATACCAACAGTCAATGAGGAAATCTCGAAAAAAGAAGCCTAATACAAATCTCGTTGCTAACCTCTTCGCACAAAAGTATAGCAAAACTTCACAAAATCTTTACAAATCCTCACAAATCTTTGCAAATTCTGCACAAATCTTTGTAAAAACTGTGCCAACTCTTCACAAATGTTTGCAATCTCTTCACAAATCTTCATAAAAATCATAGCAAAATAACTTAAAAAACTTCACAAAACATATCACCTACAGCTAACCATACAATGGACCATACCAGTAGGCCAGACCATCCGTTTGACCAGATCAACCAACCACACAGACTGGACATACTGTAATGTTATAAAACGTGCCAGTTGTTGACACAGTCAAACATTAGCTCGCCTAACTCACTCTGGTATGAACACTGAGACTCAAGTTTATAAAGGCGTCAAAATAAAATAATCAGACGAGCCAGAAAATAGTTCAACTGAATTTAATTATACTTTGCAGTTCAATTACAACAGCAGTACAGAAACAATTCACAGCAAACAAGCAGGAATGAGATCAGAATCACAGTATTGATTATTGTGCAGTTGAAAACTTTGAATAGCAAGGATATTTATGAAGGCGTGAGAGAAAATAAACACTGTCCCGGTGCCCTTAAAGAATAACCCCTCATATTGGCGGAAATAATTTATTAGGTTTAATTTTAGTCCAAAATATGATGAAAAAGAAAGATTACAGGTGCTGCCGGTGTCCATCATGGGTTCTCACTGACTGGAACTTACTCTAATACTCTGGAAACTGAGTTAAACTGGGGCACAAGGGAGGCCGTGCCTACTATAAATATCTTCTCAAAGTTTTATTGCACCACTGAAAAATGCCCAACCGGGGCGTCGTGTAATGCTTTCATATATAAAAATAGCACAAACACCCCTCGCAACATGGGTGTGTATCTCATCATGTTACCACAGCACGACCCTTGTCATCCTGCCTATGTTGCACCATATTGCAACAGCCAACTACGTGTCCTTAGCTTCCTAGTAAAAGAAAAAGTTGTTATATCACCATATGTCTTGGGTGGTGTCATTCTCGGGTGAAGTCAGTCATTTGCCAATATGGATGATCGGTATGGTTGGTTGGTATGGTCCTTTGGTATGGTAAAATTGTGGGTGAGATGATTTGCAAAGATTGCACAAAGTGTTGTTTGCAGAGATTTTTTCACTAAGATATGCAAATATTTTGCAAAGATTTGCAAATATTTTGCAGAAATATAAGAAGCACTTTTAAGTCACATCGCAAACCAATATGCGAGCTAAGTAACATCCCTCAAAGTATGTAGCAAACAATTCTGCAAACTGTGATGAGAGCTACGAAATATTCCTCAAAGCATGACATGAGTCAAGTGGGAACAGTTCGAATGGACGTTTGGTTGAATGGCATGGCTGTTTCGTATTTTTAGCTGGTATTGTTGGCTTGTATAGTTGGTTCTCATGGTTGCCTGGTATAGATGGTTAACATGGCCAGCTAGTATGAGCAGTGAATATGGATGCTTGGTATGACTGTTTCAAGTGAATGACTGGTATAGATGGCTCGTATGGTTGGTCTGTACGAATGGTTTGTATGGTTAATTTCTATGGCTGGATGGCATGTTTGGATTGTATGATTGGCAGGTATGGTCGGTTTGTATGGTAGGTCTTGCTAATTTGTATCCCCAGTCTGTCTTTTTGAGTTGTTGGTCTGGTTGGGTGGAATGGGTGTCTGGTATGGATGATTCAAATGTTTGGTTTGTATGGCCAGCTGGTATGGTTTGTTCATATGGTCAGCTTGTTTGGTTGGTTCATATGGTGAACTGGTAAGGATGGTTCATATGGTCATTCTATAAAGTTTGTTCATATGGTCAGCTGGTATGGTTGGTTCATATGGTGGGCTGGTATGAATGGTTCGTATGGCCAGTCTGTATGGTTAGTCGATCTGGTCGGGCGGTAGGTGATATGTTTTGTGAAGATTTGTAAAGATTTTGGAATCATTAACAAAGATTTGCAAAGTTTTTTAAAAGATTTGTGAAGAGTTTGCAAAGTTTTTGCAAAGATTTGTGAAGTGTTTGCAAAGTTTTTGAAAATATTTGTGAAGAGTTTCTAAAGTTTTTACAAAGATTTGGAAACAGGTTCGTAAGATTCGTGAGGATTTGTGAAGATATTGTGAAGTTTTGCGATACTTTTGTGTGAAGAGGTTAGCAACAAGATTCGTATTAGGCAACTTTTTTTGGAGATTGTCCATCATCGACTGTTGGTATAGGTGGGTGGTATGGTTGGTCTTGTTCACAGCGTTAGCCAATTTTGCAGGAATTGGTCTATGCAGGAGCCAGACTTGGGGGGTGGAGTCAGTCTCTTCAGGAATCAATTGGGGATTGGGCAGTAAGGGAAGCGGGTACAGAGTAGTGTGGTTGGTTGATGGCAAGGGTGGATGGTGAAGGGATGAGCGATGGCAAGGGTGGATGGTGAAGGGATGAGCGATGGCAAGTTATTTTGGGGGTGTCGGGTGGTGGGTTGGTGGCATGCGTGGATGTTGATGGTGGCTGAGCTATGGTAAGTTAATGACGACGGAAGTGGGGGTGATGAGAGGTATGTTGTAGGTGTGGGTAGGGGTGTGGCGGAGAGGGTGTATGTGTATACATAAAGAGAATAATTCACTTTGACGGTCGTAAGATTGATCGGTTATATAGCCAATAAAATATACAAGTGGAAGTTCAGTCTGCTGCTGATCCTCATACCAGGGAGTGGCTGTACTGTGCCATTTTTACGATAACCAAACTTTTATAGTCATACACACCCAAATTGATTTTTCGCATTAGGTATGTAATTTTTTCTCAATTTTTTTTTTTGCATTTTTTGTGATTTTTTTTTTGTTTTTTAGTGAAAGGTAATTCGATTCAAGGTTAAGGTCACCAACATCCAACATGGGTGCCAGCCACAGTCAGTGACATAATATATATCTAAATTTTTATGAGTATCTTTTGATTTTTTACAATTTTTCACTTGATTTTTTGAGTCCAAGGTCATTGAGATCAATGTTAAGATCACCAGCATCCAACATGGTTGTCGGAATCAGTGACATAATATATTTCTAAATTTTTACGAGTTTCTTTCGATTTTTATAATTTCTTTTTCTTGATTTTTTGAGTTCAATACTATTGGGGTCAATTTCGAGGTCATCAACAACATGGTGGTTGGATTCATCAAGGTAAGTTTATCCTTGATTTGTACAATTATCTTTTAATTTTTTGTGATTTTTCTTGATTTTTTATGACTGGGTGGTGGTAGGTCAAGGGTAGAGGTTGTAAGATTGAGTGGATTTTGGTGAGGCATGGGGATGTTGTTTAGGGTGGTAGGGTGAGCAGAAGGGGAGGGTGAGGCAATATTATATGTTCCACAATTTTTAGAATTATTTTTTTAATTTTTTTGTGATTTTTCTTGATTTTTTTATGACTGAGTGGGTGGTGGTAAGGTGTGCAGTGTGTTGGCTATGGTGGTAGGGTGAGTGAAAGGGAAGGGTGAGATAAGATTATATGTTCCTCAATTATTAGAAACAATTTTTAAATTTTTTGTGATTATTCTCTATTATTTTATGACTGGGTGGGTGATGGTGAAGGGTGATGGTGAGGGGACAGGGTTTTAGTTAGTGTAGTGGGGTGAGCAGAGGGAAGAGAGTATAATGTTATATATTCCCCAACTTTTAAATTTTTTTTAAATTTTTTATAATTTTTCTTTTTCTGATTATGAATATGGTGCTGAAGGGTGGAGGTTTGTTGGTTAGGGTAGTGTGGTTAATGGGGGATAGGGTGGTGTAATGTTATATGTTCCGCGATTTTTAGAACTTGTTTAGATTTTTCTTAATTTTTATAATTTCCTGGTGTGTGGGGTGGTTAGTTGAGGGTGAAGAGGGGTTTGGAGGGAAGGAGGTAGCAGGTGAGGACATGGTAGGTGCAGGATAGTGGTTGGGGGAAAGGGGTACATCCGCTGATCCACCCTGATCCGCTGGACCTGCTGGGAGCCTCAAATCCTCTTTTACTACTCTGAGGATTAAGTGACTCATTCCGCTAAAAGACTCAAAACCTCTTCATCTTCTGAGGACTTTTTGGCTCTCGCATCGTGAAGCTGTGAATCCACTTTCCTCACTTTTCTATTTTTATTATTTTATTTTTTGATGAAGTTAAAATAATTAATTTCTGAAGTGAATTTTGCTGTGAAACACGCCATTTTGTTGATAGCATGGCCGTTCCAGGCCGCCGGCCACAACCTCCGCCTATGACGTCATGGCTGGTTGCTCCTGGCCCCTGATGCATTATACTTGTCCCAGAATCTGATATTTATATCTACTAACACAGCATTCTCATATAACAATAACCAAAGTGTTCAATCATATCAGTTCAGTCCTAAAAACAAACATTAACAATATTTATTTTCAATAGAATCCAATACTCATGGTTTGTATCACTTGATGTGTCATATAAATGGGTAAATAAATTTTCAAATAGCCTCTTACCAGAGACACTTTCTGGGACAGAAATATTGTAATTAAAAACAGTTTTGTTTCAAATATAACATAATTTTTAACAAATACGTTCCTAATATTGTCTCTGGCAATTTTTCAATTAATTAACAAAATTTTTACAATTACTTGATGTAGTTTGCAAGCAAAAGAAGTCCTACTACAATAACTGCTCAGGATATTACAAGCTACAGAGACTGTTTTAACAAAGCATCAACACAAAGTTCTCTTCCTGAGTCTATCTAATTAAACTTAAATTTTGGGTATGCATGTTTTACATATCAAATCATTATCACTGAAACAATGCAGAACCTAAAAACCAAACACAAATAATAAAGTATGTTTCTATTACCATGCCCTGTAGTTATATTATTTTCTGAATGCTTAAGTAAATGGGGCTCAGCCCTGTGATGCACTTAAATCCTACCCCTACCTTGGACATCTGACACTCCTCTACCTTGTCATCCAACCTTGTCCCTCGGCTGGTGAAAGCCCATCATAGGTCATGCATGCATGAAGTGCAAGACCAAAAGTACGGTCATTGCATCTCATGCATATGCAGTTATTATGTGTGATGTGTGTGTTCCATACATCGGCACATTGTGTACAGTGCATCGAGGTTAGTTCTAGTGGGCCCATGTGTTAAGTGTGACAGGGTTTTATGTTAGTCTGTATGCATTTCTAAGCATTTGTTATGCTTGTGAACTCCTGTCCATGTCTCTGTAAATTTAGTGTAATATTATGTTACCTCCCATTTCGATCACACTCTATCCTTCATGCATGTGTTAAAGTATGGGGACCACCACTTCCAGTGCAGGGATGTGACCCTGCTTTCAACAGTCATTGGCAAGTCTCATTTCTGAGTCCAAGCCGGACTGATGCGTGCCACGAAGTATGCAAGAGCTTAGACTTTGCTTTCACTAGAAAACCTTATGCACTCATTTGAAAAAAAATACTGATCATCCTGAATGTGCCATCGCAGGGGCTCATAAGTGAGTACAGGCAAAGGACTTTGTAGTATATATACAGAAAATATCAAAATACTGTACCACATAAGCCATGTATTGCAGGGGACCAACACTTACAGGATGCACTTAGTATGGTGTTGGACTACCCGCAGCATGGAGACAGGCGGCAATATGGTTAGCATGGAGGCATACAGATGTCTGATGTTCTCCTGAGGAAGATCCTGCCATAGCTGGTGCAACTGACACTCCAAATCTGCCATAGTTGCCGCTGGCGAAGTTGCTGTCCAATCTGGTCCCAAACATTCTCGATGGGCGAGAGGTCTAGGGACCTTGCCAGCCAAGGAAGCATGCTGACATCACGAAAGCTGGCCAGAGATACCCGTGCTGTGTCAGGCTTGGCATTATCCTGCTGGTAAATGGGGTTGTCAAGCAATACCAGGAAGGGTAGCGTAGACTGTCACAGAATTTCCTAGACGGATCGCCATGCAGTCTGGTTCCTTCAATCACCAACAGTAATGTGTGGGAATTGTAGGAAATTGCACCGCACACCATGACACCTCTCATTACAGAGGTGTGGCACATTACAATGAAGCATGGATCACTGCAATGGCCAGAACATCTCCAGACTCAAATTCGGTGATTGTCTGTATCCAGACTGAACTGTAATTTGTTGCTGAACACCACTTGGCACTAATCCGCAATCTGCCATGCTGCCCATTTCCGGCAGGTCACATGTTTTTGGTGATGATGAGGTCATAACGGTAGAGGTAGTAAAGTATGCCACGATGACAGGTCCTGCTCTGCTAGCCGCCTAGATATGGTACTGGTGGACACAGGTATATTCCCAGCTACTGTAACATGTCCCTGAATGGTGCGTGGCTATGCCCATGAAGTGTTTACAGCTTGTCACATAATGAAACGCCTCCCTGCTGGTAGTCCACCGGGGTCGACCCAAGGCTTCTCAATGGGTGTGTGTACTCTCCTGTTCTCATTGCATCCAAAACAGACTCACAGTGTACGTAAAGGTTCAAGTGGTGAGAAATGTGCTGTTAGGGCATGCTGCATGTTTACTGAACTTGGCCCTGTGCCTCACACTGCTGCTATGACCTTATTCCATGTCTTGCAGCTATGAATGATGGAGAAACATGTATGCCCTCTAGTGGCACATCCGCACAAGCAAACAACAATAAACACAAATGGGACATATGTTGGGCTATGAGGACACTGTGTGGCAAACTTTGTTGTACTAGTGCGATTTGTTCATGGTGATCCATTTTTGCAACATTTCTTTGAAAAGAGCATTCAGTTTTGTTACTGTTCCTTATATACCTGTACTTCTATATATCACATCATCAAGGTACCGTAAAAACTTACATACATACGGAATGTGATGAACCAAAAAAAAAGCATACCTGTACAACACAATTAGGGATGCAGTATTGTATGAATTTGATTAGGCACACATGAAACTAAAAAACAAAACTTCTACGGAACAAAAAATATTGCATCCCAGAGAAATTTAAGTACATTCAAATAAGTGAAGCAATGCAGTGAGTTTTTCATGGTTTATCAGACAGCATTTCCTCAAGTTGCCTTGTACTCAATAGCAACAGTCTTATTAGACCTTTGGCTGTTTTTTTTTTTTTTGCTATGTGTACAGCATTATGAATATCACAAAAAAATATGATTGGTTCACCAAAGGTCTGTGGATCAATTTCTCGGACAAGTGACCTTAACCAAACATTTTTTGTATTGTAAAGGACAACACAATGTATTCTGACTCTACTGTGGACAATACTGCTGTTGTTTGCTTCTTACGGTACCAAGAAATCAGCCCACCCATTAGCTTGAAACAACTTCCTGTAAAAGAATGCCTGTTATTTGTCTCGTTACCCCACTCTGCATCACTATAAAATTCTAGTTGCTCATTCCTATTTTTAGACAACTTTAATTTTAGGTTTACACTCCCCTTTACATATCTGAAAATCTGCTTCACTGCCTAACAAATGTAAGCAAATGTAAGGCCAACTTATTTGGCTCAGGTAAAGAAGATTTCCTACAGCTTCTTGATATGGCACATCTCGTGGAAGGTCTTCATACTCTGGCAATGTCAGTAGGTTTACTCCTGGCACCATTGGCATGGAAACCAGTTTGTACTCATCCATGTGGAATTTTTCTTAGCATCCCTCGATGTAGGTAGACTGGTAGATGGAGAGAGTTTCATTACTTCTGTCTTTATTAACGTGCATTCATAGGCAGTAGCTCACCTTTTCAAGGCCCTTGATACAAAATTTTGATCCTAGCATAGTTCATCCTTTTTGGTAAAAATTAGCAGGTTTCTTGCCTGGTGGAAGTTCTGAACAAAAGTTTCATTTACTTTTAAGGAATTTATTTTTTCCTCAACTGTACCTTGATAGTTGGATGCATTTGGACCATCCATAGCATCTTTCACAGTCAGAGGTTCATCATAGTTTCTTGAAGTGAAGTTAGAAATTAAATCTGGCAATATTACCAGTTTTGAAACATTTGATGATCCTTTAATGTTTTCTTATGGTGATTTCTCACCAGCTGTACTAAAATTTTCTTTGCTGTCCAAGATATTTTCATCTGGAGTCTCGAATCCAAAAAAATGGAGCAAGTTCATCCTCAATGAGTGGTTCATGTGTGGTACTTTGTAGAGATTTTTCATTCATCTGATTATTTGGAAGAGGTAACTCTTTTCTAGTCTTAAGGTTTGTCATAGGTGTAGACATGCTTTGGGTTTCAAAAAAAAATTCTCTCTTTGCTGATAACTTATTGTTTGTTGCATCAATAAAACGGTACCCCTTAACATTATCTGAATAACCAACAAAAATAAGTTTCTTTGATTTTGGCCACTCTTCACATCTCTCATTTGGCACCTGTGACATTGCTTGGCAACCAAAAATTTTTAGGTTACCTAGGTTGGGTTTTGTTCCGTTCCAGTCTTCATGGTGTCCAATCCTGTACCACTTTGGTCAATGAGCGATTGTTAAGGTAAACAGAAGTAGTGATGACTTCTGCCCAATATCCCTTGGATAACCAAGCATCCATTATCATTGCTCTTGCCCTTTCCACGATGGACCTATTGGCATGCTCAGCAACACCCTTTTGCTATGGCGTATGTCTCACAGTTCGTTGGTGTTGAACACTCAGTTTGGTTAGCTGTGTCTTCACCACCATTGGTGCGAAGGATTTTCATCTTATTTTCTGTTTGCTATTCTGCCACTGCAACAAATTCCAAGATTATCTCGGGTACCTCACTCTTTTCTTTCAAACAATAAATGTGTGTATATTTTGACATCTCATCTATCAACGTCTGGAAATACATGTTACCATCAATTGAAGGTTCCTCCATTGGTCCACAGAGATCAGAATGTACAAGACCTAATAATTCTTTTGCCCTGGTTTCACTTGGTTTAAAGCTATGTCACATTTTACATTATGTAAGGAAATCTATGTCACCATTGATACCTGTTGACATCAATTTCCACTGGTTCATACTGGTCTGATTTGAGATGACCCAGCCTGCAATGCCAGATATATTTTTCCTCTTCTGTATAACATACTGGATTGGCATCTGTGTTATATAAAATAATACTTGTAGCATTCAGCCTCTAAATACCATTACTTTGTGAAGCAGGGGTAATATCATCACCATCACTGTTGATGAACTCACCTCCCATTATTGGTAAATAACATTGTGTGACCTTTACTGGTTACCTGACACACAGATAAAAGGTTAGTGGAAAGTCCAGGAATATAGTGAACATTGTAAGCAGTTACCCTTTCATCTTTATTGTCTACAACTACATCAATATCTATATTATTTACATACTGTGATGACAGATGAGAGTTGTGGCAGTTGTTATTTTGAGATCAGTGTCTGGCGATACACTTTTGAAATGAAAATCATTTGCACACAAATGAGCAGATCCACACGAGTCTAAATACAAAATCCCTTCATCATCTTGTGTTCTGTTAGAAGAAGTCTATTACCTTTCTTAAAATTTTCAAACTGTTCATGTTTGTTTCGAGTTTGACAGTTAGATGCAAAATTACCATGTTTATGCAAAACACTGAATTTGCTTTTTGTAACTTGTGTGTTCACTAAAAACACCTTGGGAATATAAAGATGCCTCACTTTTGTCTTCTGATGATATTTGTTGATAGGTAATTTCACATCCTGAAGTAATTTGACTTTAATTGAATCGTCAGAAATGGCAATACCTGAGCATTCTAAACTCATAATCATAGGTTTATAAGTCTCTGGAAGGCCAGCCAGTAACAATGTGCTTACCTGCTTCTCTCCTACTTTTATTCCAAGCTCATTTAGGTATTAGGAAGTTGGAATAATAGTATTTACATATTCTTCAACAGACTCACAACTTTCTAATTGTGTGGTTATTAGCTGTCTCAATAGACCTATCTTCTTCGTCCACCCTGAGTTTTCAAAGGTCCTTTGAAAGTTTTCCCAGGCATCTTTAGCTGAAGAAGTCATCTTGTGAGGATATATAACAGGATCAACAAGCACACAAGAGTATCACCACACAAACATTAAAAAAATAACTTTTCCAACATACTGGGCCAATAACCTGTTGGTACTAATAAATGATAAACACTGATTCAACTTGACAGCAAATAACTTTATCCATGCCTAACTCCCAGATTACATTACAGCAACTGAAAAACATAAAAAGAAAGCATTATTGACCAATGCATATACAAGATGGTAATTTCTGAGACTTGTATTGATCTGATCATAGCATGTTTGATCACACTTTCAACATATTTATCTAAACCAAGACACTCATATAAAACATAACAGCACCAAAATCAGTGTTGCCAATATTTTGTCACACATGTTTTTACAACTGAAATTTAAAATGATAATACATGTTGACACTTCCCCTTGTTGCTGACTTAATTTTGAACATTTACATTGTTGATTTTGCAAGAATACCCACAGAATTTGAAAATATCTTTGTCTTTAGTCCTACTAGTCTTTTGTTTAAGACACATGATGTATTTCCACCTGTTTTAACAAACATTTTATGTTACTCATTTACATATTCTCTGATTTTGTGGCACACAAATTTAAATGCTTCATTTTTCCTGTTACCCATTTTTACTTCAAATAATTGTTGGCAGACTAATTACCTACATACAAAACACATGGTTTTTAGATTTTCTAAATCAAACTTTTCTCTTTCACCGACTTTCATTCAACCTACTTCTTTAGATGCCTCAAACACATGGGCAGTGGAACCCGTGGGTCAGAGGGTTCATATGACCCCCTAATAATCTGCTGTAAGGGCCAGATCCTCAGAAGGAATAATAAACCTGCAGTCCGCAGCAGCTGGCAACATTGCACTGAGTCTGAGCCATCCATCAGTGTTTGACTATCTGTTTATTTTTTGTTATGTTTTCATCTTTGTCTGAAAACTTTGTTCGACAATGACTCAAAGACGTCTTAATCACATAACTGTATTAGTTGTAAATTGAGATCTGGCGAAAAACATTTACAACTTGGATATTGCCAAGAAATTCATTTCTCCAAAAGAATCAAGAAAATTTGTTTCTGGTCACATACACATGTAACATGTGTTTAATTCCCTAAAACTATGACTTTTGTTGAAAATTAATATGTAATGACAAATTTGATTTTCAAATACAATTTATTTAAATTTTAAATTATTCTATTTTGATGGTGCAGTATTTCTAGAATTTATATGATAAGATGTTTGTTTTTAAACAATATCAGTTATCACGTTTAAATACAAAAAAGTGCACATGGATTATGTAAGTTTTGAGTAAACCTTAATATAAAACATACAAATTTTTGTAATATTTGCTAGTATTAACTTTTAATCAAAACACATGTTAACTATGCAAAAGGGTTTTTTTTCAAAGAGAAATCATGATATTTGACATTCTTATGATGAACAACTTCCGCTGCCTCTGCCCAAACATAAACAAATAAGTTCTCAGGACAAAAAATTTGTCACCTTGTATGTTTAAGGTATTAGTAATTGTAACTTCAGGCTCCTGAGATGGCATTGTATAAGAATAATTATGCTATTAATACTTGTGTGGTGTGCTAAAGGATTCACAGATCGTGAAGAGGTGTTATAGTGCAATGAATGCCTTATTTGATATGTGGAAAAAGGGGTTATAAATCAGATGTTAATTATTGGCAAAAAGGAATAATTGCATTTGGCCATGCCAAATGTCATAGAGTGAATGGAATAGCCAAATTTGCAGGTGTATTAAAGCACATAGGCTAGTCATATGGGTCTACTGATACTGGCAAAAATCCCAGTCTACAGCAAATTCTCATCAAAACTGTTATTGAAAGACAACACTGACTGACAGTGATCACCAGCATGTTTCATGGCTTGTGAATTGCTTAGCTTCCAGGCAAGAATTGCTACTAAAAGTCAATGCATGTACTTTACACCAGTTTCTGAAAGAACACTCCGCAGGGAACTATGTGCAAATGAACATATGGAGCTGAGTGGAATGCAAGAGGGCTTAGCCTACTTCTGCTCATAAAGTTACCAAATTATAGTGGATAAAGAGAGGTAAAAATTAGTTTGGCCAAGACTGCAAACATGTAATCTGGCCAGATGAATATAATTTCTGCCTGCATAAGAAATCTCTCTGGTGTCATAAGTACATTGCAGACCTCAGGAAGCTTTCAATGAGGACTGTGTGCATCATGTGGCTCAAGCTGGAGGTGGTGGTTCTTTAATGTTCTGGGATGTTTAATACATGGCTACACTGAGCTGCTAGACGAACAGGTTTTGCATCTTTTCTCCATATTATTGAGGAATATAACCTTCTCATCCCTCCACTCCAAAGATTGCCTAAAACAACACCAAGAAAAACAGCCATGCAATCGTGCCAAACTATACAATTCTTTGATGCAAATTTGGCTGCACAATGGTGAAAATGGGCTAACTGGATCTTAAACAGATAATACCTAAATAAAAATTATTTGAAAATAGATGAAAAATGTTAGATTTATGATAATTATTATATAGGACCATTATTTTCTACAGTACCTTGTGCTCTAGTAATGGAAGCAAACAATACTCCAGGTTACTACTCATATCCTTAATTAATAAGGATTAATTTGAATATTTCCTGAAAAATAATATATAATCTTAGTATTTTGGTGGCAATACCTTCCAAAATACATATGAAAGCGGCTATTAATTTACAAATTTAATGCTCACATTGGGCTAGCAAACCAAACATAATTTAAATTGCTCATATGATTCCCAGAATATGACATCACTGTTAAAAGCTTGTAATGCCACCACTCTGAAAAAAGATGCCAGGTATGATTGAAAAGTACATAAGTTGCATGCCTTTACTAGTGTATCAGGTATAGAAAATTTTGATGAAGTTTTCAAATTTATTAGGAGGAAACACATGTTAATGCTAACACACATTCATATGTGCATATACAGAAAGGAAGGTAAGGTTATCTCATAGACCTTTCTTTCTAAAGGCAATGTTTACACCAAAGTCTTACAGAGAAAGAAACAAATAAATCTGTTCCCAAGGCAAACTAAACAAACTTTTTTTATTAATTATTTGTGAATTTCTTTTACGGTGTAATGGTAGGAAGACAAACTTCATTTGAATATTTATATAACACTTAGTGTAGTAAAAACTAACTCCTACTTACATTTATAACCAATTAAATTTAAAGAATTTACAAAAACCAAAAAAAGGACCATGACACAGTCCTTCAGTCATACCGTTTGAACTCTAGCATGTTAGCTGCAGTGCGCAGGGCACCCTGAATGAGCAGTGGAGGACAACATGTACAGGAGACACGCAACAGTACAGGACACTACTTTCGGAAGGCATCCAATGTGGCTGTTGCTACGCTCATTGTTTTCAGTCTAGAAATTACATGAAAATTGAGAAGACACCAGAGAAGTGCATTTAATTTTCTATGAAATTAAATTTCATGGCTAAAGTCTAAATCTACAGAATATAAGAACTTCCAGGAAATAGAGTACACTAAATTCATGTATGCATCTCATAATAGCGATGTGCCAAAATTTCTAATATTTTTCAATTATTTAATTCTGCAATTTGAATTGTATTTTTTAATTTTTATTTTCAATTTATAAGCCATTCATTAGCATTACTTTATTTGTATATACCGCCATTTAAATTTGAAATAAAAGACTGAGAAAGAACGTTGCAGATCTGGGCCTTGAAAATTCTTAGCAATCTTTGAAACCTCAAAAATTTATAATTTAAAAATTTCATAACTTCTATTGATATCAAACATTTAAATATAATTTAACATGATTTTTACATATGCCCTTTTAATATGATAACTAATTATTCAGCTATGAAACATGCCAGAATATTTCATGTATGTCACATTTAAAAAAATAAAAATTATTAATTTTTATGTAATTTATTGAGGCCTACTGTTCTAGTGTATGTTTTACTGCTGTGTCTCTTTTTGTTTAAATATATCTTTTTGCAAGTTTTAAATGTTTTGGCATGTTCCGTCATCCCAGTTTGGGTGACGCGAGGACACTCAGAGTCAGTCGGACTACAGAGGCGTCCAAGGTAGGTCGGCATCATGCCACCTAAGAACTTCTTCTACTTTAAACTGATCACGTTAGCTACAATAGTCATTTATGTTTGCATTGTAACCATAATGTGTTTCATCTGTCCCAGGACAGAGCCTACATCCCCCTGCTGGTTCTCTCACCCAGGGGTATCATTTATCATATAATTTCTCACACCCACTTGGATCTTTTGTCGTCGTAGCCCACCCGTGGGGGCAAAGCCTGGGATTTGCATAATTCACTAATTTTTAATTGTATCACATCAACTAACAATGAATCCACCGAAAGTTCTATTGTGTGTTATTGCAAGATCGGGCCACCTGACCTAGCAGAATGTTGGACCCCTCAAGCAACATAACTAATTCCATTACTCGCTTCACCATTTGTGTGTCAGGGGTGTAGAATGGTCCATAAAAATTCCACAATGTGAGCATTAGGAGAGTTTTTATACTCCTGTAACAATAGACTACAGCAATGGTCGTCAACAACATTTCTCGTAACAGACGAGAAGTCTATCGGGATTACGCCACATGCTGTGCCACTGGCTGTACTCAGTTTACCATTGATCTTGTGCATCTCCAAGCCAAACTGAGAAGCTAGCACCCATTCCACATTACTTGTCCTTCCCCTTATTCATCCCATTTTAACTCAAGCAAACTTAAAATCTCCTAACTATATCCACAAAATTTTGGTAACTATTTCCCCCCAAATACCCCTAATGTCAATTGGTGCATACTCAACATGTGAACTATAAGGGAACTGCCATCCCCATGCATTGAAAACACAATTTACACAGTATATCAGAGAGCATGAAAGCAGAGGACTGACGACATCAGTGTGCAGCTCAGCTACGTTCATTCAAAGTACCATCAACATCCAGCAGAACCTGTGTGTCACACTATGTAGTCATTATCATCATTATGCTGGAGTGTTTCCATGCTACAGTTCAACAGTCTAACGTCCTGTGTGATGTGTGAAATTCAGCACGATACTGAGACAATGCCATTTTGTGGAGCATTGACAATGCTTGACCTTATCTCTCCCCTCTCCTGACAGCTTGGTGGGCCTGACAGCGTCTGTGGCTGCTTGCTGGCTACCTCTCTCACCACAGGCTGGTTTCCCTGCCACAGGGCACAGGACGGTCTGCCACGAGCGAGGTGGTCGTTAATCCTTCCCAATGATCAGCTGTTACTGCGCTCACACGCCAGTCAACTTGTGTTTTCAATGATGGCTTCACAAACTTCTGCCGGAATTTTGACGGCGCTGTGCTGGAATTGTCTGCATCCTTATATCGGTGACCCCTAGTACCTTATGAACAGGATAAAACATTATGCCAGTGCTTTGATTCTCTTTACAATCCACATCCAGGCTTTACGAGCATCAGCAACAACCGCATACGGCGTCATGAAGCAGTTTTCTAGACATCTGCTGGCATTCTGACCAAATTGTGCTGGACGTGTGTAAAACTAAAACCTGAAGGACCATAAACTTGAATGATAACTATGTGTACTAGATTTGCAAATTTCAAAACAATTCTCACCAAATTACCGAACAATTACCAAATTAAAGCGTAAAATGTGAACACTTGTTCTGTGATGAAAACGGACTTGCTACAACACTTATCATGTAATCAAATATTTCACGAATTTTGTCTCTCTGCTTAAGAGCAAGCCATGGCTTGCAGTGAAAATTTTACATAACAATGCTGTGTGGCTGATAGACAGTTGCTTGCTTGATCCCGGTGGGACCTAATTTCCGTAAAGAGTTAACAACTGCTGCCCCACCACAGCATTTTCTTTCACCAGGATTCTTCGCCATGCCTCGTTTGGAGATTCTGCATTTGGAAAAGAGAATTTGGCCTCAACTTGCATAACATTTTTGTTTTTAAACTCAAAATTAATCTCTGTAGCCACCAGTGCTACAAACCACAGCTACTGTGTGCCAACCGGTAACCCTCCCAGCTCGATTCCAGTCATTGCATACGTTCACTGGAATACCCACTGAAGACCCGCAGACCTTAAAACACTGTGTAGCCCAGCTTTGGCACTACAGGATGAGCAAAGATGAATGGCCATGTTGTGTGGGCAGTCAGCTGGCAGGCAAAGCCCTTGAATGGTGGCGGTCAATAACTCAATATAACATGACGTGGAATGAATTGTATGTGCATTCCCATATCGGTACGCAAACACTTCTCTTTTTATAAGCGCAGAGCTATCTGGTGCTAGACGTTCAGCAAGTTCATTAATATTTGGCTTCTTTTATGAGACGCAAAATTAATATTGTACACCATTTCCATCCCCACTTTTCGTTCTAAGAAATTCTAGAAGCGATTGCCTTAACAGTGCGACCTGAATTCCGAGTTGCCCTCACACCTCTCATCCACTACAGCTATGACGAGTTTATGCGCTCAGTCATCCTCCTCGACTAGGAAGATGGCATGCAGAGACATGGACGTGACGTCAAACCATCATATCTCAACAGTGTCGAACACCAGAAATCAAACAGGTGGTCGCTGTGTACACAGTTGTGATAATTCTTTAAATTCCAAATCGGTGCAAAATTATGGAAAAATGTTTGCGGAGAATGATGCATGCAAGAGTGGACCAAGTGACCCTGCAGCGCCACCTACAGATAATAACAGTAGGAACAATTCCTGCCTACCACCTTTACAGTGCCATCATTGCCAAGGTCCACACTGGAATAAAGACTGCCCTTGCCATTCCTCGGCTTTATGATGTTGTTCGTGATATAATAAAAATAAATTTTTGCGATATGAGTTCCATGACTCCTCCTTACGCAAACTCACCTATTGTTCCAATTTGTACCATTTTTGTGGACCTTGGACCACATGCAATATTTTAAACCTCTTTTCCAACTGTTGTGTTTCATAATAAGCACGTCGCTATGACAGCTACCAGGCAACTGGCATACCTTGATCTTTTGCCTCGTTTGTTCCTGTTGTCAACCTACTGCAACTTACCTGATCATAACCTAATTCTAAACATACATGATACACAACAGTTGAACATAACCTTACACTCACTCCACGCAGCACACAACAGGCTGCCATTTCTGTCTCCCTCCCTTTAGGCTGACGCCTCATTGTCTCCTTATTGATGGGTCTGGGAATCACATTTTTCTTCTTCTGTTCTTCAGGGGGACTATCTGGCTGACATCATACTGGAGGTGGCCATGTGTATCCTAGCAGCTACAATGGCTGGATGTTTAACCACCCAGTAGGAAGCATTATCATAGATTCGTCTACTTAGGGCTCTGTCTAGATTTTAAAAGTATATGGTTGACGTGAACCGCACGTTCACGAGTCCTTTTTGCCCACTGACTGCCGCAGTATGCCCACACCAGACGCACCACACCGACAGGCTTGTGGGCACGAGTGCATTAGTGTTTATTATTTATTCAGTTTATTTCGTCAGTGTATTTGTAAATAATGTCAGTGTGTAATTCATTTATAATTTGTTTTGTCATCAGGAGACAATTTGCCCAGCCACAGCCAGAGACATGTGACATTCTACATTTGGCAATGCTGTGGCTGGTGCAATGAAAACATTTAGAATAAGTATTATCATTTTTATTATGTATTTGTGTAATTGTAATTATGTTTTGTTGTGTTAATTTAGTTCATATCATTTTTCATCCCATAATCATCTTTTAGTGTATATTATGTTTCACTGTACCACCGCATGGCGTCGGCGGCGTCTAGGCGGCGGAAGCCGACGCACATTTCCGGCAGTATTAGCCAGGACTTGGACGAGCTCGGACGTGACGCTCTCCCCACTCCGCAGAAGCCCTAGCAAGGACATCATCTGTCGAACAGTATCAAATCGCATCCGGAACATTATCAATCATTATCATCATCTCTTTCCTGACTTAACTTGCATAGCGCCGAGGGGAGAGCGACGTTATTATTTATCGGGAATCAAAAGTGCATTTCGAGCTTCACATGATAAGACCACGTGGTCGCTTGTAGTTCCGGGCCATTCAGGCCACGTGTCTTCTGTATAGTTGAGTGTACATAACGGGGTAATAAATACCTTAACAACCAGCACCACTGTTTTTATTGATAATCAAGTAAGGCGTGCGAGGTGGCCCACAACCTCGGCAACGTGTGTATGACGGAGTGTTTACCGGAGTCCCTACCGACAGCCGGCTTGCTGGGATGTAGAGTAGTCGAGTGGCCAGAGCTGTGGCGCCGGGCACACACATATTACTTCTCAACTCTGGAAACACCGCAGATCAAGTTGGCTTTATCGTCGTAGCCAAGCTTGGTCACGTCATGGTGTTTAAAATATGTTTGTCTATGTTATACCCAAACTGACATCCTAACACACTTTCTAATATATTTGTTTCTTATATTTCAAGTATCCCCAAAATCTGATGTTCATGTGCTAAAACACATCAGGAAAGTACAGATCTATCAATGCAGCTGAAAAAGTAGTCAGAGTTACATCAATATTCGACTTGGTACCATGGACATCTGAGACATATGTAAACAGATATCCAGCCAGATTCTCAACATACAGATTATTGGCTACTATGAATTCGTTAAGCCTCTCCTCCTGAAGTCGTTTGGCATTAGCATCAGCACATAGAATAACTCTCTTGCCAGATAGCTCATACAGAATCACCATCCATCAAGCAAGGTTAACCTCTATATGATCTGCATACTGGAAATAAGAGGACACCAAGTACAATTAGCCTCTCCCAGAGGTGGATATCTGGACACACACATGGTGTGTTTCTCACAGATTATTTAGCACAAAGACAACCAACCATATAATCCGACCATAAGTACCAACCATAAAAATTAATCATATGAACCAACCACATAAACCTAACATACCAACCTACCATACCAGCTGGCCGTATGTATCACCCATACAAATTGACCGCACACCAGCTGACAATACGAATCAAACATACCAACCAAACATATGAGCCGACCATATGAACCAACCTTACCAGCAGACAATATAAACCAGCCATACCAGCCAACGACATGAATCTACCATACACCGTGGGAACTTACCATATCAGGCAACCATATGAACCAAACAAACAATCCAATTATACAAGCCATAAATACCAAATACCCATTCCACCAAACCAGGCCAACAGGCTAGCAAGTCACACTGGGCATACCAATGGGCAAGACCAACCATATGAGCCAACCATACTATCCAGACATATAAACCAACCATACCAGCATGTCATATGATCTGACAATACCAACCAATCATGTCACCCAGCCATACGAATGAACCATACAAACCATCCGTATGGGCCAACCACACAAGCCAATCATACCAGTTCACCTTATGAATCGGCCATACCAACCAACAATATGAACCAACTATACTAGCCAGCCATATGAACAGATTATACCAGCCAGCTATATGAACCAACCATATCAGGCAATAAGATGAACCAACCAACATGAGCAAACCATAGAAGTCAACAATACCAGATAAAAATATGAACCGACCATGCCAGCCAACCACACCAGCAAACCATATGAACTCACCATACCAAATGACCATCAAGATCAGCTAACCATACCAACCAGGCAACCAGCCATACAGACTGGCCATCACTAGCTGACCATACCAAATGACCATATCAAGGCGACTAGGCCAACTGACCAAATCAGTCAACCATATCAACCTTACTGGTCAACAACTGACTACACCCGAGACTGACTCCACCCAAGACTGGCTCCTGCCAAGATCATCTTCTGCCAAACTGACTAGAACAAAAGGCAAGACCAACCAGCTAGACCATCTGACCATACCAACCATCCATACAAACAGACGATGACGACCAATATGTCACATAATATGAATCTCAATACTAACCTCTTCATGCAAAAACTCTGCAAAAACATTGCCAAACATCTCACTTGAAGTGATCATGTAGCATATAGAGTAGTTTCATTGGAAAAATTATGCGAACCTTGTTGCAAACCAGTATGCGAGCTACGAAACATCACTCAAAGTATGTTTCAAACCATGGAACGAATCATGATGAGTGAACTACAAAACATTTCTGAAAGTATTTCATGGACCATGTCAAGAACCAAGATGCGAGCTATGAAATGTTTCTCAAAGCATGTCACGAGTCACGTTATGAAGCAATGCCTGAGCTGTGCGTGACGAGGGTCAGTTGGCCAAGCTGTGTGCAACAAAGGTCAGTTGGACAATGGTTGAATAACTTCACCACCAAAAAAATCATGTCTATGAAGCTGAAGATGGAGGCATCTTACTCCCTGGTCCTTCTGGCACCTCATTGTCATTGCCTTCTTTGTCAGTACTAAGTCTCCTTTCTTTTTGTATCCAAGAGTCAGAGTTGTTGTTTCTGGATATTTCCAACTCCATGTGCTTCTGATTGTCCCTGTTCCAGCAATCTATCCTGAGTGTCCCCTTCTGGGACCCACCTTAGGTAATCCCGGATACTTTTTCATTCTATTAGTCCCTTTCTTCAGATAGGATATACAGTCCTAGTCTAACACAGTAGATCTTGGGGCTAATGATAGGGGGTGTACCTTTGCATACACCAGGTCACCTTCCCTTAGTATCCTTGGTTTGTGGTTGGTTCTTGCATAGCATCTGCTGTGTACTGGGCCTATCTCTACAATGTGATTTGTAGCTCTGCTTCACGTATCAGTTATCTTTACTCTAGAGGTTCCAGGTTCTTGTCTTCTCTCATGCCCCTTCTCCTGATAGTGCTAGATTGTGGCTCAATATCATCTTGGCTGGTGATCTACCTGTCAACGTATTGGCTTGCCAGTGCAAACAAAACAGAAATCCGGTAAGTGTTCATCCCACTACACATTAATATTTCCAATGTGTAATCGTAACTATATTGTTTTCTCCCGATTCCTTTATTTGGCTTGATTAGCACTCGATTGTACATAAAAGTGATGAAATGTTTCAACTGCCACTGTTTACACCACTCTCTCTATTTCTTACCCATGAAATGAGTCCCACAGCCCAACAAGATCATCTACAGATATCCCCACATGGAGAAGAACTCTCTGTTCAGTACTTCTCTTACCGTACCTGCTCTCACATTGTTCACAGCATATACCTCCACCCATCTCATACACAGGTCCATCACCACTAGTATGAAACACTTGCTCCTGGTGGTTCTTGGGTAGGGCTCCAGGCTATAGTGTAATATTTTTTGAAATGGCATGGTGGAATTTTGCAACAGTGTTGTTCTTCCACATCTCTTCTTTTGTAATTTGGCTGTTGACAGGTTATACAATACCTCATATACTCTCTCATATCTCTGAAATCCTGGATCAGTGGTACTGGATGCTGATCGCCTGTTCAGTTTATTCCTTGGATGCCTGACCATGTCATTGTTCCCAGGGCTGGTCCTTGATGTAAGTGAAGTAAGCATGCGTGTATGGCGCCAAGCAAAAGAGGGCGTCTAAGGTGTCATGTGACTATTTCAGTATATAAGACGAACATGTAAAGAAACAGGAAAAAATTTTAACAAAATTATAATTTTAAATAATATCAAAATAATAATTTTACTAAAAGACACTCTTTATACACACTATAATTATACTTTTAAACGATTAGCAAAAGCTGTTGTTGTGTTGTGGAAAAAGAAAGGAGCATGGAGACCGAGAATCTGACTCCTGTATCCTTTGCCCACCAACATCATGAGAATTGGAAGACACCCCTTTCAGAGATTAATGGGCTCATCCAGGGGTGGATACTAGGGTGAGGGGAGGGGGAACTAAGAGGGCTTGAGCCTATGGAGGTGATTTTACACTATAAAAAATGAGATTATTCTTGAAACTAAGTACATTGTTAATACTGCAGTATTAATAAATTACACTTAGCATAGTATTGTGAAATTAAAAAAAAGTATTCAGATAGCCTATCCTTTAAATGTCAACATTTAAATGCAGCATTAAAAATTAACACATACTGGTATAGTGAAATCCAAATGAGAAAACAATTCACAGAAGTCGAAAACACGTCAGGCGAGTCGGGAGAGTCCATTGCTGCTACACGAAAAAGTGAGGTGGTTCAGTTTAGTAGTGACAGTGGCGAGAGCAGCTCCACGTGTGCATATTACCTGTCGAAAAAATGTAAGTCGCAAAGTGCCATATTTAACAGCATGGTAGTAGAGAGTTTGGTCTGTATAGCACAAGCAGTGTCACGTGGTTTCCCTCCCTCCACTTGCAAGCGCTCGGGAGAACCCTCCTCTACACTACCTCCTGTAAGTTCCCTCCCACAAAGCTGTGCCAAGGTTATTTTCTCATTTTGACTTAACTATAAGCATGTTATTGAATGTAAACATAGTGCACAGCACCCAACCCTTCAAGTAGACCCCTTCTTAATGGCTCTCTAGATTCACAACTGGACTCTTCAGTTTCATGTAAAATGCCACCACGACCAGCACGCATCTAGCTGCAGTTATTCACAAACTAGCAAAGTGCTGTGCCATCTGTGTGAAATGGAAGTAAATGTCCAGTGTACTGTTATGTAATTATCAGGTTTCATTATTGTTCCAGATTGTTTTATTTATAATAAATGAGGTTTAATATGTAAGAATAAAACTCATTACTGTATTCAATTACTGGCCATACCAAATTTCTGCAAAGTTGGAACTACAACTACATAACAGTTTAATAATATTTAATGTTGGGGGTGGGGGGATCTGCCAAAATATTGTTCGCTTACACTTGAAAAATGTTAAGGACAGGCCCTGAGTGTACCTGTTGTACTTCTTGGGGGTACATATTTTCACTAGGGTGTTGTTTCTCTGGGTGCTCTGTTTTGTACAATTCCATCCACTATGCACCCGGTCTCCTCATACAACCCATTTTTGTATTCCTCCCATACCCAGTGCATGTCCCAAGATGATTTCTGTATCTGAGTGACCTACTGTTCCACTTCTGTAAATCATGCTGGCCATACTTCTCTAAGAGTAGGTGCTCACAAGTTGTTTGTCCTCCGCCCTCCCTGGTGTCTGGGAGAACCATTTTATCCCATTCTCTTTCGTTTGTGATCATCTAGACCAGCCATACTCCACCTTTTTTTTATAGGGGCCACAAATACCGTTCAGTCATAGTGTCGCGGGCCGCAAGTAATAATTGTTTAGGTGTAAGTAAATAAAAAACTTAATTTTAACATTTAACCATGTATTTACTTTTTATAAACATAAATATTTTAGGCTTTAACAAAGATAGTTTATTTAAACGTTTTAATGCGATTTTTGATACTGTGAACACTTTTTCAAAACTTTATCAAGATCTGGCTTGTTGCTGCTTGCTAACCTTATCACATCATCCAGATGAGAGTCTGTAATTTTGTTTCTGTACACATTCTTTGTGTACTTCATTTTTGAAAAAGACGATTCGCACACGTATGTCGACCCAAAGAATGTTAATAGGATTTGAGCACTCCTTTGGACGCTTTTATATTTTTGGGGAATAACGCTCCAAAATTCCACATACTCCTTTTTTCCCCTTTTTTCTTTAAACAAAATTTCTAGGTGGGTGTCGTTTTTAAAATCGATGAATTCATCTAACAACTCTGGGTAATTACAATTCAAAATTGAAGCCAGCTCTGAGATAGTGGTTATTTCTAAATGCCATGGATTTTCTACAAGCATCAAACATTTTTTAATTTTTCTTAGATCTTGAAACCTTTTATGAAATTCATCTAATAGTGCAGTTATATAATTTGAAATTGTAGAGCAGTTTTCCTCAAAAATGTCGATACGGTCCTCTGTTATCTTAATTATAGTTGCAAAATTGTGCAGCTGTTTGTTCTGTAGTAGAAGTACTATTTCAAAATCGAAAAGGAGTTTTCGTTTATGAAATAACGCCATCTGTGAGACTATGTTATTTTCAGCTTGTAAACTCTGATTGAGGCTATTTAGTTTTTCTGTAATATCACATAGAAAGGCTAAAAGACACCACCATCCATCATTTAGTAACTCAGGGTACACTTTATTATTTTGCTCTAAAAACAGTATTATTTCATGGCGTAAAGAAAAAAACCTTTCTAAAACTTTTCCTCTACTAAGCCATCGCACTGAGGTATGTAAAAGGACATCATTATACTCGCTTCCCAGTTCTTCCAAAAGACTTTTAAATTTTCTGTGGTTCAATTCTCTTGCTCGTATGTAATTGACAATATTGATAACCGTCTTCATTACAGCTTCAATTTCTGGATTTACAACACGTGCCGCCAAGTTTCTTGATGGATAATGCAATGAAATGTAATTAAATTTGTTAAATTATATTTTTTCTTAAACAACGTAAGAAATCCATTTTCGGATCCAGTCATTGAAGGACAGCCATCGGTGCAAACACACACGATTTTTTGTATATCAATTTTATTCTGCTCTAAAAAATTGCAAATAGTATCAAGGTAATCTGTGCCTCTGGTTTGACCTTTCATTGGAAGATATTTCAAAAAACCTTCAAAGATTAAATTATGTTCTGTACAATATCTAACAAACACAGAGCATTGCGATGTTGCTGAAACGTCGGTACTGGAATCGAAAGCCAAGCTAAAAAACTTGCAATTTGTAAGGTTTTCTAATAAGTTATCATAAATGAATTTTGAAATGTCTTCAATACGCCTTATACAGGTTGAATCGGAGAGCTGTAGTTTTTTTTATATTAGACAATATTTGTATTTTGTTGTTGAATTTATCAAAAAGTGCATTGGCCCCACTAATAAAGCATTCTTTTACAATTTCTGCATCGGTGAATGGTTTCATATGCTTACCAAGAATGTAACAAATTTGATATGATGCCATGGTTACCGCGGAGTCTTGTGATAATGCCACGGACATAACATTTTGCTGTTGTTGCAATGACTTCTTAAAAAAACTCAATTTCTCACTTCTTAAAGACGATCCAGAAGGAAACGTTTCGTTGAACGATTTGTGTTTTGTGTTAAAATGACGAGAAATATTGTATTTCTTTAACATAACACTTTCTCGGCATATCACACAAGTAGCTGCATTATTTTTTTAGGAACAACAAAATATTCTGTTTCCCACTCGTCTTGAAACAATCTGTTTTCATCACATATTTTTCTTTTATACTTCGAAGACACTCCTGACATTATTTTGATAGAAAAATAACTATTTTACACTTAACAAAACCAATTAACTGCAATTACCAGGCGAACTTTGATAATTTGTGTGTGTCATGTAAACAAATTTAAAACAAGTGACGACAAATAAGGCAAGACGTAGGTACAGAAGTGTGAAAGCAAAAGGGGAATTCCCGCCGCTGGCTGTCTCGCTCGCGCAACCCGCAACTCTGAGTTGTGCGAGATAATAAGAGAGATTGCTATATCCCAACACTGCGCNTCGCGCAACCCGCAACTCTGAGTTGTGCGAGATAATAAGAGAGATTGCTATATCCCAACGCTGCGCGCACCACGGTAGGGATTTATGTACTTATAGAGCCCATAGTTTCTCTGATGAGCGCGCAATTTAAAATGCTTGGCAATTTGATAACTCCAGGTGGGCCAATCACAAAAGCTCGGCGGGCCGCAGNGGTGGGCCAATCATAAAAGCTCGGTGGGCCGCAGGTTGAGTATAGCGGATCTAGACCATACCTGGGTGGTGGGATAGTACATCAGGGAGTACATTCAAGTGTCTTAGTATATGTTCCACTGTGATTTGACTGTAGTTATAGTGCCCATTGGAAAAAAGCTTAATTTTTTGGTCCCATTCAGAATGTAGCCATGCTAGCACTTTGTTGTACATGGAGTGAATGGCCTGCCTTTCAGACATGGTCAATATTTTTTCACATCCCAGATGGCGGCCAGGCTGCTGTGGTACTTTCTTTGTACTTCTCTAAACTTAGTGCTGGTGTATTAAATTGCCTGCTTCTTCTTGTTCTTATCTATTTGATACAGCACTGCTCCAGCCCCTACCTCACTTACATCTCTTTGTACATTCAACTTCCTTGCCAGGTCAAGACATGCTGGGATGTGACACTGCTTGAAGGCATTTATGATGTTACTGAGTGATCTTTCTGCATGGGAGTTCCACCTGTATGGCTGCTGTCATGACAGTAGAACCATTGTAATGCTGCAGCGACATGTTAAGGCCACCATATTTGTAGCATTCCACGTCTGGGTATGACAAATGGAAATTACCACTCGGTTAACTCAGTTGGTAGTAACATGAAGCTTGAAAGGCGCCAATAAATATCAATAAAGTTCAATGTTTGTTTATTACTCTGTACTTTTAATGACCATTCCAATGAAACCGTTCACATACAATCGTCAGGTATACAGAGTACGAATGGGTTTACAGGCAAACCAACAGAGAGCAGCGCCACAGTCGTTTAATTATTCATTAACTTCTCAAAAACTTGCTTCTCAAGAAAATACAAAGGCAGCGAGCGGAGAAATAAATGAGCAAGTTCCCGTTTGCCACTGTGGGGGTTATTCGCCACGTCTCGACGAGTACTTGTTATCAACTGCCCGTTGTTACATCTCTTACCCGGCCACAGACACACACAGTATTTATGCTGTGGGCCTATTGCCTCCCCTCTCCACAGATAAGGGCATAGCTGCCGGCTCATCCAAACTGCATCATCATTGGTAAAAAATAATCAAATCTTCTAGAAATAAAAACTGTCGACATGCAGTTCGGAAAGCTTCTGCGTAGCCATCCAAACTGCATTTTAGGTATAAGATAATCCAACTTCTTAAACAAAACCTAATGACGCAGTCAGAAAGTTTCTAATCAAATGATGAAGCTAACTGAAAACTACGACTTTCGAAACTGCAAATGGATGCCCAATAAACGTTATTCCACGATAAACAAACTACCACAGCTTTAATTTTGAATCCCGATAAATTATTACAAAGCTTCGCAAAACGAAAGAACATGAACCACGTATCCCAAAAATTAATAGTACTGTATCATTACACCATTAAGGGTGTGACTGTACTGGCAAAATTTGGAATTAAATGTTGGAGCCAGTTTATGAGCCCAATAAATTTTTACAGTTGGTTGTGGACTGAGGGTTTCTTACCACAGCAATTTACTGTAATTGCTTCTAAAGTGGATTGTTCCCTTCTTCACTAACAAAGTGGCCCAAAACTTCTAGCCTGGCTACCTCTATGTGGCATTTCCGCACTGCACATGTGAAATTTTGTGGCCAGCTTTTCCAACATTAAATCTAGATGCTTAGTGGGCTTGCTTCTTCTAGCTATTGGACCACACAATTATATTGTCCAAGTAGACTGCCACAAACTTTCCTATATATACATCCAACACTCTCACCATCATGGCCTGGAACGTTGAATCGGAAACTGTGCGACCATCTGGGACTGCTAAGGCCATCTTATGTCTCTATTGGAACACACTGAGATCTGTTAGTGTCCTGATATGAGGTTAAATTTACTGAATATGGGCATGTTCCCATGTCCCACTAGAGCATCCTCCATGCCAGTGAGTAGAAGGTAGGGACTAAGTGTTATGTCAATAACTGGGTGTAAGTTGACACAGAACCACATGTTTTCATCCTTTTTATTCACTAACATAATCCTTAAGTTGTACTCATTTATGAGGGCTTGATAACACAATCTCTTAACATGTCACAACCTGTTTCCTGATCTCATATTGCTAAACAAAGCTGTAGTCTCTTCAGCCATTTATGTTGGTTGCTTATGAATGGAATTAATGTGGTGCATGGCAATGGGGGTGCACTGCAGTTGCCCATGACAGCAAACACCACTTGCCTAATGCTGAAATATTGTACCACTGGGATGCAATGGTAGAACTACACTAATTTGAAAAATAATTTATCACCATGAATGAATCCACAACTACAACAAAGGTTCCCACACAGTATTGTCATAATCTGACGTGTCCCATTTATGCTTAATGCAGTTTGCTTGCGTGGATCTGCCCCTATGGAACATACATGTCTCTCCATCATTCTCAGCTGCAAGACAATGAATAAGGCATAAGTAGCAGTGTGAGCCACAGAGTCAAGTTTAGTGAAAATGCAGCATGCCTCTACGGCACATTTGACCAGCCTTTGCCCAACTGGATGTGTGTGAAAGAGGCAGCATCGTCGACCTCCAAGAGTCAGGTTGGAAGTTTTGACGCAGTGCTCACCACTTAATCCATTCTAACTATGCTGTTGGATGCAGTGGGAACAGGATGATACACACACCCATAGAGAAGCTCAGGTCAACCCTGGCAAACCATCAGCTGGGAGGATCGTTTCATCGTGCAACATACTATAAGCACTCCATGGGCGTCGCTACGCACCATCCAAGGACATGTCATGGCAGCTGGAGATATGCCTGTGTCCACCAGTATCATATCCAGGCGGCTAATAGAGTGGGATCTGTCATCGCAGCATCCCTTATGACATCTACCATTATAACTTGAGCATTGCAGAGCACATGTGACTTTCTGTCAGGATCAGACAGCATGGCAGCTTGCAGATTAGCAATGACCATGTGCACTCCCCTTCCTGATGCAGCTTGACAATACCATTTTCCAGCAGAATAATGCCTGGCTTCACACAGCATGGGTATCTGGCTTGCCTACATGATGTCAACATACTTCCTTAGCCAGCAAGTTCCCAGAACTCTCGCTTATCAAGAACGTTTGGACCTGATTGTATGGCAACTTCAGCCAGCAGCAACTATGGCAGATTTGAAGGGTCATTTGCGCCAGCTGTGCCAGAATCTTCCTCATGAGAACATATGATAAATGTATGCATCCATGCCCGACCACATTGCTGCCTGTCTCCATGCTACAGGTAATCCAACACCATACTAAGTGCATTCTGTAAGTGTTGGTCTCCTGCAATAGATGTTTGGTGTGGTACAATATTTTGATGTCTTTTTGTATACATTTGAAGCTTATTTCTTCCCATGTGGATTCTGGCAGCCCCCATCAATATCAATCCACCTTTTTCAACAAGCTACAGTTGACTTACACAGTGTTATCAAACATTCTGTCACTATTATCATATAAAACACTTGGTCCCTTAGTTGCACTTTCACTTCCATTTGTTAGATTTCATCCCCTTGTCCACACTGTGTTGCCAGCTGTACAATACCTGGCTTTGTCCTCATGATCTCTGTTTTTTACTATTTGCTGCATTACAAACATGTGATTAACACAGGTATCAATCAAAGTGGCAGTTAAGTATCCACTTACTTTAATTTGGATCTTGAATAACATTGGGTTCTGGATAAAATATGGTATATAACTGGGATCCACGACACTGTCTATTGCTGTTCATTGGTTGGAACTCCACCTGCTGGTTGTGGGACATGTGCCTCCTGTTTGGCCCCTCATATACCCCATTGTGTCATTCTGGGCAGTCATGGTGCAATTAGTATGTTCACAAAATGAACTATGGGGTCCCTCTCTCATTGTCTCAGTCCATCCCCAGGTCTGTCCTGGTGATGACAGCATCTCAATTGTTAGTCATCTTTGTTACACTGTCACCTACCTGGTCTGGTTATGTGGGGTGGAGATCAAAGTTCTTGTTGGAGTGAGAGGGGTGCACCATGCCTTGCATCCTGCTTTCTTTGTCACCTATCATAGAAGCTTTTAAAGAATATTCTCAGTCACTGTTACCTGTTTTGTGTATTTATTTATTGTGTATTTATTCAGGGTGGCCGAGACTTGAAAAGCTTTGAAACTCTTCCTAAGATAATTGTGTTATTGTTGATAGGGCTGTTTTTGGTGCTACTCCAGGGCAGATTTGCTTCAGTTGTATTTTTTCTGAGCTAAAACTCTCCACTATCTCTCTCTCCTGTTGGGTCTCCTCATAGAACTAAAGAGTTCAATGAGCTGAGAAAGAAACATAAACAGTTCAGACAATATATCCGCCTAGAGGTCAACATTTAATGGATCAATAAATTTAACATTGCGAAGGGATGAAAGTCGTGAACGAGAGATACATGACCCATACCTCTTCTCATTTTGGTGCTCCGCAAGGAATGGGCTACCACTCCCCAGGAAACCTTCTGCCACCTGATTGAAAGTATGCCTGCAAGAATGAAGGCTGTCATCAATGCTAAGGGTGGGCCAACACCGTATTGGCTGCCAATGTCCCAGATGGAGGGTGGCCCAAATTTGTACTTCATTTTCCGGTGGATGTCCTGATACTTTTGATTACATAGTGTATAAGACTATCCATCAATATGTATACACTATTGGATGGTTATCTATTAAGAATGATTACATTTTGGCTACATCACTTTATGCTGGTCAAGATAGTTTTTTTGTTAAATGCAACTGACTGCGAATTTGAAAAGACTGCCTAAACAGAGATATAAAGGCCATAACTGAAGTCAAAGAGTTCTGTGATGAAGATGTAAGTTGTACCACTAGGTATGTTTTATACACAACTGGCTGTAGTTACTCAAAAAACAAACATTGCATATGTGACAGTGTAAGATATTAAATTTTTAATGTTTTTTCTACATTTCTCTTTTCTACTAAATATCATGATAATATTTTTTTTCTAATTTTTTCTTATGAATTATGTTTTAATAATAATGAATGTTTTCCATAAAGATTAACCTAACCACACAGATTCTTTGCAACATTATTTAGCAATAAAAACTTCAAAGTCATTTATTTAATAGGCCTTATTTTACCACAAAAACTTAGAAGTTGGTTGTTTCCTTTTTATACAATGTTAAGCCACCTTAAATCTTATATATAAAACACCTAACATAAAAAAAAACTGTTGTTGGTTGGATCCTTTTACACAAAACTATGTCCCATCACTGAATAGACTAGTCAAAAGAATTTTTTAAAACCATAAATAATACCTAATACAATTGTTTCCAAATATTTTGCTCCAGGGGTTCACCTATTCCACAAAGAATGTGTGTGTGTGTGTGTGTGTGTGTGTGAGAGGGAGAGGGAGAGAGAGGGAGAGAGAGAGAGAGAGAGAGAGAGAGAGAGAGAGAGAGAGTGTGTGTGTGTGTGCGTGCGTGCATGGGTGCGTTTTTGTTCTGAAAGATGAAACATCATGTAGTACGATGAATTTCATCTAGTAGATACGTCTTGCACAAGCTGGTGGTCTGGTAAGTTAAGTTCTTGCCGCAAATCACAAAGTTTTGACTGAGATGGACTAGAATGGTGGAAGTGTGTAACTATTCGTCTAGATTTTGCAAGTATTTGTGCCATAGTATCATGTCTCAATGCAGTTTTTACTGCCAGTTGCAACGTGTGTATAAAACAAGGAACTCCATTACAAACTGAGTCATCAATAGCTTTCGCCACATTTCTTCCGTTATCTCATATGATTGCATGAATTTTGGTCATGTTTATATTTTACAATATTGGAATTTTTTCTAAACCATTTTTTATATTTATGGCTGTATGTGATTCTGGAAAATGTTTCATTTGTAATACTGCCTGGTGAAATTTGAAATCGTCACTATGCCAGTGTGCTGTAAAACTCAAAAAACTTTCCATGTTATTTATATTTGTCCACAAATCTATAGTAACTGAGATTGCGGCGGCACTTAGCAGTCCTTTTCGAATTTGAGATTTAGGTACTTTGTAGAGATGTGGCATGATGATGTCTGTAAAATACTTTCTGCTTGGTATGTTATATTTTGGTTTCACTGTTCTCATCAAGTTTCTGAAGCCAGTATTTGGCTGGTTGTCCAAAGCAATCATTTCACCAATAGCAATAGTAATGTTCCTTGATCTAGAATCTTCATGTGACCACTGTACAACAAAACTTTCTTCAATACTGCGCTGGTATTTTAGAAAAACTGACTTCTGACGACACTGGACTTGACGGAATAGGCAACGCTGGAGGTAATTCTTCTATCTGTAACTGCGACATACTCAAGGTTATATCATTGAACTACATTTAATCACAGAACCTAACTGAGGCATCAGCTGTGGATGTTTGTATTTAATATGGTTAGTCATAATAGTAGTGTTTGCTGTTTTCCCCAGCCCACCACGAGAAATAACTGTTTGGCATTGATTACACTTCACTTTACAGGAATCAACCTCCAATTCGTCAAATAAAGTCCACACACGCAATTTCTTCTTCGATATGACTCAATTTCAATTAAGTAGGTACTTTCACTATAATACAAACTGTCTTAGCTATGCAATGCACTGAATTTTGTTTTATTTAAAAAAAACTCAGTAATGCCGGATTGTATGTGAACGATACTATAACAAAATGCAAAGTAAACAAAAACCTGTTCGTTCATGTCCGCACGCGCGGTGCGTGCGAGGGATGCGAGGCGCGATGAAAATTACCGATTTTGCCCGAACATCACCGAAAGCAATGATCGGCTTGGCCGACTAGTCGGCCTTTTTCCAACCAACCAACCGACCAGTCAGCTAGTCAGCCAAACTCATAGTCGGCCCATGACTAGTTATTTGTAATTTTTGCATTTTTCTGGCGCTGAATTCGACAAGATCTTGCTGATGCCAACACAATTTCGTCAGTCAGAATTCAGCACCCTCGCCAAGCGGTAGTGCAGGTATGTCACTCCACGTGACCCCCCATGGCACATTCAAATTTGGCTGTAATCACTTTTAAACTTCAATAAACTTAACTTCCCGAACATATTAAGCATTTAATGGTGAGGAGAGAAGGACAATCTGCCTCTGAGACTCCTATCCAGGGCTTCGTGTGCTGCATAACCATCATTTCATTGTCTGACTTCATGCCAATTTCCTGCTTAGGCTATCGGCGGGCCAAGCACCAAGACCATGTGCTTTCATGTAATTATAAGTGAATATTTGTGAACTGTACCAAGAAAGCTATTAGTAAAATAAGTATTACCCATATTTGAGTCTTTTCTTGTGGGTATTTAGGGTGCTACACCTAATTGCAGCACAATTTAAAGTAATGTAATTAATGACGACATAATATTCATTAAGGCCAGTAGGCACAAAGTGAACCTGACAAGGTAAGGTAGGGACTTCCATCTCATCCCTGGCTCTCCCCATCATGCCTAAATGGCTTTCCCAATTTGTGGGGAGATTTGTAACCATTTTTCTTTTGTAAAATGACTGTTTGCAACTTGAAGTGTCTGTTACAGATAGTGCAGGTCTGTGCAAGTGATTTTTCAAGGCTGTGTAAGAACAGTGTAAAATCTCTTGTCTTGTTATGTCATGTACAATCAGAGCAACTTTTATCAGTATATGTTCATTTTGCATCTTACGACGTCTCAAGGTAAATTTTGTCAGTTTCGTGTGTTTTCTGTAATGTGTTTATATCAATCTTAAATTACAAGACATTTCAGGGTAAATTCCATCATTTAACGGAAAATTTTGTATATGTCTGCCAAAGTAAACGTGTTGTACAACAGCCTTCTGTAAACAAATTGAATATTTCCAACATTCTAACCTGCAAAATTAATTTTTTTGCAGACATTTTCACCATTATGCTACACCACAAGTGTTACAAAGGATACCCTGTCCAATATACATCATTTTGGAAAAGACAGACAAGCAAGAGAGCCCGGATACAACCCCCCTTCCCCTCCCAAACATTTGAAGGGTGCTGGCAATGGAGAAACCATCTGACCGGGCACAAGAATGCGTGGCGACAACCACCCCCACCGACCAAACTGATTTCCTCCACCCTGTGCATGCACTAATGGAGTCTGCTGCACCTGGGGTGGGGTCAGCAACCACAATGTCAACAGCTGTCATGATAACAGCCTGGGCACCTAAACACATGTGCCATGAGGACCGGTGCAAAACAAACATGAATTGGTGTACCACTAATGGAAAATTACAAACACTAAACCTAAAGTGCGTACGGCCTTGCACAGTGTCCAACCCATTCTGCGACAACATATGTCCATGCAGTGAACCAAAGAACGCTTTACGTCTCGAGGACAACATCTGCCAGGCGAACCGCAAACCAGTCAGACATGCGTGGAGCTGCACTTATGCCGGCTAGGTGACACCACTGTGCATCAACTGCACCAGACTGCGAGCAGTTTGGGGAACCTTCTGCAATGTACACGGCAGCCGCGTGTGCACGCATCCCTTGCAAACACAGACATTCTTACATTTAGGATCAATATTGAAAAGTTGCATTAAAAGACAGTGTGCAAAACTGCAAGGTTGTGAAAGCACCAGTTCGAGGTCAATACAGCACATGAATTGTGACAAATTTTTCTACACTGTGTGTCTAACCAGAAATGAACAGGCACCTACGGACAGCAGCGAGAACGTACTGTATACTCACTTTATACAGACCTTCATACCAGCGTACCAGGCAACTACGGATCTTCTCCCAGGAGAAACATTACCCCCTCAATGCTGTCACCAGAACCAGTGAAAACAGGGGAGTGCAGAGACAGTCACGTGTAAGAACTGTGGAAGCAAAATGCAATGGTAGTGCATAAATTCAAAGAATTGAGTGAATGTTCCAACAACTATCGCTGCACTCTGTGCATCCCAGCACCACAGCTGATGCTGCCATGCCCACCAGCCATGGGTGCGGAACAGAATGGAAACTACGTCACACCACTGGCAAACTACAGAACTGCCACCTCAAACAACACCACAGGCATCATCCTCAACACCACTCGCCCCAACTGACTTCACGTGGCCACAGCCATGCACAACAGCAACAGAAGCATCACCTGGATTGGTTACAGTTCCTCAGGCTGCCAACCAACATCCAGCAGCAGTACAGCCGACCATGGCTGATCAGGTAAGCACACCAGCCTTGTTCCAGTCACTCCCACCTTCTCTGAGCTGAGCACAGAGGACCCACAGACGTTCCTGAGAGACTGCGCAGAACATTAAAAATGGTATGGTGTGTGTGAGCAGGAGTGGTCTAATTGCGTGGAAAACCCATTGATGGGTAAGGAGCGCTTATGGTGGAGAAAAGTAAATCACTACAGCATGCAATGGAATGAATTTTTAAATGGGTTCCAGTGCCATTTTGTTAACACTTACTCCTCATTGCAAGCCCAGAGCCAAAATTGTGTTGGAAACCAAGGAGCCAAAGGAAAACTTAACTGCATTTGCAACGCAAAAATTAACGTAATTTATATTTTCATCTGCAAATGTCAGAAACAAAAGTGTTGGAGGTAGTGGCAGCCCTAGTGTGGCAAGAAAACACAACCGCTCTAGCCCCGCTCATACATACGAGTATAAATGCTTTTATGCGGTCAGCTTCACAGCTGGATCAATCTGCCAGGGACACTGAACGTTCGCACAGCGAAAGGGACTGGTTCTTCCCATACTGCGCATACAATACGGACCAGGGTAGTGAAGCCGCAACACCATCAAGCAGCGGTGCAAATAGGTCATCAACTCCAACAGTTCACAAGGACCCTGTGTCCCCATGTGCAGCCACGGATATACCAGGGTTATACCATATGAAATCCCCAAAATTTTGAAAAAATGGAGGCCGCACCATTTTTTAATTCAATAAAAATTTTTTCCTATGTTACCCTATACTCAAGGTGAAAGAAAAACATTAATTTAGATTTTTACCTACAACAAGTAGATGATGGCAGCCAGTTTTCATACACATTACAAGCAAATTTCACAGATTTAGGAGGTAACGCAACAAGCTGTAATTTTTTTAATAAGTCACCTATTCTGGAGTTTTCAGTGTCATTTAAAAGCTTATATAAAATAATATTACACTGTTTATTTATATTATTAAATAAATTTTGTATTTTCAAGACGCTTGCAGAATTCAGATGACTGTTTAACCCCAACTTTATACCCCACTCGGCTTCACCAAAGTTGCATTTAGAGATCTGATATTTTGTGTGCTTAGTGTCTACATGTAGAACAGTGTGCAACATCAAAGTTATCTGGGTTGAAGACTTCCTTCCTAGAAAAAAATAGTCTCCAACTTAGGGAAAATGAAAATTTGCTGTTTTCGAAGCCAAAAAAATTTGTCAGGGACAAAATAAAATTTTTAGGTTTTTTATGAAAGATACTCTTGATGAATGACTACAGGGCACAAGTTGTCCCATTCTGTTATTTTCACCCCTGTTAGGTACATGGACCTTTGAGAAAAAAAAATTATTTTTAAATTTAATCTGTTGAGCATTATATAATCCCAATTCATTCTGAATGTAATTAATAACAGTGTGTCAAAAAAATGAAAATGTGAATTACCTTTGCTATAGTTGAAGAGAGTACCAATATAAGTTTTCTTCATGCTGGCAAGTGACCTCGAAACTTCAAAAACAGCTTTACGCATAACAAGTACATAATCACTGCGTAAGTTAATTCATTCCAGCTGTGGTACCAATCAATTAAATTTTACTGCTATGTCTACACTTTATTCTTCATTTTATACATTCACAATTCAATTTTCTCTCTAATTTACAGTCACTATCTGCACACTTGTACTAATATTTACAAATTTACAAACTCCATGTTTATCCAGAAATGTTACTGTATAGCATGTAATTGCCATTCACTCTATGAAAATCACTGATAACATTTCACTCAGTTTGTTGCTTATTTTGTGTGTTCTTCCATTGTAAGTTACTACGAGGGTTATTCGGAAAGTAAGGTCCGAATCGCCGTAGCTAATCGAATGTCGCAAGAACATTGTAACGCGCATGCGCACTGACTCCCGGCATGCCTTGCTCATCAAACGACGCCATTTGCATTGATATTGTTGCAGTCTACTGTTTACAGTGTCAGTTCAAAATGTTTAAAACAATTGATCAGCCCGCCGACTGTGAAATACGGTCAGTGATTCGGTTTTTGACAGCAAGGAACATTTCGGCAGCGGAAGTTCATCGACAGATAAGTCAAGTGTATGGCCCCAATGTGGTGAGCGACAGCAAAGTGCGTAAGTGGGTGAGAGCTTTCAAGGACGGACAGGAAAATGTCCATGATGAACCGCGATCAGGCCAACCATCAGTGATCACAGAAGATTTGGTCAAAGCCGTGGACGAAAAGATTCGTGAAGACCGGAGATTCACAATTTCAACTTTAGCATTGGAATTTCCGAATGTGGGCAGTTACAGACTGGTTATCCTCACAGGCGGCAGACGTCTATGACTTAGGCATACAAAAGCTTGTAGAATGTTATGACAAATGTTTAAACAAATATGGAAACTATGAAGAAAAATAGAGAAACATGTAAGGTATTAAATAAAAAAGTTTTTTGAAAAAATCTGTGATGGTTTATGTTTTATAAAAAATGGGACCTTACTTTCCGAATAACCCTCGTACCTCAAGTAGTGAAAACATTCGTAAAATATTCACTTGTTTCACTCATACCAATTCCTTTGTAAGTTTGAAGTGACTGCTTGGGCCTTTAGGATGAAAAAATATGAGTTTGTACCCACCACAATTTCTTTGCCTGTAACAATTCCAATCGACCAGTCACCGTCATAAATAAAACACATAAAATCATTCAGGTCTGGCAAAGCAGCTTGTTGTGGTTTGGTTATGCATACCACTAAATAGTTCTGTGATGATGAGTATTGATAGACAGTAAGATTTTCTCCATCTACTGGAATAAACCCATGATACTGTCTTGTATTGGGAATGGTTTCAGCTTCTTGAAATCGTCTTTCAAATAACTTCTCTTCATAAACAACACCTTCCGATGGCACAAAGAAAAATGTCATTCCAGAAATGTTGCTTGAATAAAATTTGAACATTTATGGTGGTGATAAAATGTGGTTTTCAGTGGTTCTTTGTAAACTAGTCTTTGTCACAAGATGTTTAACTGTATCTCTGGCACCATCACATGGACTTTTGCCATGTGATGTGGCAAAAAAATGCCATTCAGTAGACAGACCGAAATAATCTTTGTGCTTGTCAGGTTACCAAAGATTTTTTGTTATTTTTGTATTGAGCAGCTGAACCGTCACTAAAATAATACACCTTTGTCTAGTTGCAAAATCTGTCTTTCAAATGTTGAAGCAGAACTTTCTGAAAGGTGTGAACAGCTACAGAGTTGTGTGTCAAATAGTCTCTTACAACAAAAGGTTTCACACTTCGTGGATTTACTTTTTTTGTAATATACAGCAAATGGGTGTAATGTGGCTTGTGCGTTAACCTAATGAAATGCCTGTACTTCGTCTTACATCACGAAAGTATAGTTTTCTGAGAAATCTCCCAAAATTATGCACTCAGCATAAGTAATATCTTTTTTTGATTTTAGAAATTCAGACTGACGTTTTGTAATAAGTAACAGGTTTTTAATTTTATCAAATTTTCCTTTAGATCAATCAAAAACTCCTCCGTATTTTTTACTAAGGTCGCAAGCTTACAGCGGTCAGATGACAACCGTTGTATGTACTTTATTTCACTCAGTAGCTCATCTTCCTCACTGATGATTCCATCCAGTACATCAACTCCAGGATATTTATTACTTTGTGAAAGCATGCAACTTTCTAATGAATCATCACAAACAATCATTTTCATTAAATATTTGTATGACATTTTACTCACTGTAGCTGTCAACATTAATTTCACATTTTGTTGCTGTAGGCACACATGCCAACTAGCATGCAACACTTGGGCCTTAATGAAGCAAACTTTGAAAACCCTATTTTTATACATGGATGAGTTTCTTTGAACTTCAAGTAAACTTAATTTAAATGAAAGAGTTTCAGATATTTTTGTTCCTTTTTGTCTTCGCTCCTCTTGGAGATCTGACTGTTACATAGTCCTTTAAACAAGGCATGATTCTGCTTACATCATCACTCCTATAGAAATCTGTTACAACTTTTACGGTTTCATTACTTCAGCGATTTCCACTTTTTTTTTATTATCAAAATTTGGTAGCACACCATGTTTTGCCTTAAAAGTTCTTGCATTTCTTACTAAATATTCACTGCACTTAAACTAAGCTTTGGTTTTAGAAATGCTCCAGCATTTTCACACAAAACTTAAAATTTTGTATTTCTCATCAAATGCATTAGCTATGTGAAAATTTTACCGTTAACTCTTCTATTCACTCAAGGAAACTTAAATTGTTATTTGGAGTAATTTTTTCATGGTTAGTAGCATCATTAGAAAATGAGATACTTGTTTATAATTTTCTTCTAATTTTACATGATAGGTTATCAATATTTTGCTCCATTCTTTATCTTCTTCTACTCTGAGGAAACCTTTGTAAAAGAATACTAAGTTTCATCCAGAGCAGCACATGCGTGGTTAACCGATTCTACAGCAATGCACTCTGACTCACAATTACCATCATTGTTGTGTTCTTCTCTGTCAAACTCTAATTATATCTATGAATTTATTCAATTTTTGACAACAGCATGCACATACAGCCTTACCTAGTATAAGTTTTAGATGTTCGTGTTTAGCAGACAGCTGCACTGTGATTTCCCTTAAAGACTTCAAAATATGTTTCTTGTGCATGACAAATGGGTCACAACACTTATTACCATACAAATTATAGAACTAATCAACATATTTCTTGTAATGGTATGTACATATATTTACAACTTCATCCACACCTGTTCTAAGCCTAATCAATGTTTTTATTTCAGCACTTATGTTCCTTTCAATTATTAACTCTGATGATCTAGAGTAAACAACTTTATGGCACTCATCCTCAACAAAACAGCCAACAGAACACTTCATTGTCACTTGGACTGAATACAAAACATGCCACCAGGACAGGCAATAAAAGACTGAAGCTCCAGGCAGGATGCTTCTAATCATGTTCTTATCTGCATGATGCAATCTCACGAAGCAGCTGCATCATCTTCAGACTTTCGGACATACAGAGTGGTTACCATTACGTGTAATAATACGACTTAAAACCTCTCCTCGTGAATTTTCTCTTTGATTTTCTTAAGTTGCACATGTCTATAGTTTTCAAATTACAGTGTAGTAGATAAGTGTTTATTTATTTTTATTTATTTATGTAGTTGCTAAAAAGTGAATTTTTCAATTTTTTTACCTTGCGCTGCCTAAACAGTGTATTAACACTTAGTACCTCTTTTCACCCTAATACTAATGACATTCAGAATAAAGTGGGATTATATAATGCACAACAAATTCAATTTAAAGATCAACTTTTTTTTTTTGTGTACTCAACAGGTGTGAAAATAACAGTTAAGGGACAACTTGTGCCTTATAGCTATGTGCAAGTTGTGATGGCACTTGTTTCACGTCACTATGTCATTCTGTTAATTTGTTTCTTATTCATTTGGTGTTTTGTCAAAAAATTTTTTTCCCATTGGAACATGCTCTAGTTCTGATTAATATTTTTATTTATTCACTTTGAAGTTGTAAAACAAACTCTATCATCTTAAAATTTTGTAATGTTTAAATATTTATCTGTGTATTGTATTTTATGTTACTTGTTTAAAGAAATATTTTTTTGTCTATTAATTATTTACATACATAATATTGTGTAAACTTGTTATTTCCAATTATCAAAATGAAAAACTTAATTTGTAAATTATTAAATAACTTTCTTAACTTTTGATTTATGTATCGATTAGTTGCGCGAGACCATGAAGTCTGGAGCATACCTTGGTATATATAGGTTTCCACTCAGGTAACTTCCTTCTTCTTCATTTTCTAGCCATTCAGCATCTAGTCCACTTACATTTGCTTATTTTTGGAATCTTTCAGATGAAATAGTTTTTATCCGCAGTTTTGGATAAGTTTTTTTGCAGATATTTTATTTTCCGATGTGATCTTATTATTTTTTTGTTTACAATATTTTTTAAGCTTTATTTTGTATTTATGTCTAGTTGTTCCCAGCATGGCTTAATCTTGTGGCCAGTTATTTCATCCTGATGTGATGTGAACCGCACACCCAATTGTGGCATGGTCATTTTGACCATGATTCCACTTCTTTCGGCCGGCACCACAGTAACTTCTGAATTCCTGGAATCAAGTAACCTCTAATTCATTTTTTGCATGTGCTCGGGAGTGCTCCGAAATTTCTCTCTGACGCAACGTCAGTTGATGTTTGTGTATTTTTTGGACTGTTCAAATACAAAATTATTTTTGTTTTCATCTTAATATAAAACTTAAAATAATGTATTAAAAGTAAATTTTCAGTAATGTAAATTTTTTAATGAAGCAATTGCGGGTACACGACGATATAGTCATGGCCATATAATATAACAAAAAAAAAGAAGATTATAGTTTATTAAATACAATTTGGCTAATACTAAAAAAAAAAGAACAAGAAAAAGTTTATACTTATGTAAAAAAAGAAAATTGATTTATTTATTTACATATATATCTGTTGTTGTGGCAAAGAAAAAAGTTTTAATAGAACAGTTGTTCAAAAGAAACAAGAATTTTATTTTGTTGTACTTCCCCAATAATCGCCCATGGATAATATATAAATTTATAACTATAAAGATAAAGGTGTGATTGGTAAAATTTGAGCTATACCATGAGTGTACCTGTTACTTAATTATTACTTTATGTAATAAGTAAAACAGGAGTAGGCCCATATATTTTGCTTAAAGTAGTAGACCCTAGTCTACAAAGGAATCTAGGTCCCACCTTCCATATATGTGTCCTTGTCTTATAACAAGAGTACCTATGGGTGCTCAAGATTGCAACACGAAGGGGCTATATAACAGATATTCATTGACAGTGTCTTTAATAAAAAAACTAAAATTTTTATTTCATCCCCACATAACTTTTTTTTGCTTCGAAAACCGCAAATTTTCATTTTTTCCCAAGTTGGAGACTATTTTGTTAGGAAGTCTTAACCCAGATAACTTTGATGTTGCACACTTTTCTACATGTAGACATTAAGCACACAAAAGATCAGATCTCTAAATGCAACTTTAGTGAAGCAGGGTGGAATATAAAGTGGAGTAAAACAGTCATCTGAATGCTGAAAGCAGATGTCCGCCATCTTAAAAATACGAGATGTATTTTATAATATAAATATACATTGTAATAGTATCTTATGCAAGCTTTTTAATGATACTAAGAACTCAACAATAGGTTACTATTAAAAAAGTTGCGGCTAGTTGCGTAAACCTCCAAAATCTGTGAAATTTGCTTGCTGTGTGTATGAAAAGTGGCTGCCATCATCCACTTGTTGTAGGTAAAAATCTAAATTAATGTTTTTCTTTCACCTTGAAGATAGGATAACAGAAGAACAAATTTTTATCAAAGTCTGGCCACATCGGGAGAGTTTAGTACGAGGGGATGAACTGGAAGAGGATGCCCCCGTATGTATACCAGATCTGGGAAGGCCACCAATTTCATTGGTACGAGTGTCCAAAATGCAGTGCCCAGAGCACAGATGCACTGAACTATAGTGCACTGCCGGCAGGAATTTGGCCCATCAGTGTAGGAGCCCCGGGTGCTCATTACAGCCGGTGTACCTTAACAAACACAACCACAAATCATACTTCAACAGTTCACCAATGGCAAACACTAAATGATCCGTATTCCAGTAACTCTTGTAGACAACGCAGCTTCTCACAACTTCATGTGTGTGGGTTTTTTGGATTTTCGCAACCTCCAACAGTTGCATAGGTACTGCAGCTCGCTACACGACAGCACACAGGGGAATCAATGAGTGAAACAGTCCACATACGTGATGTGTACACCACATCCATAGCCCTTGTGTAAGCTGATCTGAGCAAAGATGCCATATAGGTATCCCTTGGCCAACAGAGCAGAATACCATAGTAGAGCTAGCTGCATGCAATATCCACTTCTGACAGAAGGAATGGAGAACGGTTTATGACCTAGAACCATAACCCACAGTTTGCGCACCTGAAACAGCTGGAGAAACTGGATCACTCGGTACTGCAAGAGTTTCATGATGCAGTGCAACACATACTCCATGAGAGCCATGATGTTTTTGCGGCGGCGAATCCACTGCGCCACATGGCGGTTGCACAGCATGCCATAACTACCATTAGAACATGAGCATCCTTTCTAAGCTATTCCATGCTGTTACCAGCCACATCAGTGCATCATAACAAAGGAGCAGATACAGGAGATGTTCGCTGAGAGTGTGACTGAACCCATCCAAAGCAATTACAACACTGCCATCACACTAGCGCATAAAAAAAGACGATACATGGCACTTATGCGTGGATTTTCGGCCCATCAACTTAATAACTACAAGCGCGCCACCACTGTACTTAGCATCAGGGATGCACTCCATGTGCTTGGCCAAGCCAAAATAATGACATCATTAGACTTTCACAGCAGATACTGGTAGGTCCTGATTAAGACAGAGGACCAGGCGAAAACAGCTTTCACAGCCCCAGATGGACACAGATTTCAGTTTTGTGCAATGCCTTTCGGGCTTAAGTGCACACCATCAACGTTTCAGGCCATGATGGTCCATGTACTCAATGGGTACATAGGCGACTTTGCCCTCGCGTACCTATATAACGTTGTGATGTGGTTGGAGACCTGGGAGGACCACATCTAACACTTGTCATTTGTCCTGGAATGCCTAGCCATCAACAAGCTAATGTGTACAACTGGAAGTGTCATATTAGCAAAATCTGCATCCAGTTTCTTGGCCACCTGGTACACAAGTACGGGAGCCAACCCACATCCAAACAGCTATCACTCATTCGTTGATTATTATGCTATGCCCCACACGTGTAAACAGTAATGCAAGTTCATTGGCTTGGTGAATTGGCTTAGGGAGTATATCCGCAAATTCGCAGTAGTCACAGCGCCACTGACAGATATGTTGTCTCCTAACAGAAAATACCAATGGACAGATGAACACAATGCATGATCTGCTGAAGTCAAGTGTCAGTTCCAAGAGTGTACCACACTTGCAAGCCATGACCAAAGTAAAAACCTTTACTTGAAAACAGACGTGAGCAAGACTTGTTTCAACATGGAAATAATCAGGAGCATCAGATAATTAATTTCAGCAGTGCAAAGTTTGGGCCTATGGAATGTAGGTACAACATTAACGAACGTGAATGCCTGGCCGTAGTGTGCATCGTCAAAAGGTATAGGGCATACTTAAAGTACCAGTATTTTATGTTATGAACAGATATAGTCCATTCACAGTTTCTTCGGATGTTTTGAAATAAACATTTGACAAATCGCCCTAGGAGTAATATATTAACCTGTTTTATAAATAACTTTTATACCAAAATTATATAAAACTGATTAATTTTAAAAGTACTATATTTTTGAATACATGAAACTTTACCTTAGTATCTTCTATAACTTGTAATTTTTATTTACAATTCAATACGAATTAAAAACAGTGAGAGAAGCAATGTTTTGGCAATGGCTAAAAAGAAATAGTTCACAGGTAAAATATTGTTTTAACCAAATTTTTGGTATGCTATTTGTAAATTAAATGTTCCCTATTTAAACACTTAAATTTTTAGGTAGCCCTGAAGGAAACATATTTTATTGTTACAGTTAAAAACATCAGCGCAAAATACGGTGCATAGGCCCTAATGACATGGCATTTTTTTTTTAAGCGAGCAAGAAACTGTC
>NQII01000265.1:139241-226800 GCA_002778355.1 Clitarchus hookeri
TCTCTGTCTCTCTCTCTATCTCTCTCTCTCTCTGTCTCTGTCTCTGTCTCTCTCTCGCTCTCGGGAAGTTTCGTACCGCTAGTAGAAGTAGGAAAATTATACAGGTTTTCAATTTTAGCATATTTCATACTTATTAAAGCAAAAACAATGATTCTTGAATTTGTAATTAACAACTGAAAAGAGATTTTAATGTTTCAATACGTATTATAATATATTTAGATGTGATGGCGGGAGGGTTACAAATCTGAAGTTGGCAGAAGTGGCGAGTGGTGACATGACATGGCGTATTGTTAACCAAAACGTTAATTTTCTTGTTGCGAAAAATAGTTCAAATTAACACATCAAGTTTGTACATGTTGTGTTTTTAAACCTACCTAGGCAAGTTACGATGTTGTGATAAATCTGTATTTCGATGGCAGTAATAAATATACTGTAACTTCTGTTGTTAACCACTGCGTATGAAAGGGTGTGATTGCCTCATGGTCGTTATACTGGCCCGGTGAGTGTGTGATTGCAAATATTGGGCATGCAAAATTTATACGTTTTAACCGTGAACTGTTTTTATAACAAAGTTAATTATACGTCAGTTTATTCATCACAACGTAACTTTGCCCTAGGTGTTTGAAACACAATTGTGTAATGTGCTTACATTTTTGTGATCTGAGTATTGTTTGCCACAATCCCAAAAAATTACTAAGCCCAGCCAGAGTAATTTAAATATATAATTAAATAAACCTAGTAAAAACTAAGTACCTATGCAAAGAAATATGAGCAGAATAAAAGTTATGATAGGCCTATTTGTGTGCATGTTCACCACTATCTTTTAAGTTTGTCACTGCTATGTACAAAAAATTAACGACACGAGTTGCATGCTTGAATTTACTGTTTTTTTCGTTGGACTGGATGTGCCTTCGTTTTAATATTTTTTCCAACTAATGCAGTCCTATTAAATAAATAACCCAAAAACACATCAGTAACACGAGGTTAAATACTACAGTTATTTCCCCACAGTTCTAACAGGGTTAAGCACAGTCGTGGCAAAATATTAACGTGTATTATATACAATGAGCTATGTCATGTATAAAAAATATGTTACCAACGTAAAATAATAATCGTAAGAACTATCATCAATACAGACATTGTTAAAAAGTTATAAAGCTTACCTGAATATGGTTATATGTGAAAATTGTGAATTTTCATACGTAATGGTTTTTGAAATATTACAGAAGTCTTTGAACAGCTGTAAACAGTAAACAATGTATTTCACAGTTAAAATGTAGAAGTCACATGGCAGTGTTTATGTTTACCTGTAGAGGAAGGATACATAATTGGTAACCTAAAGTAGAAATGTAGCAGGGCTTCAGAAAAGTGTGAAATAACTGTGAATGGACTATAACTGCTGCTTGGTGTGGCTACTTCCACGAGAGAGGCACGCAGCATGCTAGCATGTTCGGCTCTACCGCTTCAATCATATGACTTCGAAATACAGCATGTTCCTGGGGCGGAATATCAGTTGACAGATGAGCTGTCATGTATGCCTGGAAAAAACATAGCGGTGGACAAAGATGAGTGGGATGAACTACTTCCCCCTACATAAACTGACCAGTGAATAACTGGTGAGGGTGCAGCAACCTGCAACACAATTGAGATGCAGGCGAGGCTCAAACTGAGGTTCCCGGATTTTTTCATGTGGTAATCGTACGGGACGATGCCGTTGGTCGGTGGGTTTTCTCGGCGGTCTCCCATTTCCCCCGCCCTTTCATTCCGGCGCTGCTCCATACTCACCTCAATCACCCTCATCGGCTCTCAAGACCTTGCTGTTAAGAGCCGCCCAAATCTCTTCACTCACTCAAACTGAGGCTGGACAAACACTGTGGATGTAGAGGAGGCCCAATAACAGTGCCTCGAAATAGAATGCCGAAAGGCAGAAAGCAAGAATGAGGGAGAATGGTGGCGGGTAGAAAACACCTAATCAGAAACTCATCTCCGCCAGCCGGACATGCAATGGTGATTGTTTGTGCTGAAAGACATGCAGCTACATGTGCTAAATCAAACACATGCCAGTCAGTTTGCAGGACACCCAGGAGCACTGCAAACAAGCAAGAATGTACAAGCTCATTTTCATTGGCCAGGAGCCACCCATGACAGACAGTACCTGCAATAGTGCAACACAGGAAACACATGCTACTGTTTCAAAAGTCGCCATATGGACGGAACAGCTCAACAACAACCACAGGTGCCAACTTAGGCTTTCGAAACCATCTCTCTTGACTTAGTGGGACCTTACTCACGCACAAAAACACGCAAGCAATTAATTGTGGTTGTGACTCGTTTTCGAGATGGAACTGAAGCATACCGTCTCCAGTGCACGAATTGCTGTATACCACCCGCCGACCAATCCAACCGAGCATTGAAAACAGGAATTGAAGATACAGTAGTGCCTGCGGGTTTGTAAGATCCACATGGCCTGGGCCAAACATCTGCCAGCGGCATTGTTTACCATTAGACGTTGTGTCAACCTCGCTAAATGCAAGTCACCAGCTGGCATACTGGAGGGCTGTGAGCTGCCGGAGTTTGCTTGTCTGCAGACAGAGAGCATGGGCAAAGTGGAGGACAGCGCGCAGCCCAGCGGCAGCTGCGATAAACAACACTCCAGTCCGCTCAGAAAAACCAAGTATGCTACATTGCAAAGTAGGTGCCAGCAACCATGTGCACACCTCACCGCTTACAGCCCGGAGAGCTTGTATACGTACGATAGCACTACCTGTCCAACAGCGCTAAGAATTACTGTGAGGGAGTCGTGCAAAAATGGAGCGGAGAGAACAGCATAATGAAAGCGCTCGCCGCTATACAGCTTACTTAGTAAAGTAAGTAGCTGATGGAGAGTAGCAGTACACAGGGATTATTTATGCCTAGTGGTAAAAGAGGCTGGTGTCGTGATGCCCAGTCAAGAGGGTGTACAGTCAGTCGACAAACGAGCTGCTTCACCAACTGCCCCAAGTGGCGAATCAGGAGCCTAGAGCCCCGGCACTGATGGGAACGCCCTCCGGCGCCTATTTCTGCCTGAAATGCCTGGTATCTTGATGCCAATACGGGACACAGTGGAGACTAGTGACAGCTCAGAAGAGCTGTTACCATCAGCAACCAGCACAACTGCAACAACAACCACTGCAAACCCGACTGGGCCAGCCTGTAACATCATGACACCTCGTGTCGTGATGCCCACCTCCGAAGATGTTTGCAGATGGCAAACTATCAGGGACACCTGTGGGTGGGATCTCTCCAAAGGTAAGCTCCCCGCCCAGCTCCACAGCAACACCCTCGAGGCACCATTCAGCAGTTGTAGCCGGACCAATACAGTGACAGGGGAAGTGTATCAGGCCTAGACATCCTGACTGCAAGGCACCCTCCTTCCACCTCATGCTCACAGCAGACATGTCACCATCCACACTCCTGCAGCAGTAGTGAAGATCAGAAGGCAGCAGAGCAGGATTCTAACCCTCCCTGCCACTCCAAGTGGCCATGCCGCCCGGAATGAGCAAATTGCAGAGGGGCTAACCCCCTCTCCTGTGCCCATGCCGTGGCCTACCAGCATCCCCGGGTCCTTGACACTGAGCCGGTCACACCAAGCGCCAAGCCACGCTCTTGCAGCCCCTACCAGCTGAAACAGTGCCAATGGCTGCAGCTCCCAACCACCTGTTGCTCCTGACGACGTGATGGGACAACTGGGGCAATGCAAGGAGTGAGTGAATGAGTGGGATTGTGGGATGCTCAGCAGCGAGGTCATTTGCACCCACAAGAATTTGAAGAATAAAGAGCATTAAAAACCTCCACATGAGGCGAAAACAAAAGTCAGGTAAATAAAAAAGATAAAAACCTCCACAGGAGGCAGAAACAAAAGTAAAAAAGTCAACAGGAGGCAAAAAGACTATCACAAAAACAGGATAAAATACTCCAGAGGAGAAACGACACAAAAAAAAATAACAAATCACAAAAAAAATTTCAAAAAATGTCGCATGTGAAAATCAGAATATGCTGCTTACAGACATACCCCCATCATACAGCATTCGCCGTAGGTCGTCAGGAACATTAAAAGTGAGACGAGCCTGGCCATACCTGCGACAGTCCAAAAAAAAGGGCCGCACAGTCAAGGAAGTGCCACAGGCATCACACTCAGGAGGGTGTTCACCACGAAACAGGTATTTGTGTGTCAGACAAGTGTGCCCGATGCGAAGGCGAAAAAGCACATCATTTTCCCTGCGGATACATGAAACAACAGGATGAGCGCAAACCAGCAAGTCAGAGACGGCCGATAACTAGTTGGACAGCAGAAGAGAAGTCCATTCCCGCTACCAAGCATGCCAGACATGGCCACGGACTGCATGCAGCACATCGCACACAGGGACATGAGGATCACAGGGTGCAAGGCTGCATGTCTGCTTAGCCGCCAAATCTGCTGCTTCATTGCCAGAGATGCCCACATGCCCTGGAACCCACAGGAACACGACGCGAACACCAATCCGCACAGACCCCGCCAGCTTCTCCCAGATCATGGAAAGAAGTGGATGAGCTGTGGAGCCAGATTGAATGGTTGTCAAGACAATCATCAAATCGGAGAACACAAGACATTTACGGTGAAACGTCCTGCTGATAAAACACAGAGCCTTGAAAATAGCAAAGAGCTCGGCATTTAAATATATTGCACGATGGATGAAGTCCAAAAAGGTACTGAGAAACACCAATCACAAAGGCGTGCACAGTTGAGATATTTGATTTGGAACCATCCGTAAAAAAAAGCAAATAAAACAACCAAACTCAAAAGACACAAGATCAACAAAAAAGCCCTTGTAAACAAAAGGAGGAGTGGTCATCTTAGGAAATTCCGCTAGGTCGCGGTGCACCTCAACCTGTGTCATCAGCCATGGCTGTTCACGGCGAGGCAAAGGCAACACACACAGGGGTAAATCATACCATTTCAGGGTATGTACAAAGCGGTCAGACGCTGGTTGAGGAGAACTTGGCGTAGCGGAGTACAACCATTAATGGGGCGGACGGAGAAAAGCAGTGTGGTGAAGGTGCGAAGAGCCCAAACGCACCGCACCCCACAGGAAAGGAGCAGTTGGTCACGCCTGTAATGTAGGGGAGGTTCACCAGCCACAGCACAAAGACTGACAACCGGGCTTGTGCAAAAAACCCCGGTTGCAATGTGAATACCAGCATGGTGAACACTTGCTAACGGTTTTAGCACAGATGGCCTAGCAGAAGAATAAATTACACTGCAGTTGTCTACTTTGCTACGGACCAGGGCATGATACAGCTGAAGAAGGGTGACTGTGTCAGTACCCCAGTCACGACCACTCAAAGTTTTCAAAAGATTCAAGACCCTTACACAGCTAGACTTCAGGGACTGAATATGAATCCAAGTGAGTTTACTATCAAACAAGAGGCCTAGAAACTTGACAGTATTAGAAACAGGCAATATACAGCCGTACAAAAGCACCTCGGGAGAATGAAAGATGCCACGTCTTCTACAGAAATGGACCACCTGTGTCTTGGCGGTGGAAAAGTGGAATCCACAGCGGTCTGCCCAGTCGCTAAGGCGGTGAATGGCAAGCTGGACCTGACATTCTGCCATGTGCAGAGATGCAGCATGGCAGAAAATAGTAAAGTCATTGACATACAGCGCACATTCTACAGGTGGTCGAACGACAGACACATTGACATTGATGGCGATAGCAAACAGGGTAACACTCAATATGCTCCCCTGTGGCACATAATACTCCTGAACGAACTCCCAAGAATAGGAAGCACCATCGCCAACCCAGAAGGTACAGAAGTACCTGTATGAAACCAGGTAGATATCCACAAAATCCCCAACTGGACAGCTGTCGCAAGATACCATGCCGCCATTTTGTGTTGTATGCCTTCTCCAGGTCAAAGAAAACAGCAAGGAGGTGCTGCCCTCGCATAAAGGCAGTCTGTATGGCAGCCTCCAAGCTGACCAAATGATCCACCGCAGAACGATTTCAGCGGAATCCACTCTGAAGAAGTGATACAAGCTGCCAGGTCTAAGGCAGTATACCAGATGCGCATTAACCATATGCTCCATAGTCTTACACATGCAGCTAGTGAGGTAAATAGGATGATAGCTGGAAACATCCCCTTAAATTTTTCCTGGTTTCAAGATGGGCACAAGGGTCAACTAGCACCACTTCAAAAGGAAAACACCAGAGGTCCAAATAATATTAAAAATTCTCAGCAAAAACAGTCCCGTCAAGTGGGAGGTGTTGCAACATAGAATAATGGATATTGTCGGGGCCAACAGATGTATACTTTGAGTGTGATAAAGACTGCTCCAACTCAAGAAAGGTAAAAGGCTGGTTGTAGTCCTCCTCACCCGATCCAACAAAGTGGACACCCACCATCTTGCATATTCTCTTTGATGGCTTGAAATGAGGGAGTCTAATGTGCACTGCTCAAAACATCTGCAAAATATTGACCCAATAAATCTGCTATATTTGTCCCCTCAGTAACAATATTGTTATTGACTAACGGAAGGAAATCTGTGCGGTAAGAGATTTTCCGCACAACTTCCGAACATTGTCCCAAATAACTTACTGGTAGCATTTACCGTAAGTGACGAAATGAAGTCATTCCAAGATTTGTGCCAGCTATTCTTGATGACACGTCGAGCGCAAGCCTGACAGATGCGGAAGAGCTCCAGGTTAGCTTGAATGGGGTGAGCACTAAAGCGTTTGAGTGCACGTCGTCAGGCACGGACAGAATCCCTGCATTCGTCGCTCCACCAAGGAGCACGCCTACGACCAGAAGGTGAAGATTGGGGGATGGCAGCCTCTCAAGCTGACATGACAATAGAGTTGAAGAGTTCCACAGCCATGTTCATGACAAGAGGAACCTCAGCAGTGAAGTGGAGGGAATGCTGGAAATGAGCTCAGTCTGCTTTCTTAAGCACCCAGCGAGGTGGTATGGGTGGGGCAGAAAATGACACGTGATCTAATATGATTGGGTAATGGTCACTTCCACAGAGATCTGGGAAAATAGACCAATCAAAGTGGGTGACCAAAGCTGAGCTACAAAAAGAAAGATTGATGCAGAACGAAATGCAAGTATGGGTGGTGAAGTGTGTCGGAGTACCAGTGTTCAACAGGGCAATATTAGAACTGGTGAGCCATGACTAGACTACACGACCCCGGCCGTCCCTGTGGTCTGAACCCCATATCTGATTGTGAGCGTTGAAGTCGCCAACGATCAGAAATTGAGGTGAGAGCTGAGATGAGAGCACCTCAAAATCAACTGACCTTACACGCTAGTGGGGAGGTACATATATGCTACAAACAGTGACAAACATACCGAGGAAAACTCTGACGTGCTGTAAAACATGTGACCTCGAAGGGAGGCCATATCAGTGAGACAAAAGTGCATTTCCTGAAGACAAATGACTGTAGGGGTGAGTGACACTAGGAGCTGTTTCAGTTCTTCACGATTATTGAAATAACCTCTGCAGCTCCACTGTATGAGGGACATAAATTATGGAAAGTGTGCAGAAACAATTACTTCAATTTCCTTCTATGTATGTTTATCACTGGCTTAAAGCCCCTGAGCCTTCACCAGTGTGTTGGGAATCGACATCAACTGCCACCTTGGCTTCTGGCTCCGAGGAGACAGGATGGCATTGATGTGATCCTGCGAATCACTGTGACTCGCAGGAAGGGATATAAGAGATGGAGTCTTTGGGTTTTCGTATTTTTTTGCGGCAGCTTCCTGACGAGATTTGCTAACAACAGAAGGTTTTGACAGTTTATTTTCAGCTGGCCTACTCTGCATACCGACAGACATGGTTCGGGTCGTCCGGACTTTCTGTGGTTTCAGCGTACTCACAGACATTTCAGTCTGGGTAGCCGGATCGACTGTCTGTGTACACGCATCCTTAACTGCTGGTCGAGCATTGGCAACAACACTGTAGGGAACAGAAGGCTTCGACCCTGGAGAGCATGGAAACATTTCCATGCCTCAACAAAAGAAACCTTGTCAGTGGCCCGGATCCGTTGAAAAGCCTGCTCCTCCTGGTACACAAGGCACACCTTCAACCAGACCGGATGTCTTTTGCTGCAGTTCACACACTTCAGCGGCATGCTGCACTGAGGAGTATCTTGATGGGTTGGGTCAGCACACTTTGGACCAGCCGATGGATTCAGACATTTTGCAGAGGAATGACCAAACTTTTGACAGTAGTAGCAACATAGAGGAGCAGGAATGAGCTGCTTAACATACACATTAAAGTACCCTACTTTGATAATGGAGAGAAGGTCACGCACACTAAAAGTCAAGATGAAAGTAGCTGTAGGTGACTTTACAAAATCAGCAGCCCTCAGCACACGGCGAACATTAGTGACGTACTGAGTTTGCAGCTCATGTAAGATCTCTTGTTCCGGGATGTCAATCAAGTCGGGACACCAGATGACGCCCTTGCTGGAGTTGAGGGACACATTGGACTTGACCTCAACAGGGAACTTTGCAGTCGCCCCATTGAAAGTCTTCATCGCCAAGAGTCCCCTCGACTGGGTAACATTTGATGTCTCAACAAGAAGCTCGCAGCATTTGCTGATTCTCTTACAATTGACAACAGGACCACCAGCTGCTCCATCAATGACTTTTTGTAATTCAAAAGGCGACACTTTTTCGAAAGTGTGCCCTTATATACCTTGGATAACCAAAAAACGTGGCTTAGGTAATTTAACAGCTGTAGACTGACGCACTGCAGAATCACAATCCGAATCACCATCAGTATCATCATGGTGCCATTAAGTGGCTGTTCAGGGTGCCACCCTTTTGGGGAGTGCTTTTGTAAGCCATGGTGTAGGCCCCCCATGCTAGGACTCGTCAGCCTAAGTCTGCCGATCGGGAGGGAAAAGAAAAGAAAAGAAGCCAGCAGTTATAATACCTCTCGTGCTGTGCTGTTAGGAGGGGGGGACCAACGTATCACAGAACTAAGCAGTACATAGGAACAGCTACCCTTCACTGCTATTCACTGCAAATTACTGCCCCAAGTAGCACACCGAAGTGTACACCTGGGCAAACAAGGGGCAAATCATACATCCTGAGCAAGGCCAGTTTTATTCCCCTACCTGGGAAAACATCCCAGGCCTCCCACTATAAAAGACACCCTTTGGTGCCAGTTCAGGGGACTTGTGATTGATTACACCGGCCTCCTCCATACAGCAATAACTCGTCTTCCTGGCAGGTTTAGGCACATAGGTTAGTCTGCCATGACATCCCTCCTGCCAAGAAGGCACCAATTGGTGCTACGTGGGTGTACATGTATGTGGATATGGGCTCCGTACCTAGATTTGCCTGCTGAGCCAGTGAGAAGGGTTTGCTAGACCGTCACTACCAAAGGCACCATGTATGGTCACACAATTTGGAGATAGCACACATTTGTGAGTGTTTTCATTAGAAAGAAGGACATTGCCCTGTCACCCTGGCCGGAGATGATGCAGTAGAGAAGGAAGAAGTGGTGAGATGGAAAGAAAAAGGATGACAAAAGATACGAAAATGAAGGAAGCATGAGACGATGGTCCGAACCAATTTCAGATCCCGACCACGTTCCGATTAGTCGCCTCTTACGGCAAGCACGGGGTGGCTGTGGTGGTATTCTAAAACCCCACCACCACACGAGAGACACTGCGAGGACAAGCAGTCACCAACTGGGAGGGTGTCTGACCTGAACCCCACGTCCACAAGTGCTCCAGTGACCGTTTGTGCCTCCTCAGTCGACAGCCCGCACTCATCGACTACGTGACTCAAGCTGCCATCTTGGTCTCTTCGGGTCAAGGGGTAACTCTTGAGGCAGAATAACAAGCAGCCTGGCACACTGTCCCCCTTGATTGCTACAACCATCAAGCCAAACACGCATTGGAGGGAACGCTGGGGCAGCTTGTGCCACAATGCCCGGTGTCTTGTCCCATGATGCAACATCACCTGTGCTAGTGTATAGGGAAAGTCTGCTACAGATATAAAAGCTACATTAAATAGACACAAATAAATTAGGTACACCCTATAGGGGCTTAGAACACCATATTAATTACCCTCAGTGTAATTCTTTTATTATTTTCATATTTGGACATCGCTACACACACCACTTTGGGGAGACTGGACACGCACAATAGTAACACTTGGAAAACTGGGACTCACCCAGTGACAAATCTACTCGGGAGAGAAGAAACCCATAATTATTTTACATTATTACAATTATGTCATTTCTTTAATTAGTAATCAAGTGTTCATATGTGGCATTCTTATTACAGCTGACAGGCAAAAATGGCTTTATCTTTTGTTAAATATTAAATATAATAGCAGTGCCATTTAAATCCACTTCATTATTACTTACATAATAACCTTTAAGTAAGGTTGTCTATGTCTCCAGCATATGTTAATTAACTTCCAGTGTTCTATCATAATAATTTATTTTGTTATTTAAGTATTTGTTGTATTTTTGCATTTTTCTGGTGTTTACTTCAGAAAGGTCTTGCTGAAGCCAACACCATTTCTTCCATCAGAATTCATCATCCTGGCCAAGCATAAGTGCAGGAGCATTGCTCTGCCTGACAACCCCCCCCNCTGTTATCACTTTTAAACTTCAATACACTTAACTTCTATAGAACACTTTGAGCATTTAGTGCTGAGGGGTGGACCATCTGTCTCATGAGATTCCAATCCAGGGCTTAATGTACCGCGCAACCATAATTTCATTGTCTAACTTCGCACCAATTTACTGCTTAGGCTTTTGGAGGACCTAGCACCAAGCAAGTGTGCTTTCATGTAATTATAAGTTAATATTTGTAAACTGTACCAAGAAAAATATTAGTAAAATAAGTCTTACCCCTACTTGAGTCAGTCTTTTCTTGGATACCTAACCCTCCTGGGTATTCAAGGCGCTGCATCCGCTTGCAGCACAATTTAACTTAATAATTTAACACAGGCCATCGACCGAATTACCCTCATTAACTCAAGCGCTTGAGTTATGGCACCAGGCAATATAAACATTTTACCCCACTTAACCTGACAAGATAAGGTATGGACATCCATTTCATCCCTGGGGTTCCCCACCTTGTCAAATCATAAATAATATTTGTTCAGAAAGTTTGTTATATTTGTAATCATTATTTAATTAATACTAAGATTATTTGTAAACATGTCCCACAAAAGTGTTATAAAACAGAAAGGCTGCTAAAATTTGAGGAGAATTAAAATAATACTCTTAGGAACACAATGTGACAGTAAAGACTGTAAAGTTATGCAACTTGTTAAATGAAGGAAGTTTAGTGACAACTTTATTGACATTATTTTTCTCACACTTAAGTCTTACATTATGTATATCAGGTTACGATCACTGTGCACCATTGAAAACTACTCACATTTAATGGTTAAAATAAATTTAGAAAATAATTTTTCCAACAAAGATTTAGGTAAGAAGTATCATGACTGGCATTCCACATATTGACACATAATAGCAGTCATTTTTGCAGTTTTAAAATACTTTGTATCTTTATAATGGATTTTTCAGGGTTTAAAACAATGATCCAAACCCTGCCCCCACCCCTTCCCCTTCATCCATAATGAAAATACAATTGAATCCCTTCGTCCAATTGAAAATGAGCCACCTGCCTTAATGTATACCTTATTCTCTTCTGGCCTCTTGCACTTCCGACTTAACATCATACCTCATCTCCAACCCTTAACACATTCATATTACGTAAGCTATGTGGGCACTATCTCCCTTGTACCTTCGCAGTCTAGCATATTCTTAGGGTGCTGCTGGGGTTGTGATAAGGAACAGACTATTTATTAGGGGAGGCAATATGATGATACATTTCCATGATAAGAAAATTCAAATCAATATTTTGAATAGTGCTTTCGCACTTTTCTATTAGCAGTAAAATATTTCGTGTACATCTTCAATCACAGATATTATATACATTGTGACAGAGGCCTTTATTATTTAATCGTGGTTACAAGCTAATTCCAAGCAAGTGGAAATAGCAAAGCTAAATTCAAGAAAACATATTTGTTAAAAAGAATACAGCACATACCATATTATTTTCATTCATTTGTCCCATTTTATACTTATTAAGGCTCCAGGTTAAAGGAACAGATCACTGTCACAGGAACATATAAATTCTTGTCAATTTTTATCAGTATTATAAAAACAAGTTTCAATTTAGATCATTTGATTTTAAAAGATTTTTAAAATATGAAATTAGAATTGTACTCCATACTTACTTTGAACTGACAAATCCAACTCTCTCATCTCTGTGAATCTATCCCGCAATTCCTGGGGCAAATGTTCAATCACTGCAACAAAATAAAGAACCAATGGTAACTTTACATACAGAATATTTAATCTTGGTACTGTAAAATTTTGCAAAAATATGTTCAATAGAAACAAGATCCAATTTTAATTGTGAATGCATGTATTTGTACAAGAGCATACAGTATTATCTTCATATCTACTCTGATCCAGGAAACTAAGAATAACAAGTGCTGAGTATTACACTGATGTGGTCTATGCCTGATGTCCTTTTCTCATTGCACATGAATTGAAAATACCTTAAAATACTCAGCTCACAGCAAAAAAAAAAAAAAAGGGGACAGAAAGATAGAAAGTAAGATATCCTCAGAGCCAGAGGTATGTAGTGAAACTGAGGAGCAAGAGTAACCAAGATAGAAATATAACTAACTGCACTACACATTATGTATGTCACATCTTCAGATCAATATGCTTTTAGACCAGGATTGAGGAAAGGGGAAACCTGCCATACCCTCCCTCATAAAAACACCCACAATGCTCTTAGTTGGTCTCCTTTCCTCACAGAAAAAGTGTTGAAAGGAAGGAAAGTATAAGTCACTAACAATGACACAGAACAGGTGCATAAGAAGTTTGTCTGCAATAATTCAGTGTCTCCTCACCCCCAAGACAGAGGATGATCCTGAATAAAGTCACACATTCTGTGCTCTAAAAATCACCCTAGGTACAATGAGTTTAAGGGGGATGGCTACAGAATTTTTTCTTGTGATTTGCTAGTGTCTGGATTTGTCTAATAAGTAATATCTTTCATACCAAATTTTATAACAATTGGACTCATAATATTCGAACCAGGGGCGTACAAAGTTGCCAATTTTCCAGTTTAAGATACACATACGGAAAACCACAATTAGTTGGTCAACCATGTTTGGCACAATAAGAGCCTATACTGGATTTTGTTACGAGACGTAATTATCATTACCCTAAAACTTAAATGAAAAAAGTGTGCAGGGTTTTTATTATGCCTTAATTCACTGGTCTATAAAATGCATATAGTCTTACTCTAAACAAAGGTCACAAGTGTAACTAAGTGCAATGTAATTTCCTTTATGTTATAGGAACTAAAAGACCTCAATATTCAAATTAGTAATCGTGTTCTGTCCCATAAATGTAGTGCATGTTTTCCCAGCACCTGGAATTTCAAAATATATATATGGTGTAACCCGCCTCGCGTCCGGCACCCTTAACCTGCCTCCCTGGTGGCCCACGCCTCTACAGGGACACCAGGGTTGCCAAACCTCGACAAGTGCTGGATGGTGCTCACCAACCAGCCATCTACTTACTAGCCTTCGGCCACACGAGCTCTTCATTACATGTACGTATATGTATTTTCAAAAAAGTTGGGTATCACTGTTTTTTAACATTATTTCCTGCAGTGTTATTCAGAGATTATGTTATAAACGATGGTGCCTATAATGGCAGGCGATATGACATAAGTAAACTATGTAAGAAAATAAAAGCTAAACAGGTATACCACACCTAACGACTACATCAGGTGAGGCCAAGGTTTAGCTGTGATCAGGAAATATTGTGAGTACATAAACAGAAACAAAGCTTCCTGTGACTTCAACTGTGGAATCTCAGTGTCCTATTACCTTACACACACACACATGCAATCAGGGAAGTAATTATACTTGGCATATCTAAAGAACCATTGCATTTGAGTATTTTCCTGGAGTAACGTCAGGAAACCGTGATAATCCTGCATAATGGCCGAACTAGGATTCAAACCTTAGTCCTCCATATGAAGAGTCCAATATATTAACATCACAGCAGCTTTCCTAATCTCATTTAATATTAGTGTTAATGCTAAGTATAGTTTCTAAACAGCATAATTTGAGCAAAACAATTTTGCTTGAGGTTTTGGTTTGTTTCTAACTGTTTGCAAATTTTTGCACAGTGCTCATCTATTTTTAAATTTAGTGCTCCACGTCTAAATTTTTGTGCTTAACATTTTGTAATTGGATTGGGTATATTTAAAATTTGACATATACATTACTGTTAATAAAATTTTACTTTGATGTGTTTGAAACAGAGACGTGTAGTTCTCTTCAGATTCATAAAAACATTGTGTAAAATTCAAATACTGTAGTTGTTTTCCCAAATTACTAATCCAAAATGAGATAATACAAATTTGTAGGTGCAGATCAACATTAAAAATTTTCCATGTTAATTCTTTGTACATAGAATGTAAAGTTGCCTTACACCGTGTTTATTACTATAAACATTCACAGTTGAATAATATGTACTACACTGACATTAAGTGTTTATATAATGACCCATAGCACAATAAATACACAACTTAAGATTTTAAAGAAAAGTTTGTGTTTTTGCACATACCTCAAAACATGCAATTTAACATAGTATACATTATTGTTTTGAAAAAACCTAGGTATTATCATTTTTTATTAAATAGAAATTTGTGGTATTCATTGGCTTCCTAGCAACATTTTTGCATAAGTGTAAAATTATGCATACTTTGTTACTACAAATGAAAAAATAAAATTACCAAAATTTTGTACTGTCAATTTAACATTTTTTTACAGTGTATAAGAAACAGAAAGTTATGGCATTGATACATGTTATATAAAATACTTTTTTTTTGGTATGAACAACAACCCAACAACAAATACATATTCCATTTTGCTGACAATATCTGTAATCATATTACAAATATAAATCACATTAGCGCAATATATTGTGAGAGAAGCAAATATTTTAATTTTTGCAGCCAGTCTATAATAAATAAATCTGCTTAAGAAAACATCTTATTTTGTATTACTTCTGTCAATCAAATTATAAAAACTTTTATTTACAAATTATAATTATATTGTTTATATTCTTCTTTCAATGCATCATCAGGTATCCTAACAAGGAGGTATGCTTATAACAGTCGATTTTTTTTACATTTATTGGCAATGTAATGTTTACTACCAAAACCTTATATGCCTCATTTTGCGAACTATCTTAAAATTTACACAACTACTTATAACATTTACTATTATTTACAAGATGCTATACAGGCAATTTGTTCTTAGTGAACTATTAAATTAAGAAATATTACCTAAAAAATTTACTATGCACTTCTTTCCCTCGTTAAATGAACTTGATTGCTTATAAAAATAAAATAGATGAATCCATTATTAGAAGGAAAAATTTAACTAGCATGTTTGGTATTCTCTTAGATAGCAAAGCAAATTATATTTCTACATCACATAGACAACCTAGTAAATGCAACATCAAAACTACTTGGATTGATTAGCTTTACAACTTACGAAGCTCTAAAAGTGTATTCATCTAAATGTTTAATTACTAAATGAGGACCAAATTAGATTACTGTTCCATACAAGAAGTGCTGTCTCCACTACCAATTCATTAAGCATATAAAATGTTCACAAAAAAATGTAACATGTTCCGTATTGACAAAATTTCTTTATGACCAGTCTGAATTTTATTATGGTGCTGTTTTAAGCATAAAAAAACTGAGACAACTACACTACCAGTGATAATATTTACATGCACGATTTCATAAAATAGTTTACATTTTAATTTTTTGTGTTACGAGATCCTAGAGAATGTAACTCGTGAGTATCAAAATTATCATTGTGTTAATCACAGTTCTAATACCTTCTGTAACAACATTCTATTTTGAGTAACCATAGTGGTTGCTGTGTAGTATTGTGTATATAATATGTGCAGTATTGTTTATATAGCATTAGGGAGTATCGAGTGAATGAGTTGGCAGCGCTGTAAAGTGAGTACAGACAGTATGCGACATGACGCCGGGCTAGAAAGACATAAAACATGTTGGCAAGGTCCAGATTTCAGTTTATAACAACATTTATTTTGGGTGAAGCAGTAAATAATTATATACTAACATAATGCCTAATAGGATGTGCGTGGATGTGCGAGAATTGCATTACACTTGTGTGGGAAGTGCAAGTAAACAATGGAACAGGCAGCCAATGATCTGCTTCTACCGGTGCCACAACCGGTTGATGTACATTTCGGAGACGTGAAAGAAAACTCGAAACTTTTTTTCAGTTTGAAAAATACAGTATTGCTACCAGACTTTAAAAAAAGAGAGGAAATTATCAACGTGGCCAGTTTGTTATCAATCATCGGACGGGACTGCATGAAAGTTTACCAGTTGTTAGACCTACTGAAGCAGACAGAAAAAAAACAAGTGCAATTCTGGAAGCGTTAAGCACTTCACACCAGTAAAAAATGTTATTTATGAGAGATGAGTGTTTGGCACAGCTCACCAAGATTCGGGAGAATGTGTGGAACAGTTTATATGAAGGGCACAAGCACTAAGCACTATGTGTGAATACGGCGCATTAGCGGTCGAAATGCTCCGAGACAAAATAGTGGTAGGTGTGGCAGACCATCGTTTGCAAAGGCAGTTGTTTGATGCAAAGCTAACCTTGCAAGGGGCCATTGACACATGTAGGGCATATGAAGCCACCAACTACCATTTGCAACAAATGGAGTCGCCCAACACGATGGAAGAAACAGTTAACTGGAGAGCCAGCAAACCTTAGAGGAAAAAGGAGAAGTAAGAGAGGGTGCAGTCATGTGGTCAAGTTACCATGATTACCCAGCGCTTCTACTGTGGAGGAGGCCATCAACGCAAGAAAGGATTTTGTCCAGCCTATGGTAAAAGTGTCATACATGCAACCGGCTGAAACCACTTTTCCTCGGTTTGCAGGCAGCAAGGAAAACAAGAAGAAGGAAAAATTTGTTTTCTGGATGATAGACAAGCAGATGGGGCACTAATAGAAACACAAGGAAGGCTAGTGACTTACCAAGAAGAGTAGCTGTTTCAGCTAAGTACTGCCACTAAGAAGAGATGTATTACGGACCTCGAAGTGGGAGACCAGGGCCATGTAATCAAAGTACAGTTGGACACAGGGGCTACATGTGATGTAATGAGCTTTAAAGACTATAGGGCAATCGCACGTATGGAACATTCTAGGTTAGAAAAAAGCTGAATTCAGTTGGAGTGCTACAATGGTCGATATATGCAGCCAAGAGGACAAGCATGACTACTGTGTCAAGTACCCAACACTCAAGAAGAGAGAGTGCTTATATTTCAAATTGTAGATACAGAACAAAAGCCATTGATATCTGTATAAAGTTATGAAGCTTTAGTTCTTGTAAATGTATGTGTACAGCTATGAAATTTTCAAAGTAGAGAGTCCCAGAAAAAGAATAGGGTTGTGAGTCAGTACCCAGATGTATTTAAAAGCATTGGATGCTTGCCAGGGAAACACCACTTAGAAATCAACTCAGATGCTAAACCAGCGCAGAGACCTCCTTGCCGATACCCAGAGCACTTTGGCCCAAAGTAGAGGAAAAGTTGACAGAAATAATAGACACAAATATAGTAAAAAAATATATCCAAACCAACAAACTGGATTAGCAACCTGGTGCTCGTAATAAGAAGGGGGAAACTTTGAATGTGCTTGGACCCACGTGAAGTAAACAAAGTGTTGAAAAGAGCACATTTTGTAATACCCACTATTGAAGAAATTCTACGAAACCTAACAGATACCAAAATATTTTCAGTTCTGGATATAAAGCGTGGATTTTGGCATTTGAATCTGGATGAAGCTAGCAGCAGATTGATGACATTTTTGATGCCAGATGGTTAGCGATATAAGTGGCTCCATTATCCTTTTGGATGGTCAACAACACCAGAGGATTTCCAGACAGCACTGATGGAAATACTTTGCAGACTAATAGGGGTCATAGTTATTGCAGATAACATACTGGTTTATGACAGAGGGTGCACTGAAGAAGCAGCATTAGTAGAGCATAACTAAAATCTTGAAAGTCTGTTACGGAGAGATCAGGTAAATACCCTAAAATTCAATCCAGAAAAGCTCCAGTTGCATGAAAAGCAAATGCATTACATGGGCCATGTGTTAAGCACAGATGGTCTTAAAGCAGACCCACTGAAAATACTCGCAATCCAAGACATGCAGCCTCCCACCACTATGAAAGCCCTACAGTGTTTTCTGGAATTAGTCAATTATCTGGAAAAATTTCTTCCAGAATTAGCCACACTCTCTGAATCCTTGCATCAACATGCATGCAATGACACACCCTATGTGTGGGGCAGTCCCCAGCAACAGGTCTTCCATGACATCCAAACAGAAGTCAGCACCACACCAATGCTGCAGTATTATGACCAAAGGGAACCAGTGGAATTACAAGTTAATGCTAGTCAGAATGAAACATGGACAGCCGGTAAGTTACGTCAAGATGCCTGACACAAGACAGAATGCAACTGGACACAGATTGAGAAGAAACCACTCACTATCTACTTTGGCTGCAATCGTTTCCACTACTACCTATGTGGTTGAACAAACATAGTAGTCCACACAGATCACCAACCAATAGAGACCATCTTCAAGAAACTGCTTCTGTCAAACCCTAAATGCCTCCAGTATATCTGTCTGAAATTACAGTAGTATGGCATAAGCATTAAGTACAAGAAAGGAAGTGAACTGTACTTAGCAGATACACTGAGCAGGGTACCAGTGCAAGAGGACCCAGGACAAGACCATGACAGCAACAAAGAATTTGTCATGAAGCTGCAAAGTATTAGCATCCACCAGAATCTAAATGTGACACACCACACTAAGCCATATCTAACAATGCACAATGGCAGATAGTAGGTTGCAAACATTAGCTGCTAACATTAAAGAAGGGTAGCTGGAGAGCAAAGCTGATGTACATGAAAGGGTGAGAGAATACTGGTACTGCAGAGATGGAGTGTCTATGATGGCATGTTATTCAGAGGGGAGCGCTTGTTGGTACCACAAGAAATAAGAGCAGAAATGCTGCACAAAGCAGACTCAAGTAATCAGGGTCTAGAAGCAAGTCTCCAAAAAGCTGTACTAGCCACACATGAAGGGAAACATACTAAAGGTCAGTAGTTGCGCAACATGTTGAGAATTTGCCGCTAGTCAACCTCATACGAAAATGCTTTTGAAGTACCAGACACCATGGAAGTGAATTACAGATGTATTCCAGGTGCACAACAAACAGTACTTGATTCTGACAGATTATTTTCTTGAAAAACCAGTTTGCTCGACATGAAATTGTTATTACATTCGTCATGGATAATACAGCATGCTTAACTAGTTCAGAGTTTCAGGTTTTTTCAAAAACGTGGGATTTCCAGCACACAACTTCTTCCCCCATCACTAACAGAGTAATGGGAAAGCAGAAGCATCTGTAAAAATTGCAAAGAACATAATGAAGAAGTGCCTGCAAACACAGGTGGACCCATGGTTAGCATTGCTGGAATGGTGCAACATACCCACGTCAGGTATGGGGACATCTCCAGTGCAACGACTCATGTCTAGAAGAACGAGAAAACAAGTGCCCACATTCATTGGACTTCTAAAACCACGAGTACCAGAGAAAGTGTCAGAATTACTGGAAGAAAGGCAACAAAAATACAAGGTTCATTATGACACAAGGGCTTGCAAGCTACCAGACCTAATGACAGGTCAAGGAGTGTACACAAAACCAGCACCTCAAGCGCCCAATAAGCTGTGGTCTCCTGGAACAATTACACAGCAGCTTTCATCATGTTTATATGAAGCCACCACTAAGAAGGGAACTAGGGTTAGGCGAAATAGAGAAGATCTTCAAAGTACCAACAGCAGTATAGAAACAAATGTAGGAGGACAAGTATTGCAATAACAGGATGCAGTGCAGAAGAACCAGAGGAGACCAGCAACAGAGGAGGATGAGCTGCAGGACTTCCATAGGTTTACTGCTCAAACAGAGAGCATATGGACAACTACATAGCAGGAACACTCCCATAAAGTGTGCGGATCACAAGGCAAGATCGGCTGATAAAGACAACACGCTACCTAGAGTAGAAGACAACTCAAAATGATAAGAGGGAAGATGTTGTGTAGTATTATGTATATAATGTGTGCAGTGTTGTTTATATAGCAGTATGGAATATTGAGTGAATTAGGTGGCAGCACTGTAAAGTGATTAAAGACAGTACGCAACATTGCGTTGGGATAGAAAGACATAAAACAGTGATGTAAACATAAATAATAATTTAGGTGATTATAAGTATTCTTAGGCTACAGAGTTTTATCTCTTTACTTAATGACTTCAAACATTTTAATGTTATATTCTATAATTTACGCTTATTCTGTTATTGCGTGTACAACCAGCATTTTAACACCGTAAGTTGAAATCTGATAAAAGTGTTATGATTCTAAAAATAAAGTAAACTTTAATTAAATTTATTTCCATAATAGTAGTTGATCATTTCTAGAAAATAAAATATATGTCTTTAATCTCAGCTATAGTAAATATTTTATACTGTTTTTTTTTTTTTAATTTTAGAAGTATTAAAAAATGCATTTATAATTTAATAAACATGTAGTGAAATTTAAACTGTTGCAGGATAAAGTAATTTTTAACACTTTTATTATTTGAGAAAGCTGGGTAAGCAAAAAAATCTTAAAAAAAAAACACTGTTAACTCTTTTATTCCATCTATGCATAAAAGTAAATGTTTGTATATTGTAACAGAGCGGTAGAACCTGCAGGAAACGCCACCACTCCATGGCAGTGACCTTCAACTCCCCTTCCTTCCATTCCATTCATTTAAGCAAAATGAGTCTTACCAAAAACCTTCAAGCCACAGAGTTTAAATACCAGAGTATAAACTAATAATGTNTCATTTAAGCAAAATGAGTCTTACCAAAAACCTTCAAGCCACAGAGTTTAAATACCAGAGTATAAACTAATAATGTAGTCACAATAAATTGTGATAATTCAACCATCCCCTGATATGAATTGGAATATAAGAGAATTAAACCCCAAAATTGTGAGAAATGATTAACAAAGTGTTAGTTTCCTTTTCCTTTATCTCTGGGTTTATTTTGTTTTTTCTTTTTTGTTTCTCATAAACTGTCCATATAAAAAATACAAATATTATAAAAATACAAATAGCCAAACAGGCTTTAAAATATGTTACAATTATAATGTTCGTTATCAAGATTACACGAAGTTACATTTAATAATGGGCTCCCATAGCAATACATACTTTGACCAAATATTGTAACATTGCAAAATTACAGAATATAAAAACAAAGTTATCTTAAAAGTTTTCCCTATACATGCCCTATAAAATGCCCTCATCAAACATGGCAGGATATGCCTTCTACGACGTTATAATGTTCTCATCACAAGGTCCCTATCGATTCTATCTCGCAAGATGAAAGAAAACCCCTTTTATAATCAGGAAATATGTTGACCAGGGTATTGAGGAACATTCCAGAATGTTTTTGTTGTGCTTCAAGTCCAGTAACATTCAAAGTTTGATGACGTCAAAGGTAGCATCGGACGGTTGCTAGACACCATCCATAGATGTTGGAAGGAGGGGTTCATTNAAAGTTTGATGACGTCAAAGGTAGCATCGGACGGTTGCTAGACACCATCCATAGATGTTGGAAGGAGGGGTTCATTGGTGAGGTGATGGGAGTGGAAGAGCAGCCTCAAGCCTCCATGCCAACAGTCTGCGCTCGCCTGCCAAGCTACGCAGCCGAATCTGTACCAATGTCCATGATGACTTACGTCGAACGGGTCACCAACAAAATAAACCTCAGCTCCCTTGTCGATCTATCCTCGTGTTAGGACATACAATTTTTCTGCGCTGATATTAATGCTGAATGTACAGTGTTCCAACACCGTCACATTTCCTCCCGTCCTACAATCATCAGTGTGGGCAGGCCGCGCTCCGGAGACAGCGATTTCGAGTGGCCAGTCCTAGTCGCTATCGGCTCGGCAGTACACACTCGCATTCCCTCATACAGCATCTTTTCTTTTTGGACTATCTTTCTGGGTTCCTCAAACACACAAAGGACGACGCAAATAAAACTGGCTAACATCGATTGGGTTTTTTACAATGCTTTCCTATAATACTAGGCATTATGCGCGTAATTGACATATTCCTTTAAATATTTAAATATTTATTTTATGTAATGATTATTCACTCACACTAATAATTCTTCAAATTTAACAAGAAATTATTTTTACTAAATTAATTTCAATTTTCTTAACACATTACAAAAAATCCTTTATACATACTAAAATATATATAAAATTAATATATGATTAAATAACACACAATAATCCATTTACATACGGTTAGGGCAGGGCTCTTTTAATCCATTTTACCATGAAATCTTTTGGCATGGCTTATATGGACTTTAAACTCTCTATGTGGGAATTGTAGCTCAGAAACAAGTAATTGGTGTTAAAAATCGCACAATTTTTAACTGTCCGGTCCACTGCGGCACTAACTTTGAAATAAAATAATCCATTTTAGAGCTTAGAAAATGTATTTGAACCAAAACAATTCACCAATATAGAATATAACATCTTTACATTGTAAATTCATCTCGTCTTCCATTTTCTTATGGTGAACAAGTAAATTTTGTGTAACTTCTTCCCACAATTTTTACATATCTCTGTTAGCTACATTTTCCACATAAAATGGTTGCAATGACCACACATTTAAAAGAGGATGTAAAAGTTGCCTTGCAAAAAGACTTCAGATGGAGTTCGCTTGTGGGCACTATGTATAACGTTGTTAAAACACAAAAGATTGTACAAAATGGTGCCCACTCTCTCTGTGTTCCTAACTGGAAACAACGCAGGGGCACTTTAATATTACGATATACTCTTTCCACCAAGTTTGCCTGCTGGTAGTAAGGTGACGTATTTATTAACTTTACTCACCACGTAAACATTATATCGCAAAATTCTTGCGACACAAAATACGACACATTGTATGTGACTACAACGCAGGTGACCCAAAAACGCAAAACAAATTATAAAAAATTACCTTGCAAATTTCTACAGCTTTAATTGTCCGCAACAGAAAAAGGAAACTGAATTTGCTGAAACTGTTGATCGCAACCAACAAATAGAAGTAACCAGATTTACTACATGGTAAAGGCCCCATAACATCCAGGTACACCCTTTCCCATACAAACTTAGTGGGACACCCAATATATTTTCCTTCCTGCTTTTGATTTTTCGGCTCGCCTTGCTGGCACGCACTGCTTTCCCTTATGCGCTCTAAATATCTTCTTGCATATCGGGCTACGTAAAAATCTCAGTTATACGCGAAATGGTTTTATTTCGGCCTACATGCCCTCTGAAAAAGAACTCATGGTAATACTTATACACCATCTGTTGTAACGTTGGGCGCTACAATTACTAAGCAGACTATAAATTGCCGACTAGCTCAGAGGTGGAACACGAGACTCAGTAAAATGGATGCCGATTAATTAAGAAATAAGTTCAAGTTCCAGAGTAGTTGTTATATACTTTAATTTATTCTTAAAGTGACACATTTCACAGCCGAAGTTCATAATATGCAGAGTACGAAATGTGCACAGATAACTAGATATAGGCAGAACAGAGCCACAGTCATTGATGGATTATTACTTTTCTTACTAACTAACTGGCCCGAATAAATAATAAATGCTGCTACCTCCCACACCGGCGGAGAAATTAAATAGTAAAGTCTAGTTTGCCAATGTGGGGGTTTAGCGTCACACCCGACGCGGCCTAGGCGAGCATTGTACAACGACTGCCTCCGACGACTGCTCAATATCAACTTGCCCTCAAGGGCGACTGACCTAAAGCACTGCTTGACCTGAAGTACTGCTTGAAGGGCGACAGGCACACGTGTATTTGTGCTGCCTATCACCCCCCTCTCCTGAGATAAGTGCCTGGCCACGCATACGCTCTCAACACGTTATAGAAATTGACACGTTAACGAAACTGCGTTGTACTAAACTAAGACTGCGCCGTCAACATGCAGATAAACAAACGTCTCGTATAAAATTTGTACGACGCAGCCTGAAAGTTTCTAAATAATGCTGACGCTTCACAAAAAAATTAAAAACAACGACGTTCGAAACGAAACGACAACCGGACTCCTGATAACCGTAAAACGGCAAACGTAGGCCAGATAAACAAACTATCACGGTAAATGAGCCACCACGGCTTTTAATTTCAAACCCGATAAAAATATTACAAAGCATAGCAAAGCTTAAGAACAACGAACGAAAATGAAACACGTGTCCCAAAAATTAAGATTACTGCGTCATTACACTGTCTTAAATTAACTGGTACAAAACGAAATTCCCTTTTTTCAACCATTTGCCAATAAACCCTTTATAAACTACGTAACCTGACTTACCTAGATCTTACATTATTTGCTGGCATTCTATGTAATTTTTCTGGTGTTCTTTAATGTCTACAAAAACATCAGGAAAATTTGCAACATATTTAAAAATTCTGTGGTTTCAACATCATCAGACACCATTACTTTTATTGCGTTAATTTTCTGTGGTTCACTCGGATCACCTACATTCACCTCAAACTTGTCGCTGCAAATCATACATGATAGCGCATGAGCTACCGAATTATCTTTGCCCTTGATATGGTGAACATCAAATTTAAAGTAAGATAGTCTTACTAGCCAACGCACTAGCCAACGCACCAGCCATCCAGCTGGTTTATTCAATTTCAACAGCTAACTTAAAGCTTGTTTGTCCGTAATCAACTCGAATGGCGCGTGGTCTAAATAATCCAAAAAATGTTCTATTCTCTATATGCAAGCTAGGCACTCTTTTTCGTAGATGGTGTACTTCCACTCTGCAACTGTCAAAAGTTTTCTAGCGTACGCCACGGGAACAAAATCACCGCCTTTCTTCTGGCTGAGCACCGCTCCTAAAGTAACAGAACTTGCGTTGCAATGAATATAAAATTTGTCATAAAAATTTGGCACTTGCAAAACTGGCGACTGTGTTAAACTATCTTTTAACGTCTGAAATGCTTTTTGTTGGTCATCACCCCACATAAACTCGGTGTTTTTCCACTTTAATAAATTTAAAGGGTCTGTAATATTATAAAAATTTGGTATAAATTTCCCATAAAAAGCTTCCATGCCTAAAAAAAGGCGAAACCCCTCTCATGTTTTTAGGAACTGGAGAATTCACAATGGCTTAAATTTTCTCTGCGTCAGTATGCAACTGACCATTGGAAATTATGAAACCTAGATACCTGACATGCTGTTCTGCCCAACTTATTTTGTCAGGGTTCACTGTCAACCTAGCTTCTTACAAAGCCTTTAACACTAAACATATGTGGGCCAGGTGCTCCTCTAAGGTGTTACTGTATACGCACATATCATCAATATACGTGAACATAAAGTCATGAACATGTTTTCGTAAAATACCAGAATTGGGTATGAATCAATATAAATTTTCTCATTGACTAACCTATAGCTATTAATCAGACGGTATTTCCCTGGCTGTTTTTTCGGAATGAGAAATGACGGGCTCGTGTACGCACTGTACGGGACGAAAAACACGGGCTTGTGATCTCTCAATTTTAACACTATCAGTTTTTGTTGTAATAACCCAACTTCGTTACAACCATGTCATCAAACTGAGCTTCAATGTTCTTTATTTCCACCTCCAACTGTTCCCCTAACTTAACCATCTGCACTTTCCTGCAGTACTACAGCTTATTTACTAATAGAACAGGACACTCAGGAGAAAACCCCAAACATTTATATTTCGCATCTACACAACACTTTGTCTTCCCAGAAAAACAATACCTAGTATGACCGGATACGATAAACGTTTAAACAGCTGAAATTGCATCTTCCACGGAAAATTTTCAACCTTAATTATTGTGGTTGCTACAGCCTACAAATTTGTTAAACCGCCATTAGCAAGGGAAAATGGGGTGTTCTTGCCTTGCGTAACATTAACTATTCCCACTGCATTGTCGCACATAATTTGGTTGCACATTTCATGGCTCAATGATGCGGAAGAACCTGAATCAATTAACGCAATTACTTGCAAAACTGTAATTTACAATATCACAAATAATAATCACAGTTTATCTTTCCTAGATGAAAACTGATTCACACTGCCTATGCTCAATAGTTTTTGTCTTAAAGGGACACGAGTACAGCAAATGTCCATTTCCACAAACGTAACACAAACGCAGATAACGTGCCACTTTTCCCTTTTCACTTTCATTTTAACGTGACCCATTCTCCTCGTTCGCCTGTGTACATGCGTCTAACTTATGTTTTGGCTTTTTTGCGTCTTTTTCAACATGTTATTTAGCCCATATTTGCACAAAACTCAATACCTTCTTTTTACAGTAGCTGTCTTTAAAGAAGCACTTTTCTCTAGCGTGGTTTGTGCGTGAACAGTATTTACATTGCGGGTTTGACTAAGTTACCACTACTTCTCACCTGCTATGACAATCCCCTATGGATAGCTCAACCTGAGAAACTAACGCTAACAGTTCTTTCCCATTTTTCGGCTTTTTCGCAAACGAAAATAATCTGTAATTGCCAGGCAAGAGATTGTAAAACTTGATCTCGGTTAAGCAGGCCTCATATCACAGACTACCTTAAACCGCAACTAACCGTATTATTTCTTTCACGAACCCTTCCATCGTCTGCTTAGAAATTTACATTTATCAAGAATTTTCATACACAAATATGAAATAGCGATTGGGGTACAACCTGCTGTAATAAATTACTGCAAAGTACTTAAAATCCCCATTTGCTTGAAATAGCTTCACTCAAAACTGGCAGCAAATTTTCTGGCACTTTGAGTAATGCAGCTGAATAGATAATAATCGGCTCGCACAATCCTAAGTCTAAGACATTAGACAATACTAACAAAAACTTGACTACGTCGTTAAGCTACCGGTTCTAATACTGGGTATTTAACTGTCTATTCCAGGAGGAATAGATTTAACAATTTTGAATAATAAAGGAACGGACTCACCACGTTTTTCTTCTGCGACTGCACCCCCTTTCAAAACTACCCCACGTAACAGTGCGCACAGCGTATCTGTGTTGTCCACCTCAGAAAACTCGACTTTCGCTTCTTTCAAAGTGGCCTGCAGTATTTCCGTGGTAAGATGGTAAATCCAACTGGTTCTTGCTCCACCTGCAGAAGTCATTTCGGTTAGCAAACAAATACACAAAATTAAAAAAATCCCTAACACAATGTCACTTCTCAGAATTTCAGATTTTCAGGGAAAAAAATTTAAAACAATTTATTCCAAAACGTACTGAGAGGGATGGAAGCAGTGTGGCTCAGGGTTCACCTGTCACAGAGCAGGAGCACCTGCAGGAAACCCTACCACTCCATGACAGTGACCTTCAACTCCCCTTCCCTCCATTCCACTCATTTAAGCAAAATGAGTCTTACCAAAAACCTTCAAGCCACAGAGTTTAAATACCAGAGTATAAACTAATAATGTAGTCACAATAAATTGTGATAATTCAACCATCCCCTGATATGAATTGGAATATAAGAGAATTAAACCCCAAAATTGTGAGAAATGATTAACAAAGTGTTAGTTTCCTTTTCCTTTATCTCTGGGTTTATTTTGTTTTTTCTTTTTTGTTTCTCATAAACTGTCCATATAAAAAATACAAATATTATAAAAATACAAATAGCCAAACAGGCTTTAAAATATGTTACAATTATAATGTTCGTTATCAAGATTACACGAAGTTACATTTAATAATGGGCTCCCATAGCAATACATACTTTGACCAAATATTGTAACATTGCAAAATTACAGAATATAAAAACAAAGTTATCTTAAAAGTTTTCCCTATACATGCCCTATAAAATGCCCTCATCAAACATGGCAGGATATGCCTTCTACGACGTTATAATGTTCTCATCACAAGGTCCCTATCGATTCTATCTCGCAAGATGAAAGAAAACCCCTTTTATAATCAGGAAATATGTTGACCAGGGTATTGAGGAACATTCCAGAATGTTTTTGTTGTGCTTCAAGTCCAGTAACATTCAAAGTTTGATGACGTCAAAGGTAGCATCGGACGGTTGCTAGACACCATCCATAGATGTTGGAAGGAGGGGTTCATTGGTGAGGTGATGGGAGTGGGAGCAGCCTCAAGCCTCCATGCCAACAGTCTGCGCTCGCCTGCCAAGCTACGCAGCCGAATCTGTACCAACGTCCATGATGACTTACGTTGAATGGGTCACCAACAAGGTAAGCCTCAGCTTCCTCGTCGATCTATTCCCATGTTAGGACATACAATTTTTCTATGCTGATATTAATGCTGGTTGTACGGTGTTCCAGCACAGTCACAATATACCTATGTATATATATATGTACATATGTTTGTTCTCTATACAATTCTACGCCATTTTACAATTCTAAACCATTTTATGGATGTAGACAAAATTTGGCAGGGGTGCCTTTCAGTACCCAACTTAAAATACGGTGTATGCCAAAAAGCGCACTAACCCTCCATTGGGCCCAAAACTCCCAAAACCCCTAAAATGAGGTCATGTATCTCAATTTTATACTGTTTGATGAAACTAGACCAAATTTGGCAGGGAAGTCCTTCAGTACCCAACTTAAAATACTGTGTAAGCCAAAACCGCTTAAAAAGGGGTCGTGTATCTCTCATTGCCCTCATACCCATGCCATGCTGGGTAGTTCTGCTGGTTGTTTATAAAATTTGGTTTATTTGGTATTTTGGTATATACAGGATGGATATGAACTCTACCGACAACCTTCGGAAGGTAATTCCTCATCAAAACTAGGTGAAAAATATATATGTCCTATTCCATAAGGGTACAACCACCCTTGAAAGTGTAGCTGAAGCAGACGTTTATTGCTTGTAACACAGCCCGAATGAGAGACAAATCTCTGAGTAACTGGATAATATAAGCTTCAGCTACACTTTCAAGGGTGGTTACACCATTGTGGAATAGACTTAGGATACAGGTTATATATATTACATATATATATATATATATATATATAACCTATTATTATGAGAAATCACTTGCCGAAGTTTGTTGGAGGAGATCATATCCATACTGTTTATTGCCATGACATTAGGGCAATAAAAATATTGTGTCAGATGAGCCAGTGATATTGGTGGAATATAACATTGTAGTTTAGTGGAGTGGAGAGATTTGGGCAGCTCTTAAGATCTAGGTCTTGAGAGCCTATAAGATTGTAATTAATAATGTGGCAATTACATGGTTCTGACTGAACATGAAAAGTTACAACTTCTTTTACTCCCTTCGCCTTTCACAACCACAAAGCCCATTCATGTGAGTGATTTTCTGTGGCTGTTGTAAGAAGTTTTCAGTCCTGGAAATGGGGGGAATATTGAAAGATAGAGAGATATATATATATATATATAGAGAGAGAGAGAGAGAGAGAGAGAGAGAGAGAGAGAGAGATAAATAGAGAGCTAGATAGAGATATATAGAGAGAGATAGATATATAGAGATATACAGATATATATATATAGAGAGAGAGAGATATGTAGATAGATATATAGAGAGATAGATATATATGTAGATATAAAGATACAGAGAGAGATAGAGAGAGCGAGAGAGTGGAAAAAAGGGGGCTGTGCATGTATGTGTGTGTGTGTTTGTGTGACAATACAATTTGTGTGCATAAATGTAATAAGATACATACAACAATAGATAGTAACCTAAGAATGATCAAAACTTATGTGTGACAAATATCATACAAAAGGTTCTGAATGCCATCCCAAAGATGCCCCCAATAGTTGGGACACTAACATTGTAAAAATAGCAAAGAGAAACCTAAGGGTATCTTTACCTGCAATTCAGATACATTGCATCGAGAGTTCAGGGATAAGGATTGAATGGTTTGGAATATATAATTTTATATGGAGTAGTTTTCAACTTTCGGCAGAATCTTTGCATGCCAGTTATTTTTTTAATGATATCATATGTAATTAAGTATTTTGTATACATTAGTGTACTCTAGTATTTTTATGCATGTTTTACTACCTGATGTGTAAATCACTTTTAAGTACGATACATTCAGGATAATAGTGTGAAAGTTATAAAGTGTCTTTGTGTGTCCTTGTCCGAGTTTTCCAGTACTGACCTATCATTGGCACATTTTGCAAAGGTGCCCACAAAGAGTACATTACGTGAACTACATCCTAAATTTTAGGGAAGGGGGAGAGGTTGTTTTCAATTAGTTTGTTTATTTAGGGAACAGAGAAAGGAATGAACAGGACAGGAGGAAGGAGAAATAAATTGTTGGTGATGAGAAAATGAGTAAGCAGGAAATGTCGCGAAGTGCAGCCCGAGGAAAAATTATCTTGTCTAATTTTGCATGCAGATAAGTATTCTCACCTCCCTCCCTTCTCCATTTGTTCATAACTTCCATAGCTTTACTGACATGTTATATAGAATATGTTGTATGGCTTGTGAACTTCAGACATGTAAGGAAAATAATACTATTACCCCAGGTTTGGACCCAATTGTTAGAAAAATGGTGCCCAAATATTTTTTGAGTTTGTAATACATAATACAAAATTTAGGGAAAATAGTTTTACAAATATTCATCTTCAAAAAATTTGCTACAAAAAAGGTTACATCTAGCTTTCAATGAACTATCATAATGTTATGGGCTATGAAGTTAACTAATTTTACAAATTTCTACCACATCTTCACATAATATCAAATCTCAAGAAAAATGTGAATAGCAGCACGTATTCTTATTTTATATTATCTGTAATACGTTATGCACATTTTTTATTTTAAACTACCTGTTATATCTTATGTGCATAGGAAAAAAAATCATATTAAGGAATAACAATATGTTTATTAATTTTAGAAACTCTTGTTATACTTTATAGAAAAATAAATTATGGTATACTGTTTTAACTTTTGTTTAATATTTTTTTGTGTGTGTGGGGAGGAATTATTATTATGCATGTATACAGCTAAATTCTTATAACTCCACATTAACAGAATCATCACATTCTTCTTTTTATAGATCATTGCCACGCTCAAAGCAAAACAATCCACTACAATGTTTGCGAATCTCTGAATTTACAAGAAATTATGTGAAATTTTGGGGGTGTAAATATTTGATTGGGATTGCTTTACAACACCAGTATGTTGTAGACATTTAGTTCCCCATCCATTTGTGAATTTGGTGATGTGTTCAAAAACAGTGATATTGAATATCAGTTAATGTTATAGGAAAAAATGCCATACAAAAATAAAATTTTATCAGTGATTTTACAAATAGTGATACCTCAACTCTGGGAGAAATTTATTCTCACTACAACCATGCAGTTGAAGTACGTATTTTCTTCCACCTTCAGGATTTATATCATAAGCTATATTCTTTGTTTTATAAGACATTGTTGCTGAACCTAGTAAGAATACTAAGGATGGAAGAAAATGTTATACTTCAACTCTAAGATGACAATATGTGGAGTGGAGTAGAGAGATCTGGGCGGCTCTTAACATCAAGGTTTTGAGAGCTGATGAGGATGAAGTGAGGTGAGTATGGAGTAGCACCAGAATGCCAGGGAAGGGGAAATGGGAGATCCCGCCAACCAGCGGCATTGTCCGGCACAATTCCCACGTGCGAAAATCTGAGAGCAGCCCCACCAGGAATCGAACCCAGTTTGCCTTAGTGGGAGGTGAGTAGTTTGACCACTACACCACCATGTCTCCTAAGATGACAATGATGTTAATATTGTGTTGGAGTATCATGCATTTGTATTTGTAGCTATCTGATAAAAAATTATGTCTATAATAACTGTATTTCATCATTTGTTTTCTATAAAGTTTTAAAAATATTTTGGCTAACTGATAAAAAAAAATACCTTTCATTACAATTATTATTCATTGTAATTAAGGACCAAAGAATCCTATAAATATATTTTACAACAAACTAGACCCCAAACGGGTGTAAATTTAAGTAATGTTTGCTGTTTTATCTGTTTATAAGATGGTAGGTAGGGCTTAACATCTCATCGACAGCAAGGTCACTAGAGACAGAGCAAGTTACTCAGAGAAGCAGGAATGGGAAAGGAATAGGCCATGGTCTGTAGTAAGGAACCATTCCAGCATTAGCCTGGAGTGATCTCAGGAAACCACGGAAAACTGAAACCAGAATGGCCAGATCAGGATTCAAACCAAGTCCTCTCAAATGAAAGTTAACTGGTTTATCACTGAGTCACCTCGCTTGGTCAGTTTATGAGATGCACCCTCCAAGACTCTTGAGTCAATAATAAAACAGTGAAGGAAAAAATCTCAGAATCCTGTGATACTTGGCCTGTGGAAAAACTGTCTACTCAATAGAGCAACAGCCAACAGACAAATAGCTGAAGCTTGAGCATAGGACTGTGGAGTCTTAATGGTTAAAACTTTTCCTGCCACTAATTACTATCCTACTTCCACAACATAATATAAACGTCACTTTCAAACTAAATAAGGACATAAGCAGCCATTTCAAAATATTTCCTTAAGTTGCAGTGTTGTAGAAAGATGTGCTACAAAACTGTCAAATTAATTATTCCTATAGCTCAAGTTGTAGACTAAAAATTCATTTGCACAAAATTTTATAGAGATTAATTATTATAACAACATATTTTGCTCTGAAATGCATGTTAAGGGTGATTATCACAAAAATAGTAATATTAAGCACAATTTTTCAATATGGTGGTGAAATCCAAGGTGGCAGAGGAGTACAAAATATGTTTGTGCAGAACACTTGTTTTAAGAAGCATATAAAATGTGTTTCAACTTTCCTTAATATATGTTTACCTTTATAGCCCTCCTGCCGACCAGATGAAATATAGAATAAGGAAGAGCAGAAAGATTTTAGCTTGGTTCATTAAAAAGTATGCTATATTGATATTATTATTTCAATTATTATTTTCTCCAATTTTGCACTTATTTCTCATAGGCAGATAATTTCCAGCTAGTTGGGTAAAAAATTTTTTTTTATCAGCCATACTTCTTAATACCTGGAAGCCTTAAGTCTCGTAATGATTATTTTGCAAAAATAAATAGATCAGATGGTAAACTGTTCAGGTAGGTTTAATAATATGTTGAGCTATCAATACTCAGGTGCTAAATAACTACCCCAATTTTTTCCACACCTTGTTTAAACAATAGCTTTATAATTTAAAATAATTACCTTTTTTTTATTAAATATAACTTACTATATATTATTTCATTATTTATTACTTAAGTGTTTCAATTACTGATTGGCATGGTTTATATTTTGAATTACTGTATTTAAAAATAATCATCTTAGTAGTACTTACCTTGAAAATAAATAAAATCCATATAAAAAATTTTAAAATTTTTTTCAAACATATAGTTTCAGTTTAATCTATAATTTTATTATTATGATTTTCCTTTCTACTTGTTTTGATTTAGTATTTGCCTTCAGCTTTTTCATTCTAATTTTGCACAGACCATCTAGAAGAAGAGGGGAGGTGGTGAGTTTCCCACATCCTTGCCAAGAAGAGAGGGGGAGGGGTGGTTCCATGCATGATAGTTTCTGAGTGTGGTAAGCATGATGAAACACAAAAAAAAAAAATTCTATCAAATCTGTTAACATTTTATGAATATATCCTAAATAAATGGAATGAATTACTGACTTTTAATGTTTACATTTTATCTCTTCCAATTTGTCTGAAAACTGTTGAGTATACTGATAAGTGCAGTCCATATTCAATTACAATACAATTGTTCTAGGACACTTGCGTATTGTACAAATTCAATGATAATACCAAATGTACCAATTTCTGATCATCTTTGAGATTTTATAAGTTATTTTTATTCATGTGTAACCATTCTGAAGATTTCTTACATATAGTAATCCCTCATCAACCACGGCTTCTAGAACCACAGTTTCAATTATCTGTGGATTTGTTTTTGTAGGCAGTTTCCTCAACCATGGTACAAGAATTCCATTATGCGTTGGGTTTTCTGTTTTCTCAAAAAACTGTCGTAGCTCACAACACCGTCACCATCCTACTTTTTATTGTTCCGAGCAGCATAAAGCAATAAATATTCCATGCCAGTGGCTTGCCATTGGTAGAGGACCAGGGGTGGAAAGCAGTTTTTGTCTGTGTCACGTGCCACTCTCGCCGTCTTCCCCCATCCCCTCATGCTCCTCTGCCCCACCCCCCTGCCCTTCTAATCCACCAGCACCCTTTTGGGGATGTCAAAACAAGCCGCTTGGAATTGGAACTGCTTGTTTACTTCCAGCCAGATTTTTTGTAGAAGCCTAGCTGCAGATACGTGTTGAAAAGTAGCTGTGTGTGTGTGTGTGTGAGCGTGCCTGGGTGTGTATGTGCCCGTGAGAAGAAAAATGTATTGACCATGGCTGAAGGGAGGGGCGGTGTGGTGTGATTGACGTTTCTGTTGGGCTGTGAAGGTACTAAGAATACGAGGGGTGTGTGAGAGGTGGGCGTGAGTGCTTTGTTTGGCTGTCCCTTCGACCCTTATATGTATCGCACACATAAAAAAAGAAGGCGATGAGTGACATCTGCTTTACAAGATGCTGTAGCTACAGTGTTACTGCATTGTTCATCAACTTTTTATTGCACAAGTGCGATACAGTGACATACAAAGGAAAGTAATAGGTGGAAAAAAGTGCCACTACACTGTCAGGTTCAAGTTAAAATTGATTAATTACGCAGCACAGAATGGAAAATTAATTTCTGCGATAGAATATAACAATCCTAAACGTGTCGGATGGTGATTTTCTATCTGCGTGACTTTTTGTTCCTTCCTCATGCTCCCCTCTCTCTTTATGACTACCATAACCTAGACCAACTCAGCCAGTCTCGCTCTCACTACCGCAGCACTCCTTGTGTTTAGTATTTTGGGTGTTATCTTCCTTTCTCCTTCACACTTCCTCCCACAGCAGTGGGGAAAACCATCTCTTCCAATCCCCGTGACAAACACAAACATGCAGCAAAAACACATTCCTTGGTGAAATAAGTTCATCTTTTGCATGGAAAATATGGTATTTGGGTCCTTCTTGCTTCACAGGATGCAAATCGCTATTTCCGATCAGTAAAATAACAGCTTTTTGTTATCCAAAGGTATTGTGCCTTTACAAGTTCTGTCATTACTATTAACAGTCCACTAAGCCAGATTTTTGAGTGCAGATAAGTCAAATAGTTAACCGGCATGACATATCCCTCTGTCGCCTATAAGAACCTGTATTCTTCCACCACGGTTTTCTCAACCACTGGGTTTTCGAAAAACGTATCCCCCGCAGTTGAAGAGAGATTACTGTATATTAACAATTATATTTAAATTGTCAATTTTGTCAGCAACAGATATACTGCAAAAGAAAAAAATATTTACAAAAAAATAAATGTACATATTGCTCATTTGCTGCAACAATGTCATAACTCAAAAATTGCCATAATTGAGTTGCTAGTGCAGGTAGAATGGTTTTCACATGTATTTTGTACTTTATGAATGATGTCTATCTAACTTCTATGACTCTCTGTGAGAGAGCATTTGTGTCGCTATTGTGTCTTCACATTCCGTAGACGAGGTGGGTTGCAAAACTGTCTTATCTCCACTGCGAGTGTGCCGTTGAAGAGTAAACAACATCAAGAGTGACATATCATCTGTTATGATGATATTGCTGTAAAGGTAAAACTAGGTGCTATTTTATTTTCGTCTGCTATATAGTATAATTGTAACTTATGACATTATGCATTTAAATATCAGAATAGCTCACGTTAATGACATTTATTAGTTATGACGTCCTTGAAGCAAGGAATTGTCCTTGTTGTCATACTATTTGGTGTTATGTCTGTACTACAAAAAACATTTTGTTAATTACTAGTCAACATTCTGAGCATATGAGACATTGTGACAGTTTTATGGAACATATTCCCCTAATTCTCAAAATGTGCCATCCTCTATTTATACTGCTGTCTTCCAACTCCGGTTCCTTATCACGTGAGCATCCATGTTGCAGCAAAGTGTTCAGATTTTCAGACGGTGGAGGACTTGTAAAAAACTTTTAAAGTGTTGTCTGTTTAGCCTGACATATGAAATCTTTCAAAATCTCGACATAAGGGAGCAATGCAGCCTCAACTGATCTTGGGGATTTTAAACTTTGTTCTAAAATAGGATCACATTCTTGAAACTTTTTGCACAGTCTCTCAGAATCATTTAATAATTCTGAAAGCTTAGCAGAAATAAATGTCTTCACTTGAGGGACTTTATAACTATCCTCATAATTGTTATCACTACTGTGATTAGTTAGCTCATCCAACTCTTTGTAGTAGGTTCTTGCACCTTTGCATTAATAATGTCTTCAACTTCTTCCTCTCTCATATCCTCAAAACCTTCACCACCAATCTCCTTAGCGACGCACACAATGTCTTTTACTACCACAACAGCTTCTTCTATATCTTTCCTATTTGTTACACATCCTGCCCACAAGTATTCCCAACAATTATTTATGGTTGGTTGTGAGACCTCTTCCCATGCAGCATGTACAAAATCTATAACATCACAAATATTCAGTTCCTTCTTCCAGTACTCTGTCATTGTTAGCGACTCATAAGATGATAGTACTCGACAGGCAGCTATATAGATATTTCTTGTGTAGTAGCTCTTAAATGCCTTAATTTTCTCCTGGTCTAATGGCTCTATCAAGGTATTTGTATTATGCAGCATAAATAAATAACATTGGGGTGAGCATTTTGAATTTCTTCCTTACAATGCACTGGAGCATTGTCCAGTGTTAATAGAATCTTGAAGAGAAGAGTGAGTGAAGAGATTTGAGTGGCTCTTAATAGAGAGTTCTTGAGAGAAGAACCTTGAAACTCAAGTTCTTGGATTGAAGATAAATATCAACTTCTGGGACAAAACCGTTCTTGAACCAGTCCAAAAATAATTTCCCAGACATCCATGCCTTCCTATTAGCACACCAGTAAAGTGGCAATTGGCTCTTTTCATTGCCTTTGAAAGCCTGAGGGTTTTCTGCCCTATACACCATTAAAGGCATGTATTTGAAGTCATCCATAGCATTAATGGCCAACAATAGAGTTGCACGGTCCTTATAAGACTTAAATCCATGAGACTTTGGGCAACAGTTTTGATAATGTATGTACAAGACCCCACTTACTTATAAAACCAGCCAGTTTCATCTACATGAAACACTTATTCACTCATGTAGTCCTTCTCTTCAATCACTTTCAAAAATGCTGGAATAAAAGCAACTTGACGTTGTGCAAGCCATAACTGTTTTTAAACCTTTCCAACCCCCCTTTACTAGATGTGAAAGGCCTCGGGATATGCACATCTCTAGTCATATGTTCGTATATTTCAAGTGCTTCCTGCCTGAGGGCCATTCCATCGACACTAGATTTTCTGGTCACCATTTCTTGAATCCATAAATTCAGTCTCTTTTCCATCTTTTCATAATAAATGTCACGCACCACGAATGTCACATTGGCAATTTGATGCGGAGCTTCCTTTACAGACTTATGTATTTCCACTTCTTTATCTCGATGGAGCGCACAGTAGATTCATTCATGTTGTATTTTTGTGCTACCGCACTTGCAGAAGAACCACTTTCTAACTTATCCAGTAATTCCAATTTTTTTATTAGTTTTAAAATCACTTTCTTTTGCTTAGAAGCAGGCACACAATTGCTTCCTTTGCGTTTCGGAGCCATAACGATTGTCTTTCACTAATTAAATAATGTAGTGAATTTTTTTTACATAGAACACAACTGTAGACAGTGTTCGGAAGGGGTAGGGAGTAAGGTTGGTAGAGATCACCACAAAGACATAAGAAACACATGTTCTGTTACCAAGCAATGCTCGTGTGACCATTGTGTGTGTGGCAGCATATAATGTTGTATGTGCCACGTGAAGTAAAAAAAAATCCACGAATACGCAAATTTCACTCACAAGTATTGAATAAATGGTTACAAATATTTCCACATGAATGAGCAAATTTGCAAATACTGAGTTTGCAAACACGGAGGGATTTCTGTACCAACATTCATTTCAAAAATGGGTTTTATTAATGGTAAGAATATAAAAACCAAATTAATTTAAATGTCAAAAAACAAGAAAATGTGGGATGTTTCGAACATGCTTTAGAAAGTGTTTTAAATCCTGTTGATCATTCTGATAGACCAAATAATTATAATATTGAAAAATATGAAATCATTAAAAATGAAATATCCAGTTGAATTCAATCCAGAAAATTAAAAGAAACATGAAAACTTTTTAAATATTTCTATCTATGTTTATAAGTTTAAAAATACAAAATATTATATATCTGCAATAAATATAAATATTCAAAACATGTTAACTTATTTTATATCAAAAACATATAGTTAGAATAAAAAATATCTCGGGTTTATTGAATGGTCAAATTCATAAAATAAATGATCATTACATTTGTATGAAGTGTCATTCTGTGTTTCTTTCTGAATATAATTAAATCTAGACATTATAATCTGTGTTCATGAAAAAAAAAAAATTATACCAATTAAAAATAATATTCTAAGATACAAATCTGATGGTGCCAAACAATTTCATCTGTATACAATAACTCTTGATTTTGAATTTTTATTGGAAAAAATAAATAAAAATATTACAGATTCAACAAATTACATTCATGAACATATTCCAAATATTTTTATTTTCACAACAAATAAAGAAATTAAAATATTGATATATTAATGAAAAAATTTAATGAAGCACTTATTCATTATTGAAAACAATATAATGAAATTCTAAGACCAAATATAAAAATGAAGTGTGACATTTTTTTAAAAATTATTTAACACTCGAAAATAGCATATTGGTAAAAAAAAGAATTTGAAGATGGAAATAAAAATGTTATTGATCATAGCCGCACGCATATCTGGAGAATTTAGAGGAATAGCATGTAGTTCTTGTAATTTAATTTACAGTTTCCAAAATTTATACCAGTTGTAATTCATAATTTAAGATACAACTCAATAATATATGTAAAATTGGTTTTAAAACTAAATGAACATTATAAACAAACAAAAATGTTGCCAAATTCAAAAGAAAATTTAATTACTTAAAAAAAACTTATAATTTATTTACATGTGTTAAATGTAATAAAAACTTTTAATGTAAAATTATTTAAAAAAGTAAAAAGTGAGAAATTTTTTTTAAAGTGAAATACAAATATAACTATGGAATTTAGATTTATCAATACTTTTAGATTTATTAGTACAAGTCTAGATAAAGCAGTAAAACATTTAGCCAAAATAAACCATTGTTATTGTTTAAAATGTAAAGCAAAATTAGAAATAAAAAATATTTTATTTCTATTGATTAATGAAAATGGAGTATTAAAATTAATAGCTAATTGTAAAAATGAGATAAAAAGATAGTAAAGCAATATCATTTTAGAAAGAATTTTAAAAAGGCTTGCATTTAGTATAGGAAAAGGAATTTATCCATATGAATGGGTTGATAATTATTCAAAATGCAATGAACATCAACCAGAAAATAAAAACAATTTGTATTCAACATTAAATAGTAAAAATTTGAGAGAATTTGATTTCAAATTTGCAATGATAGTTTACAAACATTTCAAATGTAAACATTTACGAGATTATCAGGTTTTATATTTAAAGTTTGATGCAATTTTGTTAAAAGATGTGTTTGATAATTTTTGAGGGACCTGTTACAAAAATTATAAATTAGACCCTCTTTATTGTGTATCTGTTCTAAATTTGGCAGATTCCACTTCTTTAAAAGAAACAGGTCAAAACTTAGAATTAATAACCTATCAAATGCTAATAATTGTTATTTTCATGATAAAAAAATTTAATGAAACAATAAAACTATCAAAAGAAAAAGGTATTGAAAAAGGGTTATACAGTATGTATCTAAATTCAACCGACAAACTTTGGCTGCAGTTTAATCATGAAAATAGACGTTGAAAATATATATAGGACCTATGGTCGAAATTGATCCCCAAGGGCGGTACACATCTTTGAAGTTGGACCTGACGCACCAGATTATTACAGATATTGGAGAAAATATGTAAGACAGAACACTGTGTTTCTGAATAATGTGTAATTGTAAAATTATCTACAAACACCACAAAACCTGTCGCTGTCAACAAAATAATTCATGGAAATAATAACAGTTAACACCCTTATAGCGAGTCATTCGACATGACCCTGTAGCATATGTGGGGTCTTATTGATGGAATGTGAATCTGCATGTTCCAATAGACAAAAAAGGTTGCTTTCTGTAAACACCCTTACCCCATGGTTTGAGTAATTCGAGTTTGAAATTTCAAAAGAATTATGTTCAAAACCTGGCAGGCAGGCAACACACACAACACCCAATAACGAATGGCTGCAAATATCAAAGGGATGAGATAACAGAGAGAGATAAAAACAGTGGCGTTGAGAAATACCGTAAATTAAAAGAAATCAAAACAATAGCTAATTACACTACATCTGTCTCTGTGCCATTTCCATGGCGAGAGACTCGAGAGTGCAGAATGAATTGTAGCATATCAAGCATGAGTATTAAAAGAACAGAGGACACCAACGTAATGTGTGCAATAATGTAGTGTTTACAGTAGTAATCGATAATTGTATGACATCATCAATATCCATACCACAGTAACCAAATGTTAAGAATTGAATTGTGTGTGTTGTGATCATGGATGAGGTGTAAGGTGTAAATCGACTTTGTGAAATGGTTATCATGGCCAACTTGTATACAAGGCGGGTGAGGGTAAAGACACTGTTTGTATGCAGGTATCACAACATGGTTGCACGAGGAATGATGTCATTACATTTACATGGAGGATTAATTGCATGTCATAATGGCCTACCATGTAGACAGCCTCACAACACACACCATCGTCAAGTGGACGGTCTTGGGCCTGTGTGTCCTGTGATGTTCAGTCATTTACACAGCTGAAACCATTGTACTAGTGTTTAGCGGAGTGAAACAGAGGCTTAGTTGGAGTATCGCAAAATGGATTGTTTTATATGGCCTGAAATAGCTGACATTCGTCGTGTATGTGGCTGCACACTGCAACAGTAGAGATGCAGCACGCATGTACGGTGAAAGGTATCCAAACAGGCGTTTGCCACATCATTCAATGTTCACAGTCATTGATAAGAGGCTTTGCGAACAGGGGACATTCATGATGAGTAAAAGAGTTACTGAGTGTTTTTATGTGATGTCACAGCGATCATTGTACACTGTGAAACAGAGCGTATCTGTCCCAAAACCGTACATGTTACAGGTGTACAGGCTAAATGCTGGCCGTCCAAGGTCGGTACAAACACCTCACTTTGAGGAGGAGGTGCTGCGGAGGTTCTATGAGTTGTCATCTACCAGCACCCATCAAGTGGTGCATGCGGTCTTCACTGGACACATGAATGTGAGGAGAGTTGTACATGAACAGCTACTCCATCCATACCGCTGACAGAAGAGCACCATTTGAAGGTTGAAGACTACCCACAAAGTTCGTGCAGTGGTGTTTACAACTATGTACATTAGAGCCACATTTACCAAGTGTTGTATTGTTTACCGATGAGGCGCGATTCACAAGAGAATGTGTGTTGACGTCTCAACAGTTGCGTGTGGGCAGAGGCAAACACTCACGCTTCCTTCATGCGCAATTACACCAGAAGCAATTTGGCGTTAACGTATGGTGTGCTATTGTAGGTGACAGTTTAATTGGGCCATACATGTTGCCCACTCGCTTAAATGCTGACCGGTACCTCATGTTTTTGGAACAAGTTTTGCCAGAGTTGCTGGAAGACGTTCCACTTGGGATTCTACAAGAAATGTGGCTGCAGCATGACGGTGTACCAACGCACTTTGGTGCACATGTTAGAGACTACCTTGACACCAAATTTCCAGGTAAACGGATAGGGCGCGGTGGGCCAAGGTTATGGCCTGCGAGTTCCCCAGATCTTACACCGCTTGACTTTTACTTGTGGGGTGGTATGAAGTTTTTGGTGTACAAGACTCCAGTAGTCTCTCTCGAGAATCTTGTGCCCGGAATACATGCTGCTTTTGAAATCATAAGAACCACACCTGGCATGTTTGACCGTGCTGCATGTTTGACAGTGCTGCATGTTTGACAGTGCTGCATGTTTGACAGTGTTCAGCAATTATGGCATCGTTGATGTACACTCTGCAGCAAGGTTGGAGGCCGACAGTTCGAGCACCTCATCTAAGGCTTGTTTATACCACTGTATTGCACTTCATTATGTAATAAATGACAATGTGAATTTACCTGGCATCCTCTTATTGCTACAAGTTAAAGATAAAATACCGGTAAACCACCACCATAAATTTGCTACCTCATATGTCTAAATGTTTCAGTCCTCTCTGTTATCATGTCCCTTTGATATTCACAACCATTTGTTATTGGGTGTTTTCCTTTTTTACTGCCTGCCAGATTTTTAACATAATTATTTTGAAATTTCAAACTCAAATTACTCAAAAACGATGAGGATTAGGGTGTTTACACAAAGCAACCTTTTTCGTAAATTGGAACATGCAGATTTATATTCCATCAATAAGAACCCACATATGCTACCGTGTCATGTCAAATGGCTCGCAATAAGAGTGGTAACCGTTATTATTTCCATTAATTAATTTGTTGAGAGTGACAGATTTTGTGGTGTTTGTAGATCATTTTACAATTACACATTATTCAGAAACACAGTGTTCTGTCTTACATATTTTCTCCGCTATCTGTAATAATCTGGTGCAACAGGTCCAACTTCAAAGACATATACTGCCCTTGGGAGTCGATTTAGACCATAGGTCGTATATATGTTTTCGACGTCTATTTCATGATTAACCTGCAGCCAAAGTTTACCAGTTGAATTTAGATACACCTTGTATAATAGTCAATGTTGCTAGATTGTATATTATTTATATGGTTGGCCTTTAAGTCAACCATTACCAATTGGAAAATATATAAATTATAATAATTCAAAACAAAAAAAAATTTACCACCTGAATTTAGAAAAGAAAGAATTTTAAAATTATCAGATGATATAAATGGAAACACATTTATAATTGTTTAGTAATTCCAGAAAATCATAGTAAATTTAAAGATTATCCAATGTTGCCTGAACACTATTAACCTAATTATGATGAAATATAAAATTATCATAAAGAATTCATATATAAAAAATTAGAACAAAACCAAAAGATATATATAACTAATAAATATGCTGAAACTGAAAAAAAAAAAAAAAAAAAAAAAATGTGGCTGAATATAGAATGTTTAAAGAATCTATCAAACAAGGAATTACTTTTAAAATATTCTATATGAACAAAAAGCTTGATTAAAACCCTATGTAAAAAAAACAAATTAAGACAAGAAGTAAATAATAATTTTGAAAAAGGATTTTATAAATTATTGAACAATGCTGTTTAAGGAAAACAAATGGAAAAATGTGAGAAATATATGTAATATGAAATAGTTTATAAAAAAATTTAGCAATCATGGACATGATAAAACTAGAGCTATAACTAATGATATTGTTTTGCTACATGAAAAGAATCAAGATGAACTGAATAAAACAATATATGGTCGATTTGTTGTTTTAGAATTATCAAATTATTGATGTATAAATATTATTATAAATTCTTAAAATAAAAATGTAATGATAAAATAAAACTATCAGAAACAGATTCTTTAATTCTTGAAATTGAAACTGAAGATGTTTATGACATGAAAAATAATTTAGAATATTTTGATACATCTGACTATAAAACTGATGGGATGCCATAAGCTAATATAAAAGTACCAGGAATATTTAAAGATGAATATTTAGGAATACCAATACAAGAATTTATTGGACTTTGATTAAAAAAATGTATGTTTTTAGAAATTATATCAAAGGAAAGAAAGTTTGTAAAGAAATTAAAAATCTAATACAGAAAGAAAAAATGTAAAAAAAAAAAAAGCAAAACAGAAACTGTTAATAGAATTGTTTCAAAATATTAAAAATTATATACATGTAAATTAAAGGAAACAGCATTATTACCATACAAATAACACACTGCCATGTGGATATAACCTAATTTAATTTTTTTAAATCAATGGGAGGCAAAATTGCCAATTGAAATTATTAAAATTTAAAAATAAAGAATGATCAGAAAGATATTCCTGGTTAAATTAATAATCTCAACCATCCCAACAACCTAAAACATTATTTTATACTAATGAATAAAAACATCTTTGAAATAAACAATGTCCTCAACAAATTTTTAAGTTTTTATAATGTGATAATTAATAAGTCTAGATTCTAAAAAAATTTTAGTGAATGTATCCATTTGATAATAAAATTTTTTTATAAGGAATTTAATATTGCTTCATTTCTAACATTATTACAATGTCAGAACCATTAAAATCAATTAAATATCCATTTTAATGTCTTATTTCTATAACAATGAGTATTCCAGTGATTATTAATTTAATGAAATAATGGATACAAAGGTTTTTTTAACAATAAAATCACAAAATGCAGACGTTTTTGGTTTAAAACTAGTAAAACATCAGTTTTTAAGTGAGTCATTTCATCATATTTTATAAACATACCATAAGTTAAATTACAATGAACATCAATAGTTTTGAAAGAATTGAAATTAAAAATTTTTGTGCCATGTTCATTTGTAATTGTTTTCTCTCTTTTAAAACCTAAAATATCTGATAATCGATCATCAGATTTAATATCATATTTATCTTGAATATTTATTATATTTGATAGATTATTTGCTTTTAAAACAATATATGTTTTAAAAGGTTCATATAAATTTACAGTTTTTTTTAATGATTCAATATCATATTAAAATTTCAGAATAATAATTTCTTTGTTTTGTCAATAACTTTGATAATATTAGTTATATTTGATATCATATATGTTGTATGAAATATAATTAAAGCAATAAAGTGTTCATAATGATATTTTTTCATTAATATAGCATACTTGTTAACTAGAAAACCTCATTCATTTATATAAAAAAATTACTTATTTATTAAATGATAATTGATTGGGGAGTTGGTGTTTTAATTAATGAAGAAAAATTTAATGAATGGTAAACTTATTAGATAAGTTGTCCAAAAAATTATGGAAAAAAACTAATCTAATAATTAATTCCAGTAAAAAACCGGTTTGTTATTTTTTAATAAATTATATGTTTGCTCAGAAAGTTTAATTCAACAAAAATTTGGAGGTATGCTGGCTGAGCGGAAGACTGCTCGCCTCCCACCAAGGCAAATCAGGTTCAATCCCCGGCCGGGTCAGTCCCAATTTTCACAAGTGGGAATCGTGTCACATGATGCCACTGGTTGGCAGGTTTTCTTGGGGATCTCTAATTTCCCCCACCCTTACATTCTGGCGCTGCTCCATTCTCACCTCATTTCACCCTCATTGGCTCTCAAGACCTCATTGTTAAGAAAGGCCCAAATCTCTCAAATCAACCAAAAATATGTCTGTTTAATTAAAGATTTTTTGGTGCTACTAAAAAATTTAAAAGCAAAAACACAACATTTAAAAAATAATTTTGGTGAAATTATTCTCTACATGAATATGAAATTATTTCTGTAGTTATATTTCATGGGGCGAGTACTACAACTAGGTAACTACAAATTTGGCAAAATATGGGTAATTGCAAAGAACAATTCCGTTAGGTTAGGTCCACAACATACAACAACTAGGTAACTGTTGTAGACAATTCACAGGTGCTACTTAGAATTTTCAGAACTAGATAAGTTGATCAGAAAAAAAATCCATTCTATAACTAGGCAAGTTCACATATCTAGTTGCTCAACATATCAGGATTGCAAGATTGGAGCAACAACTAGGCAAGTCAACATGTCTAATTTTAGCGCTGCAAGTCTGAGAGTTGATTTCTTGATCAACAGGTGGCTCTAGTTGTCTTAGTAAGGTTCAATTATGATTTTCTCCATTGTCTAGCTAGTTGTTTGTTTACAGTATATGAAATTTAGTGACTTATACTTCTAAGAACCTTAAGATGTCTTCAAGAACGCGTCGAATATTGCAATTATGCGATAGCAATATTATTAAGTATAATTTTATTATTCCATTTTGAAATTATAACATTCCATTACTCTGTAAATTAATTGGGTATCCTACGGATCCAGACTCTTTTTCTCAATATCAAAGAATAATTTTTGCGTGTTTTTAATTTTAAGAATGACAACTTACAGAGCAATGATGTAGAAATTCAAAATTAGAATTCTTGGAATAGTAGTTCGTTTAATGTTTCTCATTGTCAGCCATTTCCTACAAATACCATTTACTCCGGTCATTATTATTGAATTATCAGTTAGGAACATTGGGATTTACATTCACTTAAGCTCAAACAGATTTGAAAAAACAGAACATCCAATAGATTATGTTCTGCATTGAATTCTACCTCTGAGCCTTGATATAAAAGGGGTGATGGTGGCAACGCGTTTGATGTGTTAATCGTCGACACCGTAGACATAGCAATTTGTAATTATAACTTTTGTTATTTTCTTATTAGGTAAACTTTTGTCTAATTAGAAAATGCATTATTGTATTTAATTACTCTTTTTATATTCTGGTGGGAAACCTTATAATGTTATTGTGATTTGTTTTCTTGTTTCTAGGCAATCTGGAACCAGCCGTGAGATCAAATTTTAATAGTCCATCCTATGATCCAAACTCAATTCCTGGACCCAGTCATTCTGAAGAAACTATCACTCGTGAAACAGGTGAGGAACTTGATACTCTTAACTCAAATTCTGACTCTGATGAGGAAGTTGATGAAGAGCCTATATTCTCATCAGAGCACTCCGAATTTAGCCCAGAAGAGATATCTACCGATGAAACCTCACTAAGTGACACTGCCTTGACGGGAATTCCCGAAGTTAAAAACAGCTGTGCACGTCTTGATGGAATGGAGAAGTTTCCTGAGACAATGGAAAAAACCTCGAAAGCAGCTTAGATGTCAAAGTAAGTGGGCTAGGACATTGAGTAAGGAAAAGAGGGCTAGGGGTGAGTCTTATGTTTCTTCAAGAAAGAAAGTAATTCCTGCCGTTACAATGAAACCTCCATGTCGAAAATGCAAGAGCCAGTGAAGCTCAAAAATTTTGGGAGAGGAGCGTAATCAGATTTTTTCTGCTTATTACGCCCTAGCAGAATATAATAGGCAGAGAGACTTTATTCATGCCAATACTGATAGGACCTTCAAAAAGCATATAACGGCTGAAAATTCTAAACGTAATTTCTCCGTTATCTTTTATCATCCGTGCCAGGGTAGAAAAGTTAAAGTCTGTAAGACTATGTTCCGTAATACCCTTGGTATTAAAAAAGGAGTAGCAAACATTGCAATGAAAAAGTGAACCTCTGAAAATACCAGTGAAGGGGATAAGAGAGGTAAGCACGTAAAAAAAGAAACACCACCAGCTGTCGTAGAAAATGTAAAACAACACATTGAGAGTTTTCCTGTGATGCCTTCTGTAATGATGCAGTATTCTTAATTTTCGGGACACGTGTTTCATTTTCGTTCGTTTTTCCTAGCTTCGTAATATTTTTATCTGGTTTGAAATTCAAGCCGTGGTGGTTTGTTTTATCGCGATAGTACGTTTATCGGGCATATGTTTGCTCGATTTTGTTTTGTGTCAAGCATCGTAGTTTTCAGTTTTTGTTAAGCGTCAGCATTATTTAGAAACTTTCAGACTGCGTTGACATGTTTTAGTTTTGTACGACGCAGTTTCTATAACGCGTGGAGAGCGTGCGTGGCAGCCCACGCCAGGCCCTTATCTGGGGAGAGGGGGGTGATAGGCAGCACAAATACACGTGTGCCTGTCGCCCTTCAAGCAGTGGATAAAGGCAGTTGGAAGGCAGTCGCCCTTCAGGGCAGTTGGAAGTCAGTCTCCACTCAAGTCAGTCGTCTAGGCCGCGTCGGGTGTGACGCTAACCCCCACATCGGCAAACTTGAACTTACGAGATTATTTCTATGCTGGTGTGGGAGGTCGCCACATTTCTTATTTCTTCGAGCCAGTTTGTAAGAAACATAATAATTCGTAAACAACTGTGGCTCTGTTCTGCCCATGTCTATTTATCTGTGAAAATTTTCGTACTCTGCATATTCTGAACTTCGGAAGTGAAATGTGTCACTTAACTGTTAAATAAAAGTATAGAACAAATACTCTGGAACTTGACTTTATTTCAAATGTAATTGGCGTCCATTTCACAGAGTCTCGTGTCACTCCGACTTGAACTAGTCGAGTGATAAGTTATCGCCGAGTGGCAACGTAAAGTCGGCTGTGTAACTGCACGGCCAACGTTACAAAATGGCGCCCAACGTGGGGCACGACTAATAACCACACGTGAAGACATCTACAAACATCGAGCAGCTCAACACTCAAGTTATCGGCAGTTCCAGGTTTCCAGTGACAGACGCTGAAGTTTAAGGTACGAGACGACTACAATGGTAGGAAATCGTCATTCATCAATGAAGCCATCATTGCAAGTAATTGGACCACGGGTATTGTAGTTAATTTCTATGCAGGTTATGTTATGATCAAGTACATTCGCCAATAATTATTTGTTTGTTTTTTTCGTGTGCAAGAATGTTAATTTCGCAACGAGTCATTTTGTTAAGTGGTTAAAGGTAATGTTCATACTAATGACTAAATCGTAACTGAAATAAAAATGGCGCAGTTACCGCAGAACACGCAGGAAACTACATGGTCAGCAAAAATGATTAATATCCTGTTGTCCTTACAGAAAGGACAACAGGAGATTAAACAGGAGATTATACAGTTACAACAGGAGATTATACAGTTACAACAGGAATTTAAACAGGATATTAAACAGGAACTACAGGAGCTTAAACAAGAAATTAGGCAACAAGCAGAAAAGAGTGAGAAAAAATTTAAAGAATTAATAACAAAGATAGACAAGTGGGGGTTGAATCTCTAAATGGGTTAGGAAAGGTTCCAACAGTAATTGCCCCAAGTAAAATTAATATAAACAGCAATGAAAAAAATAAAGGTAATACTGGCTGTGACAAGGAAGGTAAATAGTTTAATGTTGAAGGTAGAAAGGAAGATGTTATAAATAAAGAGGATAGAAAGGCAGATAATTTTGAGGAGAGTGTATTTAACTGTTGTGAAGTCAGTAAGTTGAAGAGAAAAGCAGTGCAGGAAGGGAGACTTCAGGTTAGGGGGGTTTGACCAAATGGTAATAGTGAATTAAAGCTGCGAGAGGGATCAGCTGGTGAATTGCAACAGGCAAGAGTTGCTGATTGTAAGGTGTATCCTAGATTGAAATATTATGAAGTGTTTAGACAACATTTTGAAAGGAAGAAGCAAAGATGGAAACAAAGGGTCAGTAAAGTAGCCAGAAAAAAGATAAGGAATAAGAAGGTAAAGACAGTAGGGAAAAATAAAAGGAAACAGAGGGGCAGATTAAAGACAGTAGGTAAAGGAAACAAGTGAAGTATAGTATGAGAAAGGTAGTAAGGAAAAAGGGAAGGAAAGTGAAACACAAGGAGAAAAGGAAAAGGAAGAAAAAAAATTAGTAAAGCAGAAAGACTGCAATTTAGATAATAAGTTAGATATTTAATTTTTTTAATACTTTCTTGTATCAAATATTTTATACTTTGATTATACAATAATAAGGTAAGAGAGATAAGTAATTGTTTTTGTTTTGAAGAAAAAATATTTTTAATAAAGAACCCTCCCTACAAGTAAGTCACAATGTGTACAGGATACATGGGGTAAACCCTTCTCAGGCAACAGAATATAATAAGATAATTGTTAATAGAAAATATATCAGACTATCTGACCTAGAAAGTGTTATTTGGTAAGAATAAATAATCGTGAGAGAGAGTGTTTCTGTTTAAGAACATTGAATCATTATATATCAAGTAAATACAGTACAGTCATTGATATTTTAGTGAAACTTGTAAGGCACAGAATTTGTTTCAAAAAAACAACTGTGTCGGGTCACAGAAATCTTAAGTTAATTTAACTGTTGTTTATATTCTCCAAAAGTGGAAGTAGGCAAGCTGAAAAAGAATGAATGGTTTTTATAAATGCTGCCACTGTTGTAATAAAATAATCATTTGAAGATGTTTTTAAAGTCATAATAGTGTGCTCTTTTGCATAACAATGAACCGGGTTCTATTGAAAAAATAAGTGAGATTTCATTTTTGTAATTCAGTTTTTTAGGTGTGTTTTGTCTTGGAAAAGTATTTGCTCAGTTTGTTTAAATTATTCTGAAATTACTTTATGAGCAAAAACAAAAAACACTTATGAGTATTTTATTTTAAATTTAGTGATTTTGTCAATTGTTAAAGTTTGACATTGCCATGGGCGAAAATTCTAGTTTATTCAGCATATCTGGTATTGTGCATATATAGGAAAGGTTGTATTTTATAGTCTATTCGCGGTTACTTCACACTTTTTGAATCAAACCTTTGAAAAATCACCCCAAGTGTGACGTGTTTAGTTATTTTCCTAAATATGCCATGCAGGTCTATCACAAGCTTTTTATACCTCTGTCAACATGAAAGTATCTTATTTGTGGTTAAATTGAAGTTTTGCTGTGCTTTATTTACAAATTATAATTCATTTATAGCAAATATAAAGAAAAAGGTGAGAAAACTTGTGTGTTGGTAGCGCCTAGTGAGAAATAGTTCTCGTGCAAAACATTATCACAACTGAGTGCGCGCGAATTCGGTGCGTTGTCCTTTGGTGTAATTTTATCGACTCAAATAAGCTTAGTTTGCACGACGCGGAGGGATATGATGGAAGTAGAACTTTAGCAGGGCTTCAGAAAAGTGTGAGGTAACAGCGAATGGATTATACTTGCGAATTTTCTTTAAATATGGGTAGTGTTATTTCAAAATATGTACTAAAGTTATTATAATAATATTTGGTTACCATGTTTTCTAATTTAATTACTATAACTTACTATTGAAGAAAAGGCAATTGGTAAGTCCTTAGTAAAAACTTTTGTAGGAACTCACTGCATCTTGATATGTAGTAGAAGCTCAAGCTGTCGTGGGCTATTGTGTTATTGTAACTTATGTGATTTATTTATGCAGAGTACCGAACCGGAAGTGCTATGTGAAGGTTAATAAGTTTTATTTTTCATCTGAAAATTGTGTAACATAAAGAAACAAATAATGACCGTTATTTTGCATTAAGAGTTGACAACAGGAATAATAAGGAAGATTAGTTAAGGATGCAGTAAATGTTACCTAAATTTCCAAAGGTTCAGGTGGTTGAGGTGTTGTATAGTATTGAGCCTTAAGTATCTGCGTAAGTAGTTAGGAGATGTTGCTGCAGTTTATGATGTCCTAGGATCAGTGGCACAAGGAGTAAGTGTAGTTGGATTGGGTCAGGTCTGGGGCCCTTTTTTTTTATTCAGCACTGGCCTAGAGAGGCAGTCGCAGTGGCTTTTTATGTTTTGTGTCAGCACTGACCTATGGTGAGGCAGTCGCAGTGGTTTTTTTATAGTTTTGGGCAGACCTGGGTCCCCAAACAGCAGTATGAACAACCAATCCCAATCACCACGTTAAAATACAGAGATCTGGTTTCCTTATTCTCTTTGAAGCCCCCAAGCACTCGGAGATTGATACAAACAATTTTATCTGGATCTGCCTCACGATGGAAATGTCGAAGAACCTGAAGGTGACTGTGACAATCCTGAACATGAAAATCCGTAATTTTTTATTATTATTATTGTATTTTTGTTCCCTTTTTAGATTAAATTTATTAAACTTGAAAAAAAAAAATCATTAGTCCCATTGATTGTTAAACCCTCAATGTAAATAATGTTTTCAATAAAATCAAACTTTAATTTTATTGAATTATTATGTAATTGAGTTTTTGTTTGTAAAATGAAACAACTTTTGTAATACATTATCATCAATAAAATAATAGATAGTAAATAAACAATTTATTTACAAGCCTAGCTTCCTAAATTGAATATAAAAAAAATATCATATTAAAAACATCATTCTTTAAAAAAATATCATACTTGAACATTTGGTATCTAAATACTGCTAAATCAATATCAAAAATATTCTTATTGCTAAAACTAGGTAACTGGGATTTTCCAAGTATATACCTAGATTTCATAGACTGTTTTTCACTTTTGTTGAAACATTTTGTTCGAAAGAAGACAGACATACATACAGTAGACTCTCCCTAATCCGGCGTTGTCGGGACCGGGGTACCGTCGGATTAGAGAAAACGCCGGATNTCCCGGGGACCGCCGGATAAGAGAGAGCGACGGATTAGAGAACGCCGGATTAGGGAGAGTTTACTGTACTTCTAATTAAATAAAATTTAGAAATGGCAGTAAAATAACATTTAATCAAGTCTTCAGATTCTCCATAAATCGTGACAAAACATTAATTTGAGTTTTCCTCGAAACAGCTGAATTGTAGTTACCTAGTTGTAGTGTTCACCCCACGATTTGATGATGTCATTTTAAATAACCATTATACCTACAACTCAAGGAAGACATAAAAACATTGCTCAAACTTAAGTTTATGTATATTTAGACAAGATAATGCTAATTTAAAACTTATTTATAATGATTTTGTTGAGTTTTATGATAAGGTTAAAGAAATTGGTTCTTAGTGTTGGGATTAAGATTGTTTTATTACTATAGATATGAATCAAAAAAATAATGTAGGTTAATATATATATAATATTAAGGATTTTATTATGGTATTCAAATTGGATACCCCCTTTTAAGTTTATTTATTTGTCAATAAATATTTTTTGTTACATAAATAAAATATTTAAAAATTAAATTATTTTCAGTTTATCAATAAAAATAATTATGAATTAAAGTTAGGTAAATTGTTTAAAGATATTTGGATTCCCTTATTTGAAGTGAAAAATATTTTAATAACTAATGAAAATATTAGTTTTTATATAATATTACAGGCATCAAAAATTTGATACCTGACATTATTAAAGAAAAATAAAGTTAATTATATTAGTTTTATTAAAAACAATAAAATTGATTGTATTGAAAAAGTTAACAATTTGAAAATTTTTTACAAATAAAATGCTTTTAAATTATTTTTAATTTCTTAATGAAATTTTATATTTTTTTAGGATTTTCAGTAGATTCAAATTTATTCACTAATCCTCATAAAAATATTTTTATCAATAAATTACTATATAGTATTTTAATTTTGTAAGAATTATAAAGATATACAGGTGAATTATTCGTTCACCCTTTCAAATGCCCAATCAAACCTAATTGTTTTTTTATTAATGAACATAAATATTTTATAAGAAATAATCTACAATAATATTTCTAATGCTTAAAATTTAACGCCCGAAAATTCAGTTCCTATGTTCATTAGGCCCAGTAATATAATGACTTAAAAAATTTCAATCAATAATTTATTTTTAAAATTTTTGTTTTAAAAATTTATTTGTAGTATAAATTTGGTGTAGTATAAACCAATTTTCATATAATTATAACATTTATCTGTACAAGTAAAATCTTAAATATTTTAAATTATCAAATTTAACAAAAATTAAATAAATTTTTTTTCGTCATTTGTATTCATTGCTAAATTTAAAAAAGTAAATATTTATTTTAGAATTTAATTATTAACTTATTTTGTAGGGGTATCCTATGACTTTTAAATTGAATCTTTCATATTTACGTTGGAAATATATTTTTGAATTTATGGTAGAATTTTTTTTCATTTGATTTTCTTATAGCCTTTAATAGTATGGTTTCACCTGTTACTGTGGTCAATAGACTGTCAAGTTCTGGTCTAGCAGTTGCTGGGAAGAAGACCCTAGGATGTCTTTATTTACCACTTTTCTGGTCACATCAATGTCAACAACCATCTGGCAAGAAACATCTTCCAGGTTCCTCTTTACAAGTAAGGCATCTGTTTCTTTCTTTACTGAACATAGCTATAAACACAGTGGAGCCTTTCCTCCAAAGTTACCAACCTTTACCCCTCAACACTGGTGCTTAAATGTTTCCTATTTTGTATTTTTTTCACCTGTTCCAGAATCCTTCCTCCTTGTGGTAATACTTGCTGTTTGTAACTTTCAACTTTTCTGAAACCCTGCCAAAGTTCTTCTTTCAAGATATTCCTCCCCCTCATGCAAACTAAGTCGGATTTTCACAAGTGGGAATCATGCCAGACCATGCCACTGGTTGGCGGGTTTCCTCGGGGATCTCCCATTTCCCCCGCACTTTCATTCCAGCACTGCTCCATTCTCATCTCATTTCACCCTCATCGGCTCGCAAGACCTCGTTGTTAAGGGCCGCCCAAATATCTCAATTCAACTCAACTTAAGTCTAGAAAATTATACCAAAGGGACAACGCACCGTATTCGTGCACACTCAGTTCAGTATAATTTTGCACGAACAATTTCTTACTAAGCATTACCAACACACCTATTTTCTAATTTTTATTCATATTAATTAAAATCAAATAATATAATTTATCTATAAAATACAACGAAACATGAGATATTTTTATGTTAAAAAGCTATTAAAAGCCTGTGGTAAATGACACATTAAGGAAATAAACAAATGTGCAATACTTGGGGTGATTTTTCAAAGGTTTGATTAAAAAAGTGTGAAGAAATTGTGAATAGACTATATCTACATCCCTAGCAATCCTAATGATCTGGTGGTTAAAGGCAGAATTCCATGGCACAGACTTTGGTATTGATATCTTTGATGGCAGCCTCAGTGCTATTTCAAGTTGTTCTCAATGCTTCTCCCTTGTCAGCCTGGCTGTTGTCACTGCCTACACTGCATGTGAAGTTTTGGAATCAATCTCAAGCCAACTTCACCTTCAGTGCTTGGCTAGGGTGTCCCACATAGTGTGCAGTGCAGCCAGGTGCAGCACTTGCAAAACATCCATGTCTGTGGTTGCATAGACGAAAAAAGCAACCATAATGAGATCTAAGTTTTCTTAGAACACCTCTCTGACAACAGACGAGCAAGTCACACAATGTCCGCAGTTGGGAATGGTAGACATTTTCTAGGTACCAGTCACCAATCTACAGCTCATGGGCCAATGCCAGCGTGCAAGCGATATTCTTCTGACAGGGAGTAGAGTGTGTAAAGTGGTGGGCCCCTCAGTGCAAGGTAGTAGGCACACTTCTTCTGACCAGCAATTAAGAGTGGCAACAATTTCCGACCGGTGTTGATATTTCCACCAAAAGATCTGACAATCGTAGGAGGCAAGTTTAACTCCAAGTCCCTTCCTGGTAACTAGTAGGATACAGCGCTGCATAGTTCACACTGGTACTGCCTATGGTGTACCTATACTTCTCATTGCTTTCGGCTCTGCACTGCCTGCATTTTGTTTCACTCACCACACCACTCCGATCATCATGTTGCTGGATAAATTTTCTGGTCCACCATTTCATTGAAACTACCATCTCAATGGAGCTGACAAGTTTCTTAACCAATTTAAGTGTTATACAGAATTCTATCTCGTAGTACATTTTAACTAATGCTATTTTCTTGTCCACATTTTTATGTTATTTTATCAAATACATTATTTATTTTCTTTTCCAATTTTCATTTATAATATATATTTTCTTATCTAGCCTACTTTAACATTTATTCTGTTTACACTTTTGTTCACTCAACTTATTCTGACACGTTACAGTTTCTTTTGTGAAACTTATTTGCCACTTAATCCTTCAATTAATACATGCAGTGCCTAAACATCATTGAAGGAATTAAGGGGAAGGTGATATAAGCCATCAGCCCACCCCTCAAACAAGAAATATACTTATAAATTGGAGAGTGGACTGTGTAGTTGGTTTTGCAGTAGCGTACTTTGAAAAAGATAGCTTTACACATAGACAGGCGTCGTCCTGTACCAGATCAGTGACAACGGCAGTAAACATATAATAGACTTCAGTAGTGCCAAGTTAAGTACCGTAGAATGTCGCTATGATGTAAATGAAAGAGAATTTCTAGCTGTGGTTTGCTCAGTAAAACGATACAGGCAGTTTGTGGAGTATCAACGTTTCACATTGTTAACAGATAACAGATACCTTGTCTGTTTACATAATACAAAGGAAGCCCACAGTAAACTCATGCACTGGGCTATATTCCTGCAATTGTTTGCCTTTGAAGTGCAACATATGCAGAGAGCAGAGAATCAGCTGGCCGACGTGCTCTCAAGGTAACCGGGTGACACAGTGGCACGAGACGAGGAAGAGTAGGAAGCAATTCCCCCCCCCCCTCTCCACCAGGAATTATTGACTACTAGTAACAACACAGTTACGTGTGCACAGCTGACTGCCACTTCCCAGAACCCTTCACTTACAAACGTCTACACATGTGTAATTCAAGCACAACAAACTTGCCCAGTAACACAAAATCTGGTGAAAGAGTGGGCAACAAAAATAAATGAGCGATGGTGTATTGTAGATGGGCGTTTGGAAACGGGTGCAAACAACAATAGCGAGCACTGGACTACCTATGTGCCACGCGCCACTAGGGGAGTTGTGCTAGGCCAGGAATTTCTCGAGAGACGCACAAGTATGTTCGTGTGTGTGTTGCATGCAACTGTCTGAAAAGCTGCCAGACTGACAGTACCCAACAAGTGCCAAACTTGCCCACAGAATCGTTTGAGACTATAGCTCTGGACTTGATGGGCCCATACCCACGCACCGGAATGGGAAAAAGATACATTCTTGTTGTGACCTATCTTTTCTCCAGATGGGTGGAAGTCTACCCCATTTCTAGTGCACGTGCAAAATGTGTTGCCAAACAGCTGGAAACTGAGTTTTTTTCCCAATGGGGGTACCCATGCGTATCGTTGTCAGACAATGAAGCACAGTTCACCGGGCGTAAATGGCAAGTGTGCTGTACTAAGTGGGGAATGCTGCATAACCCCACAATTGTTTATCATCCATGTGCCAATCCGGCAGAGTGCCGCAGTCAAAAGCTAAAAACACAACTGCGGTTGCACGTGGGTAACAATTATGCATCTTGGGCTGAACATCTGCCGGCAGCTTTGTTTACGTTACGCACTCATGTCAACCTAGCAACAGGGAAAACACCGGCTGAGCTGTTACAAGGCCGTCAACTTCCACTTCCTGGGGAGTTTACTCACGCACCTCAAGGTCACACTAGCAACCCTGAGAACAGTGAAGCCCACAGGCGCCGCCATGGGCAGGCACTACAGCAGGCGCACCAGCATCAAAATAAATACATCGCGCAATGGTTACCTGCCACCACTTGCCCACCAACTGCACTTCAACCCGGTCAGCTGGTATACGTGAGAGCACACCAGCTGTCTGTGGCTGCCAAAAATGTTTGTGCTAGCTTGCTCCCAAATGGAGCAGGCCACACAAGGTGATCAGCAGACTAGGGAAAACTTTTAATTTTGTCTGCGTAGGAAGACGCAGAGTGCCTGTGCACCGCAACGGCCTGCACAGCGCAGATGCCGACGCCCAGTGTCGCAACAGCCTGCATCACAGTGCCAGTCATCATTGACGCCGCCCAAGGCCAGTTACCAGGGACATCTGCCGGGGCCACGATCCCGCAGGCACTGCCACCGGAATGCCCGGCATCCACTTCAGTACGTGAGGACTTGACCGAGCCAGCAGTGGACACGCTTCCACAGCGTGTTGGGGACGTCCAGCCACCCACCCAGCGCCGCAGGCCTCACTCCACATCCAGCAGCAGCAGTAACGACGAGACCGAGTTGAGGGATAGCTCCACGGCCTTCCGGCACTCCAAGCATCTCTGACGTCCACCGCGTGCGTTTTGCATGGCATGCGAGGGCCACTCACCCTCCTCAGCAGCTGTGTCAGCGGGGCAGCTGCCCCACCTCTCCAGCTCCACTCCGCCCCTGGGACCCATACCACCTGCAGCCTCTGCGAGGGCCAAATCCACCGACCTGCTGCCACTAGCTGCGCAGCGGGTTCATCGAGCTGCAGCAGACAAAGTGCCTCCAAAAAGTGGGGTATGATGCATGCCGTATCCCTCCTCCCTTAGCCCGTTCATCCTGCTGCATCTGCGCAGCTGTGACGTGCGCTCTACTGGGAGGAGTCAACCCAAACGTGGTGGTAACACCTCCATGACTCCTGCCTTGGTGCGGTGTACTAGGAGTGCAGCCTACCTGCATGATGTCCAAAGCACTGCTGGAGTCAGGTGACCATCCCATGTTAATGCCCTCAAGAGGCAACTTTTGAGGGCATACTAATTCGGGCCGACCACTATCACAAACAAACGACCCTTCTCCCCCCCCAGTAAAGTTGCCATCGGGGAAATGAATGCAGCAAGGGGGCCACAACAGCTCCAGAGTTCCAGCAACCCCCCTTTATGCACCCCCTCTACACATGTTATGTCCCCGTGTGTGCATGCGCAGGAAATGAGAGTGCGGCCTAATATCAAGTAAACTTTTCTTAACATATCATCACTTTCAAATTCAGCCAAAAGAGTTTTGGCAAACAGTTCTCATTGTTTTATAGCCATTCAGGCATGGCTACCCACACCCCTCCTGGGGTGAAAGTGGACTCGCCCAGCTCAAGCCACCCGATGCCACTTTACCATATGAAAAATTTGAGTGTGTAATTATATTGTAAATTTTTTGTTACAGTGTAATTGGGTTTTTAATTTGATGAACAAGGCAACGGATTGGGAGAGAGAACCCAGAGGTTTTCCACAATACGTTGCTTAACCTGTTTACTGCCAACACATTTTTATATTGTTACGTAATTTGTTTTTCAAAGCTAATTAATAAGTGTTCATTCATTTTGTAATGCAGGGTAATGATGTTTCAGGATACTTGTTCTTTTTTTAATGTATGTTTTGTATTTTCTTGGTCTTGGTGGGGCTCCGCCATTTTCTTCAGTTGGTCAAGCGCTGTGGGGTGTGGTCACGCGCCACATGCCACTGGGTCTTCACAATTTTTGCACCAATCTATATTTAGCTTCAATAGTAATTATTTTATATGGAACCAAATTTATCTTTTCATCACCCAGAGGCAGCACCACCCCACGTCCCGCCAGCTTAAAAGCGCCCGGACCGTTTAAAACCTGTAATTGTTCATCAGCTATGTACCTTTTTCTCTCCGTTCAGGTTGTCAACACACCAGAGCTGTTGAAACAATGCAATTGCCTCCCAGGAGGATTATTGCAGTGAGTAAAGAGACTGTTTTGCAAATGGTGTTTTATTTCACTGCCAGCCGCTTCACAGCCACGTAATTTTTGGGTCATCCACCCACTGAACCACTGCACCCCACAAGTGACGTAATTGTTGGGCACATCAGTTATCTGTGTGTGAGATGGCCGTAGCAATCTTACACAGAATTAGTGTCGTATGACGAGGACAATATCCTTACTAGGCAAGTATACAGGATACCTCTAAACAATACAATATCGTTGGCGCGGGGTGAGTCCAGGAGCAGCCACATGGGCGAACGGCCCGCCCCTAGATAAGAGCCTCTGCTCAACCAAGCTGGCGCCCTTATTATTATAACTAACCTAAAAAAGCCTTCTTAAATTGGTCACCGCAAACTTTCAACATCTGATACCCGCTCTTGAGCCCACGACATCCCGTCATTAAATTGTATTTATCCACTGCGAAAAATAAGCTGAAGGACAAAATAAATACACCAGAAAAATAACTAATCTTGGAAAAAGAGGGACTAAATACTAGAACCATAGAAGAAAGAACCTAGTAATGAAAGAACTTAGTAGTCAATAAAACATTAACTAAATATGAGAAGAACAAAAACTAGACAAGAAAAATTATGAACCGCAGCCACAATGAACACAAATCAGGAAAATAATTATTTACTGGTCAGAGTATAAGGAATCGGATGAAAAATAACTAAACACAACCAAAAAACAGAGAAACAACACACTGTAAAACTTATATGAACCAACAAAAAAACCATATTTCAGAAGATACAAGACAATAATAACAAAAACAGACACAGAAAATAGCCATAACACACAAACAAGAAAACATTATTTCTTTGTACATAAATATAGAAAATAATTGAAGTACATTAATATGACAAAAAAAATTTATCATCATATTGTTTGCTTTGAGATTGGTTTTTTGCTTGTTCAATTTTGCAGTTTCTCTGTTTTTTTTATCATGTTTAGTTGTTTTGATAGTTTTCCATATATACTGAGAAGAAAATAATTATTTTTCTTTACTTTTGTCAACCGTGATACTATACGAGTGCCAGTTTAGAATTTTCATTTTTATTGTCATGTGGTATCATCTGAGACTGGTTTTAGTTTATTTCAGTATTGTAGTTTGTCATTTCTCTGTATGTTTTATAGTGTTTACATAAAATTTTGGTTCATTTTACATACACATTGACAAAAAAAATAATATTTTCTGGGCTTGTGTTCTTGTGGCTATTATCTGTATGGTATTTTCATTTTTATTGTCTTGCAATGTCTTTAAAAACAGGCTTCTTGCTCTTATCAGATTTGAAAATGTTGTTTCTCTGTGTTTTTTGTTGTGTTTGATTATTTTCCATCAGTTTACTTTTACTCTGACCAGGAAATAATCCTTCTGCTTATTTGTGTTCATTGTGGATGTTGCCTATAATTTTTTTATCCAGTTTGTTGCCTATAATTTTTTTATCCAGTTTGTTGCCTTTTGCATGTTAGTTCATGTTTTATTAACAGCTAGGTTCTTCTATGGTCCCTAGTTATTGTTGTTCATTTTCTGAGATTTATTTGGTTATTTGATTTCTTTGTTTTATTCTTCAACTTATTCTCAGCAATAACAATGGGCATTTAAATACTCAAAGTATTTATGGATTATTAATCAAATTTTTGTGATATTTACCAGTATCACTGTTTTTCAATAGTGTTCATTGCAAATTATAATTAATGAGTGTATTTGTTACTTGATTTTTTTTATTCCAGAACTGATTCTAAGTAATTCTGCTGTGCGGATAGCATTCAAATTCATAACTTAAGTATTTTTATAAAGAAAAAATTAAAAAAAGTTTTACCACAGAATTGTTTTGATCTTCATAGCCTATGCGGATTTTTTCTAACAGAACTGAATCCAAAACACACATCTGAGGAATGATTAAGCAATTCCTGTAGACCCAAAAAAATACCACTTGATTAATAATTTTTTTCATAAAAGCAGTTAAAGTAGAAATTTACTTCTCATTTTGCTATGATTAAGGAGCACAAAAGAATGTATATTTCTAATGAGAAGGTACAGCTGGTCGGTGGGGGGTTAAACAGCTTATTTTTCTCTTGCCTTTTAATGAATTTTCTGAAATAATGTAAAATGATTTAAGAAGATAGCATTTTAACTTCTACAGAACATGCTTAGTCATCTCCCAAAGGTGTGATTTCAAATGCAATCTCAGATAATTTTTATTTCTAGGTAAAGATATTTTTATTGCATCTTGTAGGGATACTTATCAACAAATACCTCAGAAAATTGCAGATTTATATTTATATTTTTATGTGTTATCTAACAAATTATTTAAGTGGGCAATCTGGCCAAGACCAAATGTAACTATAGCAGTAGGCCTAATAGTCTTTTTGGTCAGCGTAACAACCATATTGCTTCAGCTGTTTGCTAAGAATGTTATGTATGTATAATAAAAAGTAATGTTATTTGTCTATGTTAAAATATCAAAGGTATATTGATAGCTTGTTAGATGGAGGTTGCCTTTATTTCACTGCTTTAAAGTGATGGTAAGTTCTAGTCAATTTCAGATCTGGCACACACATTTATCAAGTGTTAATGTAACTTGCCATATAAAAGTGTTTACATGTAGGTGTGTTACCATTTCTGATCTATAACTCTTTATTTTGCAGTTACAAGTCACATAAACCATTTTTATGAGGCACTAAAGTCAAAATTTTCTTTTTTGTTTGTATTACAACTGCAGTAATCCAGGTTATTCTATGCATCATCAAGATTATTTGAGTCCATATTGATATGTTGGGTCACTTTGCCTCAGTGCCATTCTTCCTGCACTTGATGGCAGGGAAGGGAGGAGGGAGAGAAGCCACCACACCTGCCTGCTTATCACATACAGGACTGATGTCACTCCTGTCTACTGGAAGAGTCAGAGTTGGAAGCCTCTCAGCATCACCTCTAGTGGCAAGGCTCAATGTGTTAAGAACCTTCTGGGCCAGATTACACTCAACTATAAAAGCAACAGCAGCATGCCTCTGTGTTCTGGAGTCTTGAATGGCCATTAGTGCCAAGTATATGTGACATGGGCAAGTTGGGAGACATGGGGCAATTGCACAGTGACCAGCAAGTGCAGTGTAAGTACTGTGGGAGTGTGACTATCTGCAGGGCATGGACTGAACTGACCTATTGTAAAACAGTGGGGCTTTTTTTACAAGTGATGGACATTTGGATGAAGTAAATGTGTAGCAATGGACATTTGGATAACATATTGGTAATTAATAGGTGAAGATTAAGTGATGGTATGTTAGTAAAAGAACAGGGATTAGGACTTTAATTATAACTGAGACTAACACAAAAATTAAATTCCTAAATGAAAAGAAGAATTTTTTTGTAGTAGGGGAATAAGTATTTTGCAAATAAAACATGTACATATTATTATACCATCATATATAAAATAAAAATTCTAATTTAGTTTTTTTTTATTTTATCAAGACCTTCATGCCTCATGGACCTGGACACACACTACACAATTTGTAACACTGATGTCCGAAGTGGGATAGAGGCATTTATTCATTAATAAATTTGTAAATTAGGTTATATAATAGGCTACCAAGTAATAAGATAAACTTGTTTTAAAAAATATCAAGTATAGGAAATGTTAAGTGTGTGTGAGAGAAAATGTAAATAGCAGAAATGAAACTGTAAGTACCCAAACAAATAGAGTTAGCAGTGTGAAGAGACTGTGAATAATCAAATTAACATTGTGAATAATCAAATTAACATTGTGAACAATAAGTAAGGAATGTTAGTGAATAATTAGGTAAGAAAATTAACTGGTTTAATAAACACATAGGCAGAAAAATAGAAAGCATTATTAAATACATGACCAGACTGTGTGGACCAGAAAATTGACAGTGGGCATGAAAGAATGAATAGTGTAAGTGTAATTGTGGATAGTATCAAGAATAAAAAAAAAAAAAAAAAAGAAAAGTAATTGTTAAGTTTAAGGGCTTTTCTATAAAAAAAAAATCAAGGAAAATGGTATATTTATACTTTACTAATGATTCAGAACACGAATATACGAGGGGCATTAACGTACGACTAATTTCTTAATATGTGCCCACCTAACCTAACAGAACCTAACCACACCATAGGTGAATCACTATTTTACATTTTTAAACTAACCTAGGATTGTAGGGTTTTACACTAACATAGGATTGTAGGGTTTTAAACTAACGTAGAATTTGAGGGTTTTACACTAAACTATGAATTTAGGATTGTAATGATTTAAAGGAACCGTAAAACACACAAAAAGAATATCAATTTACTTACCTGATATAATTCCTCTGTCAACAGCCAATTCAACCCTACCTCACTCGACGATACACCGTGTTCCACAAATCCGCCACATACACGAATATAACGCACTGAATCACTAGTTTTCAGCCGAATGTAACGCAATGAAACACTCGTTTACAGTCAAATATTATGCACAGAAGCACTCGGTATTGCTTTCTCTGTTTTTAAATCCAACAGAACTAGACCCAGCAAAGACGCAAAGGCAACTGATTTTTCTTAAATTGACAGTTTAAATGCCCGTAATGACATCCGTGGCCGCTAGGTAGTGTGGAATCAGCAATGCGCGGCCATTAATAATGGCGGTAGAAGTTAATAGATGTAAACAAACCGGGCAAACTGCTCGTACATTTCACAATTTTTTAAAAATATGTTCTACTTATTTTAACATTACGCCCTCTTGAATATGAACAAGGTAAGCTGTGCAGAACCCAATAATGCAACTTTTGTTGGTCTAGGATGTTTCGTTCAGAAACGTTGATGTAAACACACCAGCCGAACGGCTGGCACATAACGGAAATTTGTTACATTTTTTAAATATGTTGTACTTATTTAAAAACTAAGCCCCTAGTATATTCCTGTTCTACGTGATTAGCAGAGTAGAAATATATCATAATTTTGATTTTTTTTTTTTTGTGTTTTTCAGAAAAGCCCCTAATCTTAATAATTACCAAAAAAAAACAGGAAATAAATGCATGGAAGTAGCAGTTGCAGAAATTTTTCTAGCATCAGAGTGATGAGCATGGTAAGACAAGTGAGAAGCATGGTTTCACTATCACCAAGCTGACAGCTGAGAGAAGGATGAAACAATGGCAGATAATAGGCAATAAAACAACCCCAGAGGGCGGCCAGCAGCTCTGCGGGCTTGGTATCACTCAGCTAGGAGTGGGGAAGGTGGTCTTAGTTAAGCCCACCCCCTATGATGGTCAGAACCCTTAACAGGAACACCGGCACCAGTTTGAAATAGTTGCCACTCTGATTGACTGGGTAGATGAACAGCAGCCCTACTACCTTGCAGATGTATTGAGGGGTCTTTCACTGAGTACATACAATTCCTGACAGAGTGACATCAACTTTAGTACACCACAATGGCACCAACCTTGGAGCCACGTTTTGGTGACCGATACCAGCGACATTCCCACCATCATCAACTGTCAAGCCATACACCATGTCTAGAGGGGGGGGGGGAGCACTGCAAGAGCTATGGTAGAATATAATGCGGCTGTTCTACCTATTTCTGGAAGGATGCCCCAAGGAGACGTGCAACATCATCGCAGTAAGTTTCTTCCTTGATGCTATCGCTGTTACATAGGTGCGACAAGTGGCATGTAGGCTATGCCTAACATTTTGTAGGATGCCTTGGCCCAGGCACTGAAAGTGGAATAAGCAAAACAGGTGTTGGCACCCCTGCATCCAGTGAATAAAGACAATGACTGCTGCATCAAGAAGACACAAAAGAATTTGGAGACAACAATGATCAACATAATTTCTACGGTTTACACTAGAGCTTCACTGTCATCCACAAAGACAGCTAAAATGTTGGTAATATGGACGGTTGGGGGCGCCTGAAAGACTACTACCCTCAAAAGCAGTAGTAGCAACACAAGTAGCAGTAGGAAAGTAAGCAGCCAGAGGAAGGTGAGAGTACGACACCTTCACGAAACTTGTAAACACCAATCTTGAGAGTTAAAAGTCTGTGACTGCTGACAGGGAAGGCTCCGTTCTTGCACACACGTACAGTGAAACAGGTCTCAGATGCCATATTGGTGGAGGGAAGCCTGAATGACATCCCTTGTCATATGGTCATAGACAAAATAATGACCTCAATGGTGGCTAAACCAGATTTCCTCAAGCCTTACCCCCAATGATTGCCAGACAACAGCATGGAACAAAAACATTTGACTACGATAACTGGAGAGACCACACCAGTTAGAGGTAAGAAAAGAGAACACTAGAAGCCTGGTGACCTTAGCCTAGAGCACAATATTTATAAAGCAGAAAATGAAGATGAGTGTCTTTCAAGGCTTATACTACGTAGGCTGGGGTGATTTGACACTCGACTAGGGGTGCTACAAGCAGGCAGTATTGAGTTGCTAATGTCAACATGGCGAGATTTGTCTTAGCCAGAGAGCTGCCCAGTAGTCTGTTGTTAGCCTACTGTGCTGCCTGCTTCTAGCAAAATTGTCATTGAAGGCACATGTCAAAGAAAATTTGTCCAGACGTTCGGGTCTAATGGAAAAAGCAGAGAAAAATTACTTCCTACCAGACTGTCATTGTAGCAAATAAATCCCACAGGTACTTGTAAATGCTCCTGAAGCTTTTAGAAAACAAAATATTAACTGTCATCTGCCAGAAGCACTGGACGAACTACTGGCAAGAACAAGAGAAAACCTCAACTGGCAAGAGAAGGCTGTATCTGAATTACTGCAGATAAATCAGGACGCTTTCTCCTCTGGACCAAATGACCTTTGAAGTACTAATGTTGCATGCAATCGCATTGATAAAGGGTATGCAAGGCACATAACACAACCACCACGACTATCACCACTAGCATCATATGAGGCAGTTGAGGTATTCTGAACAAATTAAAGGAGTTAGATGAGATAAAACCATCAATCAGATGATGGTCGTTTCTCATTGTACTCATTAAGAAGAAAAATTGCTTTAGGATATTTTGTGTGGATTAGAAGTTTTACTAATGTGCCAATGAAACACACTTATCAACTCCCAAGAATAGATGACACACTGAACAGTATAGAAAGTTCACAATGGTTTCCTACTTTAGATAAGAAGAGTGGGTAAATGCTGTTCATGTTTAACTGAACACTTTTGAAATCAACCATTGGAAAATGTCACTGCCCATACCTGCATATATTTTAACAGGCAAGCTAACCAGCATGTGCCAGGGCAAGTTCGTCATGACAAAGGGAAACTAGTTCCATGTCTTAAAATTAAATTTAAAGTATTAGGTAAACATTTTTAAATACTGAAATAATTTCTTTCACTTTATTTTTTCAATGCAAGAATTAGCAAATGTGTTCAGTTACACTTGAACAAAGCATGAATCAAGTGATGAAGCAATTTAAATTTTATATATGGTAGAAGAATACTCAATATGCATTAAAGTAGAGCTTAAATAGGTCTTTAAAAAATGCTCAGTTAACTGTGAGCAGCCTATATTGGCTATGCAAGGTAATCCTTGAGGACCAAGAGAAGACTGCTTTTGCATCCATGGGAATGGAACCTGGCAATTCAAAGTTTGACTTTTTGGGCTATATAAAACCTCTGCCATCTTAGAATGACTGAAGGAAAAAGTAATCCCTTTAGACATGTGTCAGGTTTACCTATACATAGAGGCCTGAAGAATTCGCGGATTCATTTTGAGACAAGCTAGAATTCAAAACAGTTGCACATATATAACATTCGTCATTGGTCCACACGGTGTTTGACGCCTCCAGAAAAAGGTTGGCCCAATCGTCGCCTTCACTGAGCCAGCAGACAACCAATGTGCAGTTGATATTGGCAAATTTGTACATAACACTATAGTGTCTATGCAGGTCTCTACCTATACATCACCACTATCACAGAAAGAACATTTGAAGAGCCCATGGAATTGGAACTAAGAGAAAACCAAAACAATAAGAGAGAACCTCCACCAACAGACAAAATTGAAATGAAGTGCAGAGTTTCATGAGATTATGAGCTTACTACTGTTGATACATTTCTGTGTTTGCCACAACTGCTAAGCCACTGCAAAAATTGACTGAGACAAAAATTTAATTTCATTGGACCACTGAGTACCAAATGATTTTAGTAAACTAAAGGAAACACTGGTGTCACCCCTAGTACTGTGTTTCCCAAACAATGCAGGCAAGTTCATTCTGGAGATTGATGCTAGTGATGTAGGCATTGCAGCTATGTTATCTCAGATTCAGGATGGGAAGGAGAGGCCATTGGAATTCTCCAGCAAGTTACCACACAAGACATTACTGTGTGACATGCACGGAGCTTCTGGATGGGGTGAAGGCAATTGCACACTTTCACCCTTACCTTCATGGCAGTAATTTTATTCTAATGCTTCCATTTTGGTGGCTATTAAATTTCAAGAACCCCAAATTTCAAGAACCTGGTTGATACAGCGTCTTTAAGAATATGACTTTGAAATACAGGACAGACCTGGACACCTTCACAACAATGCAGATGTACTTTCTAGGCCTTGTGAACCATTATCATCATTGTAACACTAAGAATTAAGAGTGGTGAATCACTGAAGGTATAGAGGACAAAAATTTAAGGTTCTGTATCTTATGATGTGTCACCGGGTCATCTACATGGAGTTATGAGGGTATTAGGAAAGATCAGCTAAATGTCCCCACTTTTCATCAAATATTAGAGTAGAAAGAAGCTGGCTGTTGACCAAAATGGAAGAATATATCCAGTCTACACATGTCAGTTAGGGTCTACTGGGCACAGTAGAATTCCCTTGCACTGAAGAAGGGTGTGCTTTACAGACACTGGGAGATTAATGATGAACACGAACGCTTACAGTTAGTCCTTCCAGAATGCAAGGTGCCTAAAGTCTCCCAAGTCTTAATAAACTGCACAATACAGCAGCCAGCACACACTTTAATATTAATAACACTTCCAACAGAGTTTGATTGAGATTCTATAGGCTCCACTGCGTGGAGAAGGTTTGAGAAGTGGTGCTGAATGTAAAATGTCTGCACCATGAGGGAAACAACAAGGGACAAGGTCACCTGCAGACATAACATTTTGTAGCCCCATTCGAAAGGATGACAGTTGATGTTCTGGGCCACTTTCCTGCCACAAAAATAAGTAATCATTATCTACTGGTGGTCAAAGATTACTTCACTAAATGACCTGAAGTCATTCTCAAACAAAACAAGAAAGCACTTACTGTGGCCAATGCACTTGCAGAACATGTCTTCTCAAGATTTGGAGTGCCACTGGAACTTCATTCGAATCAAGGATGATATTATAAAACTGCTGTGTTCCAAGATATAACAAAGAATCTGAGGACAAAGAAGGCAAGTACTACAGAATTACACCCTCAGTTAAATGGAAGTTGAGGGGCTTACCTGTACCCTTGAGCAGTGCATTTCAATCTCCATGGCAGACAACAAAAATGATGGGACTCAAAGGATTGTTGGTGGTAAGTTAGTATAAGAATGGTTATTAAGACTTCAATTATTGAGATTAGCATAAAAATTGCACTCACAAGTAAAAAATTAAACGTAAAAATAGTGATAGACAGTAGCATTTTGTAAAAATAGTTGTATATATTTTTATACAATTGTAAAATATCTCTAAAAAAAATCTAGTTCTTTTATTTTACTAAGATTTTCAACCCTCAAAACCTGGAGATGCCCTACGCAACTTGTAACAATATGATTTTGTCATCTGGTAAATATGAATTATTTATTCATGTTTCTATAAAATGCTGTAAAGAGGGATGTGTTAATTATATTTTGTTCACTGCAAACGAAGTCTGCACTAGATGAGGGATTGTATTTTTTTCTGCTTATGAAAGTTGAGATGACGTTATTTGAATATATATTTTTTACGACATGTTTAACTATCTATATGTTGTTAGTATTCATTCAGAAAAAGGTAAATAGCATGGGTTAATAATAAGCTTTGTGTGTGTGTTTGACCCTTTTTTAGTATAGGTTATATGTAATCTGATAATTGTTTACGTTAAAGACTTTTCTGAATAATAAAAAAAAATCAAGGAATTGTATATTTGGGTTATTACCGCATCAGCACATTTTCAATTCAGTGAAACATAACTTTTAAGGAAGTTTAACTGAAAATTTTGATATGTGCCACACTTTGCTCACCCTCACTACAATTTGTTGCGCCACATGACATCAGCCTGGCCGACCACTGTTCCACAGTCAACAGCAGTTTCATGAGCAACCATCAGCAGCACCACCAGTGACTAGGAATGCAGCCCCCTTACTAGCCATCATGTGCATCACCTGATGATGATGATGATCCAGCTTCCATGTGACCAGATAGGCAACCACGAGACCAGCCCCACGAGTCAGAGCTTTTGAGGGCAGTAAATGTGTTTCTGCCCCCCCCCCCCCCTTCCCNCATGGAAGCATTGTCGGGCAGCAATGCATCATGATGGGAGAAGTTGTCAAGGAAGTGCCAATGCTGTTTTGTGTGAAATGGGTGTTCTAAAGATGTACGCGCATGCATCTCAAAATTCATTAAGAAAATATTAAAAGTGTTACAAGCTATAAATTCAAGAGGACACCTTTCTTGTAAAAAAAAAAAAAGTTTAATAGTTGTGATACTACAGAGTAAGAAACTCATAGACAACTTTACCAACCTAAAAGGTAGGTGTCATTCATACTTTCTCAATAATAACATTTAATTTGCATTATTGTAGTGGTGATTGTAATTGTAACACATTTAAAATAGAATAAGGAACTGAGACAGACAGCCATTGAACCAAATTAAAGCAATTATCTAATACGTAAATAGTAATACTTTATGTTTTTCAGTTTAAATGTATGTATTGTGAAATTTCAGGGTCTCATGTTTCATATGTTTTAAAAGATTTTTGTATGTTTCCTGTCTGTGATAATGTTAAAACCAAACATGTTTCTATTTGTTCTGCAACTCTGGAATGTAACCAACACACCCTGTGCCGATAGCACACCAATGCTGCAAGTCTGACTTCGGGCATATAAGTGTGTGGGTGTGCCATACCAGCCACTTCCCAGGACTACATCATTTGTGTAAAACAATTTAACTTGCAATGGTTAACTTTAATTCTGGATCCACTTGTTTTGTTTCACAATCCAAGAAGTAATGCTCCCTTACCCCTGCAGGCTCTCACATCCCAGGAGCTTATGCTACATTAAACATTATAATGCAAACTGTTTACTGTACTTATCATAGTTCAAGTCACCGGCAGGTTTCTTAAGCCAGGTTTGTGAAAGTTGAGAGTAATCTCTTAACATTGTGTAACATGATAGCAACATGAATAATTTCAGTAGAACTAATCACCTGTCATTTGCATTATTGTGGTCTGCCACCTCATGGCTGTGTCAGGGTACTGGATCACCCAAACCAGCTCTTCAGTTATAAGCATAATGTACAGTTTCTGGTTTGCAGAGAGACCACAAAGCTATATGTTAGGGACAAGTCTCAGTATAAAAGCACAAGTCTTGTACATTTATAAAGGTGCGTCACCAACCAACTTAAGATGTGAAGGACAGGGGAGTGGTGCCACACAGGTGGTTGGACAATGACCCTCACGTCTCAGTTTTACCAGGAGAACATCTTACTCTGTGTCCTAATTTCATTTGCAAAACCATCCTAATGTTGGCAAAAAATTTCCCACTTAAACTCAGTAAATGTTGCATCTCCCCCCATCCCCACGGGACATAGTCTGCTTGTAAACACAACTGTTGACATGTCAAGGACAGCCTATGATGTGATGCCATCACTGGTACTGTTGACTATTTGTGACAATGTCCGCGATTTTCAAGGTGAATTTTGTTTTATTGTGATAAACATTGCACTAATGTTTACATTAATACATTAAAACACTTTATAATAGCTTGTAATACAAGTTTATCATTTTGTTTTATTTTGTGGTTTCCACTGATGCTGCTCCTGTCCGTAGACAAATGAATATCTTTGGTAGTCGTAGTGCAAATTTTCTGGTTATCACCCCAATGCCCATCAGAAACACCGAAAAATAATGTGAGAATATGATTAAGTTAGGTGGGCTGGTAGCATTGGGCAGTCGACCTGTACTTAGAGCTGTACGCACACAACAAATGCAGTAACTCATCCTGGCAGAACCACTTCATATAGCAGCGCAGCAACAGTCCCCGTAATCTGTTATAAGTGGCATGTCAGTGTGTTGCATTGCGTACCAATGAATTTCACAACTGAGGAAAAACTAGATGCTGCTTTACATATTTAGAGAGAGTGTGGCAGAATTTGCCAAGCAAGCCATCCAAATGCATGGTGAAAGGTTTCCTAATTGGATGCCCACCTCATGCCAAATAATATAAATAATTTGTACACGTCTCTTGTAATGAAGTGATTCGAATTTCATAACACAGTGCGACAAAAGACTGCCATGGTCAAGATGCAGCAACATGATGTGTTGGCACGTATTGATGCAAACCCTCACGTGGATACGCAAGAACTTTCCAGGTAACTATAACTAGGAATAAGTAAAACTAACGTGTTACGGAGATTGCACCAATGGAAATTCTATCCATATCACCTGGCTCTTCATCAGGCACTACATGAAGGTGATTTCCAGCAGGTGTATACTTTTGTAGGTTTGCTCTGATGTCTGTAACGGATGACAGCAATATTCTGAAGAACATACTATTTACCAATGAAGCGACCTTCACAAACCATGGGCACATATATTTACTAAATATGCACTACTGGGCAACAGAGAATCCGGGTTGGATCCAGCACGAGGAGCACCAGAGACAGTGGAGCGCAAAAGTGTGGTGTGGAATTGTTGGAGATTACTTCATTTAAGAGAGAGAGACAGGCTGTACTTATGCCCATTTCCTCGAAGGCCTTATTGACGCTTCTGGAAGATATATCGCTCATCATACATCATGATACGTGGTTTCAGCATGATGGTTGTCCAGCGCAGTTTGTTTTCTTGACTGGCAAGATGACCAGCTCGCTCCCCCGACCTTGAACTTTTTCATTTTTTCATGCAGGGAACACTGAAAAATGGGTGTACAACAGCCATACTCAACCTTTTTTTTATAGGGGCCACAAATACCGTTCAGTCATAGTGTCGCGGGCCGCAAGTAAAAATTGTTTAGGTGTAAGTAAATAAAAAACTTAATTTTAACATTTAACCATGTATTTACTTTTTATAAACATAAATATTTTAGGCTTTAACAAAGATAGTTTATTTAAATGTTTTAATGCGGTTTTTGATACCATGAACACTTTTTCAAAACTTTATCAAGATCTGGCTTGTTGCTGCTTGCTAACCTTATCACATCATCCAGATGAGAGTCTGTAAGTTTGTTTCTGTACACATTCTTTGTGTAATTCATTTTTGAAAAAGACGATTCGCACACGTATGTCGACCCAAAGAATGCTAATACGATTTGAGCACTCCTTTGGACGCTTTTATATTTTTGGGGAATAATGCTCCAAAATTACACATACTTCTTTTTTCCCCTTTTTTCTTTAAACAAAATTTCTAGGTGGGTGTCGTTTTTAAAATCGATGAATTCTGGGTAATTACAATTCAAAATTGAAGCCAGCTCTGAGATAGTGGTTGTTTCTAAATGCCATGTATTTTCTACAAGCATCAAACATTTTTTAATTTTTCTTAGATATTGAAACCTTTTATGAAATTCATCTAATAGTGCAGTTATATAATTTGAAATTGTAGAGCAGTTTTCCTCAAAAATGTCGATACGGTCCTCTGTTATCTTAATTATAGTTGGAAAATTGTGCAGCTGTTTGTTCTGTAGTTCTTCATGATAAAGTTTTAGCTTTTCCTCAAAAGCAAATACTTTATTCGCCATCTGTGAGACTATGTTATTTTCACCTTGTAAACTCCGATTGAGGCTATTTAGTTTTTCTGTAATATCACATAGAAAGGCTAAAAGACACCACCATCCATCATTTAGTAACTCAGGGTACACTTTATTATTTTGCTCTAAAAACAGTATTATTTAATGGATTAAAGAAAAAAACCTTCCTAAAACTTTTCCTCTACTAAGCCATCGCACTGAGGTATGTAAAAGGACATCATTATACTCGCTTTCCAGTTCTTCCAAAAGACTTTTAAATTTTCTGTGGTTCAATTCTCTTGCTTGTATGTAATTGACAATATTGATAACCGTCTTCATCACAGCTTCAATTTCTGGATTTACCACACTAGCCGCCAAGTTTTCTTGATGGATAATGCAATGAAATGTAATTAAATTTGTTAAATTATATTTTTTCTTAAACAACGTAAGAAATCCATTTTCGGATCCAGTCATTGAAGGACAGCCATCGGTGCAAACACACACGATTTTTTGTATATCAATTTTATTCTGCTCTAAAAAATTGCAAATAGTATCAAGGTAATCTGTGCCTCGGGTTTGACCTTTCATTGGAAGAAATTTCAAAAAACCTTCAAAGATTAAATTATGTTCTGTACAATATCTAACAAACACCGAGCATTGCGATGTTGCTGAAACGTCGGTACTGGAATCGAAAGCCAAGCTAAAAAACTTGCAGTTTGTAAGGTTTTCTAATAAGTTATCGTAGATGAATTTTGAAATGTCTTCAATACGCCTTATACAGGTTGAATCGGAGAGCTGTAGTTTTTTTATATTAGACAATATTTGTATTTTGTTGCTGAATTTATCAAAAAGTGCATTGGCCCCACTAATAAAGCATTCTTTTACAATTTCTGCATCGGTGAATGGTTTCATATGCTTACCAAGAATGTAACAAATTTGATATGATGCCATGGTTACCGCGGAGTCTTGTGATAATGCCACGGACATAACATTTTGCTGTTGTTGCAATGACTTCTTAAAAAAACTCAATTTCTCACTTCTTAAAGACGATCCAGAAGGAAACGTTTCGTTGAACGATTTGTGTTTTGTGTTAAAATGACGAGAAATATTGTATTTCTTTAACATAACACATTCTCGGCATATCACACAAGTAGCTGCATTGTTTTGGTTATGAAACAACAAAATATTCCGTTTCCCACTCGTCTTGAAACAATCTGTTTTCATCATATATTTTTCTTTTATACTTCGAAGACACTCCTGACATTATTTTGATAGAAAAATAACTATTTTACACTTAACAAAACCAATTAACTGCAATTACCAGGCGAACTTTGATAATTTGTGTGTGTCATGTAAACAAATTTAAAACAGGTGACGACAAATAAGGCAAGACGTAGGTACAGAAGTGTGAAAGCAAAAGGGGAATTCCCGCCGCTGGCTGTCTCGCTCACGCAACCCGCAATTCTGAGTTGTGCGAGATAATAAGAGAGATTGCTATATCCCAACGCTGCGTGCACCGCGGTAGGGATTTATGTACTTATAGCGCCCACAGTTTCTCTGATGAGCGCGGAATTTAAAATGCTTGGCAATTTGATAACTCCAGGTGGGCCAATCACAAAAGCTCGGCGGGCCGCAGGTTGAGTATAGCGGGTGTACAACATGGTTTCTACAATGCCAGATGACTTGCAGAATCACATTTTGATAGCTTGCAGTGGCATTACGGTATAAAAACTTCAGGCCGCTTGTCGCTCGCTACATGTGAGTTTACAGATGTGTATTGCTGTCGATGGTAAACACATTGAGCACATGATGTGAAAAGACCTAATGTGAAGTGTTTCAACCATAGCTGTGCTTTTTTGTACTATGCGTGCAGATGTGATTGCACTTCTTATTACATTGGGTTGTTCTACATATGTTGTGCATCTGTACGCACTTGTAACTCAGTACAATTAATAAGTGGGAAACAAATCTCCTGAATTACGTTGGTATATAAATAAAACTTACTTATCGATATCAGACTTACACTCACAATGCCCGTCTTCCCTCTGCTGTGGTGCTAACACTTGTCCAATATCACATTCCATGCCCCTTGCTTCATTAAGTTAAATACTAAGCTGCTATAGTAAGCAGTCCCGCCAGGATAAATCACTGCACTTGTTTATGCACAACTGTGAGTACAGGACCACTGGCCCATCTAACTGTGCTGTAAAAAATTAGCTACGTGTATTTCCATAACATTGTAAATACATTAAGGAATTAAATTTAGCTCTTTTATTTATGTTAACACCTCCATTCTTTATAAACTTTGATACACCCTTGGCATATTGTAATAATACCGTTACAGTCATTTGGGCTAATTTTGTAATATTGAGTAACATTGTAAAATATATTTTCATTTAATACTAAGGAGTTTCAGACCCCTCCAATATGTATACTTTATGCCTTACAGTTTTATTTGTGAGAAATGTGGTAGTGTGCAAAGATTCTGTGAGCTTTCATTTGAGATTGAATTTTGCTTGTAGTACAAAGTTGCCCCGAAAGAACAAAGTTACCCCGAATGACTGTACAATATGCTAGAGGGGTGTATCCAAGTTCGTGAAAGATGGGGATATTAATAAAAATAAAAGAACAAAATTTTATTAATAATTTATTCAAACATCTTATTATTTACAACATTAAACTATGTATCTCCAATATTGGTCTAGTTGTTCTCAGTGAGCACAATATTTAAAGTCTACATCTCAATTCTAATTAAAGTCCTTTTCAAAGTTTCCATGTTGGTATCAGTACTTAATTCACAGTCAAAATTTACACATATTCAGTCCGTCTATTTCCATCATTCTAAATGTCTGTCACTCATGCATCCAGTTTAGCAATCCTGCTTGCCAGTCTCTCTCTCCACTGCACTGATACTCACAGTACAAAGACATCACTCCCACTGATCACTTTTGTCACCACTTATTGATCTGCTGGCTCATCACTTCGCTGTCTTTGCACATGTTGCTTAAGGTTGCACAATCCTCCAAACACTCAACTCTCTGACTGTTTGCTCGGAGGCCCATCAGGGCTTAAGCAGTCTTGCTGGCTCAATCTAGAAGGTTCACAGCACCTCAAGTCTCGCTGAGAAAGACTACAACAATGATAAGAACTTTCTTTTGTAGATTGCTCCAGGAATTCCATGCGCTGAAGGTCATGAGTCACAATAGGGTTATTGCAGCAGTGGTACGGGCTGCAGCATGCCTTTGAAAATCTCTGCATGGTCTCGAGTTACTAGCGTGGCCTTCACACATTCCTTCGCTTACTTGAGTGGTACAGGACAAGGGAAGCGATGCAGACTGCAGACATGTAACAATATTTTTAATGTATTGTGGCAATTGAGGGAATTTGTTTTTATAAATTTTTTAGGGGCTATTTTACATGTATAATGCACAAAATTTTTGCGTCTACTGTTAAAATTTATGTCTTTCGCGACTACTAAGTTGTTATTGTGTGCTATTGACAGTGTTTACACATTGTTTTCACATCTCTACTTATCCATAATGTAATGGAACACCCTTAATGGTACATTTAAATTCATGCCACTCATAATTCACATGACATACACATGCTGAATTCATGACAAAACACACAAAGCTCTTAAACAACAGTGATGCCTCCCGGTGCCTGTTCTCATGCATCTGCTACTGCTCAACAGACAAATGTAGCCTGCAGCTCTTCACCATGATGTCCTACATAGTAACACCTGCCTTAGATGATGATGTCGCCCAAGGCATGCCTACAGGGACACCTGCCACCATCTCATCCCAGGTGAGGCCCTAGATGGCACTGTTACAACATCCTTGAGGTGCAATCATGCAACTGCATCACCCTCACTGGTGGTTTCCAGCCCTGTCGCCACCCTCACTCCTCCAGCAGCAGCAAGATAGACATAGTGTTGAACCTGGGAAGGCACCCTGCTGACCTCTACATTCACACCTACATAAAATTACAAACAAATTACCTGCTGGACATGCAGGGGCCACAACTGCGCTGTCACATCGGTACCTTCGCCCCATCACACTACTTTCCACCGCCGCACCACCATACACCTGGAGGCTGTACAATCTGCGACCAAGTGAGGGAGTGAGATCACCGCCTAACAGCATGTTAGAGAGGCCTGCAGTAGATTATCGGCCACCAAAAATGATAAGGGGGGGGGAGGTTATGTCGAATACCGCTTTTTCCACCTCGTGTTCATTAATCCCACCACTGCACCCACACTTACACTGGCCTTACACTTACTGTACCCTGAACAGGTAGGTCTTTGACATATGAGAAGATGCTAATAGAAAAACATCCACTGACATAGCTACTACAGAGTCCAAGTTTTCATCCTACTTTAATTCCTCCAAGACTTTGGGAGATTTAATTCTTCAGGGCAGTAAAATACCAGAGAAATTTGCCCACTGTCAGGAAAATGAAATTTGAGTGCTCCTTGAGGGATGTCACCCTGCTATGTCCTACATCTCAGCATGACCCCTTTAACGCCCTCCAACATATTGTGTGACCAAATCCCAGGAAGCCAGTGTCAGTGTTGTGTGTTATCCAAAATATATTATTAAAAAGGAATAGTAACTATCACCCCAGCGTTTGATTTAACATCAAAGTGTGAAATTGCGCAGTTATAGTAGGGGCCCCAACACTCCTGTGGGCTAGAATAGACTTGCTGATCAGTGAGTTATGTAAAATTAATGTAATCTTTATATTTTAATTACTTTTCCAAATATAATATTTTAAAGTGTTTTATTGATGTTTCATTATAAATGAACAGCAAAGATCCAAGGACAGCAAAATCACAATTGCTTTTTAATTTATTGCTGCAATGATCTGCCATCTTACGTTAACTAACATTTTAAATTTATGTCTTTAAATGTTTTGTTTAATGTAATTTGTTTTATAGCTCAATGTGTGTAGCTGTTGTCATGCTTTTATATTCTCACAACATTTCGTTTCTATTTCTGAAAATTTTGGTGCCAAATTGAGCCAGCTTGTCTAGGGTTGCCGCCAGGATTGCCAGTCTGCATCTAAGTGTGCTAGGGAGGGCCATATACATGCTGCATCTCTCGGACCATTCTATTATTTGTTCATCCACCATGTAGTATGCAACAGTTTTTCATAAAACAATAAGAACCTTTTTTATTTTCATTGCCCGAGAGAGTGATGTAACTTTCCTGTTTAAATCATTTGTGACCAGTTCAGGTTGTTTCTACAATGTCAGCCATGGGGGGCCTACAGAAGTCAGATCTGTATATACAAACTCCTACCGAATATTGTGGTTGGCATCGAGTGCTAACTAAACATGTACCACAAGTAGTGAGTACAAACCTATTTGCGGTATGTGTTACATTATGTTTCTATGGAACTTCTACCTTAACGGTAGTGTACGACATCAAATAGCTGATTATAAAGTGGTAAAATGTGAACTACTGTAAAAGGTCATTTTGAGTCATGGCTGTATTGTAGTAAATGGAATATACCATTTAAATATAACTTTTGTTAGAATTGTTATATAAACTTGGTTCAAATTTCTATTTATTTGTAATGATTAGTATAGAGTGATGTATGTATTGGGAATAATTGTAAGTTTATATTAAGTATATATCATTTTAAATATATGCAGGATGGGGCTGAATTCGACCAACAAACTTTGTGAGGTGATTCTTTACGCAAAATCACGTGGCAAATATATAGGACACTTTGTACCTAAAGTAAATCTTAAGGGCGAAATACGTCCCTGAAAATAGAGATTTTGGAATGTATTTTTACGAAATATTGGAAACCAGGTGAGATGAAATTACCAGTTGCGGAACATAGTTTTATGTTATCGGGATCTTCAACCTAAGAGCAAACTCAAATTAATAACACTCCCCATTACGAAAATTACATGGGTGGCCACCCTCTTATTGCGGGCAACTTCATTACCGTCTGGAATTATGAACATTTGATGCTGGTTTATTGAGCAATATGACCTATCAAACAAAAATTGTCCCACTGTTTTTGTTTGAAATCCACACAAAGATTCCGCTGGATTCAACTGCAGCGATACGGCATCTAGTATGCTGGCAATACTACCTATATGCGTGTATGACCACTGAACAACCGATGGTGGAAGACACTGTTAACACCTACTGTAAACAATGCGAACCACACATTAATAAGCATATACAACTGTTCGTTTGTGGTGACAGTCAGTGTGTGATTACATGCAGGACATAAAAGATATTGGTATTGCCTACGCACCTGGAACTGTATCGCTGCTGCTGTGTACTATGCGGGCTTTTGAAAGTTGAAACGTTTGGTGCAGCAGTGTAGAGAAATGCCATTACAACACATCATATTTAAGTAGTATCAGGTAACACATTGCATTTGAAAGCAAAAGCTGTGGCATTCCATAGGTTTTATTGTAGAAACATGTATCACAAACACTTTTATAGGAAAGGCTCAATGGTACGGCCCCAATGTTTGCCGTACAGCTCACATTGACGCACCAAAAATTGTCAGACACGTGTAAAAACACCCTCAATGTCCCGAATAATCCCGGCAGCTACAACAATGTGGGCGACAAGGTCCTCTTTGGGTTCGACCACGGTTTCATACACCAGGCTGCGCTAGAAGTCATAGTCCAATGGATTCATATCAGGGGATAGTGGAGGCCAGAGAACAGAAACCCCACGGCCTATCCATTGTCCAGGGAATACGAGATTCAGGTGATAGCAAGCAAGTCGCGAACTATGGACTAGGGCGCCGTCATGTTGGAACCACATGGCTACTAGTGTTTATAATAGGACCTCTTTGAGTAATGTCGGCAGAGTTTCCTGCAGAAATGCAACGTACGCATTGCCGGTGAGATGATGTAACAGGTAGGGGCTAACCAACATGTTATGTATTATGCCCGCCCAGACGTTGACACTGAATCGCTGTTGATCCCCGTGGACGAATAGGGTGCGAGGATTGACATCCGCCCATTTATAGATATTTCAACAATTCTGTATACCATCACGTTGAAAGGAAGCCTCTTCAGTGAAGAGAAAATATCTGTCAAAGTCAGGGTGTGTTCTGTGTTGTTCCAGAAACCATGCTGCAAACTCCACACATCAAGGATAATCCGCAGGACCCATGGCATGCACACATTGTACATGGAACAGATGCAGTAATTGCTCATGAAGCACTCAACCAATGGTGTGGCAGATTCTGTCGAGTACTATTGCAATAGTACGCGTACTCACATGTGGGTTATTCTCAACATGCCTCAACACATCCTCTTCAAACCTGGCTGTCCTCACTGTCCGTCTGTGCCCTGCATTCGGTCGTGCCACCTCAAAACTTCCACTTTCTCTCAAACATCGCTCCACAGAAACAAATGTGGTGTGGTGTGGCTGCTGTCTGAGCAGAAATTGATCCCTGTACATTCTTTGCGCTTTTCATCCATTTCCCTCTGCCACACCGTAGACGAGTAGCATGTGTCAGTTCCGGCCACGTAATGCGTTCTATTTTGTAGACACAACATGCACCTTGACCAACAGAAATGTGATAAATTACGGAGTGCTCAGATATTTTATACAATTAGTCTCTGGGTTTAATGGGCTGCATTCACTATAGCGCCTTTACTGCCGTGTTAAATGTTGTGCGGGCATGGAATTGAACATGTCAAACCGTACAGAACTGCCTAGTGTGCTATTAGTGCCAGACATATAGACCGCTCGCACAGCCTGTACACACGTTTTATACTACATGATGTATCCGACACCTAGTTAGATGGTTGCTCGCAAATGAAAGGCCTGACAGTGTTGCATTATAGGAACGTTACTTTCCACTGTTGACATGTGATTTGTTAAAAGTAACACGTATTTACGCGCTAATAATACAGTATGACTACCAGTATGTTTTTAGTTTGCGAGTTTAACGTCTCATCGAAAGCAAGGTCATTAGACACAGGAACATATAACTAGGCACTTGAAAGACACTGAGGAAGAATTTGGCCATGGTCTTTATTACGGAACCATCCCAGCGTTTGCCTGGAGTGACTTCGAGAAACCATGGTAAACCGAATTCTGGATGGCCTGACCAGGATTCCAAACAGCATCCTCCCGAATGTGAATCCAACATGTTACTGTTGCCCTACTTTGCTTGGTTCCCGATTTATTAATGACGGGAAATGTTTATACGAACTGTCAGGACTCATAAACGTTTGATACTTGTTTATTTTACAGTATGACCTAGGTAACACACAGAGTTTCTAGTTGCAACTGCCTAGTACCACCGCTTTCGTATAAAATGCACATACATAAAGCTTCGGCTGCAGCGATAAATGTCTAGGAGCATAAACAATAGTCTTTACAGTACACAGCAGCGATAAAAATATGGTTATAGGCATGTAGGCAATAACAATACTTCATGTAGGGAATCTCAAGCTGACTGTTGCCAGGAACACATTGTTGGATGTTGCATTGTAAGCTTTTTAATGCATGGTAATTGTTGTTTACAGTAAGTAATAAATGCCCTCCACCATTGTCTGTGCAGTGGGAACAGCAGCTTACCATACATGCATGTATGATGTATTGCCTACGTACGAGGCACTGTATTGCTGCAGCAAAATCTAGCGGAATCTTTGTGTGTGTTTTAAACGAAAACGGTAGGTCCAAAGCAGTTGCAACAAGTGGACCGTTTTTGTTTGATGATACTGCTCAATAAACCAGCATCAAACGTTCATAATTCCTGACGGTAACGAAGTTGCCGGCTATATGAGGCTGGCCACCCCTGTTATTTTCATTAACGGGGAGTGTTATTAATGTGACTTTGCTCTTAGGTTGACAATCCCGATAACATAAAACAACGTTCCGCGAATTGTACTTTCATCTCACCTGGTTTACGATATTTTGCAAATATACATTCCAAAATCTCAATATTCAGGTACTAAAATTTTGCCCTTAATATTTAGTTTAGGTACGAAGTGTCCTATACATTTGCCACGTAATTTTGCATAACGAATCACCTCACAAAGTTTGTCGATCGAATTCAGCCTCATCCTGTATATGGTTTCAATTATAATATGTAGTATTACAGAGGATGAGGAAAACCAGAAAGGGTCGTAATTGACAATGGTGTCAACTAGCTCTCTTTTGTGAAGAGGACCCTTGCTGAGATGTTTAAAATTAATATGATAATTATTGGTTTTATAATGAAACCGTTTGACCTGTATGTACAAAATTATATAAATGTAAAATATTAAAAATTTTATTGAGGTGCAACAAACGGGGCACCAGAAACCAACAAGTATGTTAACTATTGTTTGTATTGGGAGCACCTGATTGGTAAGAAATTTTTCTGCATTTTAGAGGTAGTCTTAGGAATTCTGTTGTGTTTTAACATACTGTACCTCACAGTCACCCTGCGAGGCCAGGGACTTCTTGCAAGGGCATGAGACCCAGGTTCAATTTTTGTTGATTAAGTTCCTTGCTGGTTGATAAGCGCCCTAAGAGGTTAGGGGCAGCTAGCAAGAGTGCAGTGTCTTTTTCCGATTACATTAATTATAGTCTCGCACCTGAGAGGTTTGCCTGATAGGTCAAGTTTCATAGCGAAGAAGCGGGCTAGATAGCATATTGTCGGCATGTTGATAAAAGTAAGATGAGCAATAGCAAACCATCTTTCAATTTACAGGCAACCATAATGAAAAAATTGTGAGAGATTTCTAACTTTACCTCTTAAAGCCACAGTGAACATTATTAATTAATCACTGAGGTGACAACATAGATGTGCATGTCTCCCTGAAAACCAGGACCCTGTGAGGTATAGGAAGACGAACATCATAGATTGGCTGCTGAATGCAGTGATGCCTAACACGTACATGTAATTATTGGTGTGCAGAGGAGTCCCGACGACCCTGAGAGCTGAGTACAGTGCGTGACAAAGATCCTGAGAGGAGCAGCTCAAGCTTCATTGGTGGTGAGGGTCGCTGATCGACGACAACCAGAGGCATAGATGACTACACCATACACCATCGCAGACAGCTGGCTAGGTTAGCAGTCCCACAGCAGATGACAAGAAATCTGGGTGAACACGAGTCAATATGTTGAATGGCAACAAATTAGTCTACCACAGTCATTAGCCAACCATACAAGCAGTTCCAGTGGTTGTGGGAGCAGTTCCAGAGGTGTTAATGAGTAACGCATTGTAGTAAACTTGTGTAGGCACATATTTGTAGTGCATGCCACATACCGGTAGTTAGAATTGTAATTCCAGAAATGGAGTACAAGTGAATTAGGAAGCGAATTTGTAAGTACATGAGTGTATCAGGCTAATATATATAGTCGGTCAATATGTAAGTTAACAATGGGAAAGCCAATGGTTCTTTGAGCACAATGGGGGAACAAAGTTCTCTGATAGGGGAATCAAGTGCGAGTCTGGTTTTCAGTGGCCTAGGGAACAACTTATCATGCTCGGCTAGTGCTTTGTCAGGAACGGAGCTAAGGATGGAACAGCAGCCACGTGAATCGGAAACCATAATTGCGGGGGCTGTGCTAGAAAAATTAATGGACATGATTAATGGGATGGGCGAGCAGACAAAGGGGTACAATGAGAAAATTAAAGGGATAAATAAGAGACTCAGTGGTACGAAAAGAGGAAATAAACAGGCAAATTAGTACAGTATCCTACAAAGGATGAATCAATGAGGTAAGCTGGAAAATAAACAAAAATTCTGAAGAAATGGCAAAAGGCATAAATGCTGGGTTTGTGACAATGGAGTTGGTAACACAACAGTAAGCTGACGATAGGGCCAATGTTGAGAACTGAATACAGGACTTCCAATGGGAAATACCCAGAGAAAATCAGCAGAATAATGAGACTATCACAGGTAACCCAAGAAGTTCAAAATTATGTTGGTGAGGTAGCAGGTAAATGCGAGGTAAGTGAAAGGAAACAGGGTTGCATGAGGTTGTGCCTGGATGCGAGGCGTGTGAATAAAGTTATCAAACCCGAGCAGGAATATCCAGCACCAGAGGGGGAACTACTGCTGCGATTCAATGGGTGCAGGTACTTTTCTTGCATTGACTTAGTCGCACCTTATTTGCAAGTTCCTCTGTTCCCAGAACCTAGGCAGTACACAGCACTCTGAGTTTGCGGGCCTGGATACAAGTTTAGGCTACCATTTGGAATAAATTTTAGTGTTCTCCATTTCTTAAGGTACTCAAAACCATGCTTGGCCTGGAAGTACCATCATGTGCCACAAATTATGTGGATGATATGTGGTGGTTGCAGCCACGTGGAAGCTGAAACTGGAAAAGTTGGATGGAGATTCAGGGCTTCTCGAAAATGAAGAGACGGCAGTGAAAAGAAGATTGTGTAGGGAGTGACAGTGCGAATGATTTGTGTGACCTTACAAAGAAATAGCGGTCAACAGGAAACAAAGGTCCATTGTAAGACATAGGCTACCTTCCCTTTTAAAAATGGCCTGTTCCTCAAAGAGTGACAGAATGAATTGATTATCCATTGAGTCAAGAGAAGATGCTAAAAAATCAACCCTTCAGTCAAAAAAAGGTTTGGGGAATCCCTGCTGTTATGTTTTGTGCAACACCCAAACCTATGGGAATAATAGCGAGCACCAAACAAGCAGGTAAAAGGGGTTACGAAATCAGCAAACTGGGTAACGCAAGAAAACTGAGAATTTACACCCTTGACACTTGAGAAAACATTGCCTCTCATGGAACAATACTGTTAGAGTCATTTGGGGTAATTTTGTACCAAATAAGAGTAGCCTTGTACAATATATTTTCTTTTAATACTAAGGAGTTACAGCCCCCTCCAACATGTATATTTTATGCATTACAGATTTATTTGTGAGAAACATGGCAATGTGCAAAGATTCTTTGAGCTTTCATTTAAAATTAAATTTAGCTTGCAGTACAAAGTTTCCCTGAAAGAAAAAAGTTACCCCAAATGATTGTACAAAATGCCAGAAGGGTGTATCCAAGTTCGTAAAGGATGGAGATAGTAATAAAAATAAAAGAACAAAATTTTATTAATATTTTATTCAAACATTCTATTATTTACAACATTAAACTGTGTATCTCCACTATTACTCTAGTTGTTCTCAGGGAGCACAATATTTTATGTCTTATCTCAATTTTAATTAAAGATACAGTTTTCAAAGTTTGCTTCATTAAGGCCCAAGTGTTGCCTGCTAGCTGGTGCCAGTGGCACACATTCTGTGTGTGTGTGTGCCTACAGCAACAAAACGTGAAATTCATGTTGGCAGCTACAGTGAGTTAAATGCCATACATAGATTTAATGAAAATGATTGTTTGTGAGGATTCAAATGAAAGTTGCATGATTTCACAATGTCATAAATGTCTTGAACTTTATGTACTGGATGGAATCATCAGTGAGGAAGATGAGCTACTGAATGAAATAAAGTACAAACAATGGTTGCCAACTGACCTCAGTGAGCTTGCCACCTTAGTAAAAAATATGGAAGAGTTTTTAATTGATCTAAAGGAAAAGTTGATAAAATTAAAAACCAATCAATTTATTGCAAAACATCAGTCTAAAATTCTAAAATAAAATAAAGAAGATATTATTTATGCCGAGTGCATAGTTTTGGGAGATTTCTCAGAAAACTATACTTTCGTGATGCAAGACGAAGTACAGGCATTTCATTGGGTTAACGCACAAGCCACATTACACCCATTTGCTGTATATTACAAAAAAAGTAAATCCACAAAGTGTGAAACCTTTTGTTGTCAGCGACTATTTGACACACAACTCTGTAGCTGATCACACCTTTCAGAAAGTTCTGCTTTAACATTTGAAAGACAGATTTTCCAACTGGACAAAAGTATATTATTTTAGTGACTGTTCAGCTGCTCAAAACAAAAAAAAACTTTGTTAACCTGACGAAGCACAAAGATGATTTTGGTCGGTCTGCTGAATGGCATTTTATTACCACATCACATGGCAAAAGTCCATGTGATGGTGCCAGAGGTACAGTTAAACGTCTTGTGAAAAAGGCTCATTTACAAAGAATCACTGAAAATCACATCGTATCACCACCATAAATGTTTGAATTTTGTTCGAGCAAAATTTCTGGAATAACATTTTTCTTTGTGCCATAAAAAGATATTGTTTGTGAAGAGAAGTTACTTGAAAGACAATTTCAACAAGCTGAAACCATTCCCAATACAAGACATTATTATGGTTTTGTTCCAGTAGATGGAGAAAATCTTGCTGTCTATCAATACTCATCATCACATAACTATTTAGTGGTACCCATCACCAAACCACAAAAGGCTGTTTTGCCAGACCTAAATGATTTTATGTGTTTTATTTGTGACGTTAACTGGTCGATTGGAATTGTTACAGGCAAAGAAACTGTGGAGGGAGAAGAAGAATACAAGGTCATATTTTTTTTCATCCTAAAGGCCCAAGCACTCACTTCGAACTTAGAAAGGAAATGGTATGGGTGAAACAATTGAATATTTTAAGAACGTTGTCACCTCTTGAAGAAGTAAATTACAATGGAAGAAAATACAATATAAGCAACAAATATTATCAGTGATTTTCAGAGAGAGAATGGCACATACTGCACAGTAACATTGCTGCATAAACATGGAGTGTGATAATTTGTAAATACTAGTATAAGTGTACAAACAGTGACTGTAAATTAGAGTGGAAATTGAATTGTGAATGTACAAAAAGAAGACTAAAATGTAGACATAGCAGTAAAATGTAATTGACTGCTACCACAGCTAGAATGAATTAATTTGTGCAGTGATTAGGTATTTGTTATGCGTAATGCTGTTTTTGAGGTTTTGGGGTTACTTGCCAGCATGAAGAAAACTTATATTGTCACACTTTTCAACTAAAGCAAAGGTAATTCATATTTACATTCCTTTAACACACTTTAATTAATCACATTCGGAATGAAGTGGGAGTATATAATTCGCAATAGATTCAATTTAAAAATTGACTTCTTTTGTTTTTTCAAAGGTCCGTGTACTCAACAGGGGTGAAAATAACAGAATGGGACATCTTGTGCCCTAAAACTATTCATCAAGAGTATCTTTCATAGGCCAGTCACTAGGGGCACATGGAACCTCTCATTGGGTGATGAA